>JAYKAV010002966.1:276972-519983 GCA_035582835.1 Phoebastria nigripes
TTTTTTTTAGATATCTTTATTTTCCACGTGTTGGTAGGAGTACTAATTTATTTACTGTTTTCCAGATCACTTTCAACAACAAAATAATAATCTTGACTATTTTAAGAAAACTAATTGCAATGAGAATGGAAATTCCATTCGGCACGGTAAATATTTCAAGGCAAATGCCTATGAAACCAGTTCAAATATCCTTGAAAATAAACCTGAATATCAAAATATCGCTCAAGACGTGCAGCTAAACTAGATCATCTTAAAACAAGGATTCTCATGGCAAACTCCATTCCCCACCTGTATTTCAGGTTCCATTCCAGAGAAACTGTGTCCTCGATTCTGTATGAATGTTCCAAGTTTATTTCATTTTACGTTCTTACTGAAAGAAGTACGAACACCGTCATGGAGACCATGGATTTTGAGGAAGCAGCAATTTTCTCTGCCCAGAGTGCCCTTACTTCAGGCAGCAGGAAAGAAGAACTCTTTCAATCTCCTTGGACTAACTGAGGCAGAATTAGAAGAACAGTTTGTAAGAGGTGATGGCCCAGGAGGTCAAGCCACAAATAAGACAAACAACTGTGTTGTCTTGAAGCATATTCCATCTGGGATTGTAGTAAAGGTAATTATATTTTATTTCATTAAGTCACAAATTGCATCTTGTCTTCCAAGTCTCCTTTCATAGTAAAGCACAATCCCAGTGCAAATGTCATGAAGGATAAGTTTATATGTATTGTAAAGAATCTCAGCAAGAAGCAGTTTTGGCTATCAGTAGATAAATAAACTTGGGGTCATAGCTGATCTTCCTTTGATCATGGCTTTGACATGCAGTTCTATTTTGTAGTTTTCAGTAAAATGTATCTTMTCTTCATTGTAGCTGCCTTTCAGTGGCAGCTGTCACATTCCTATCCCTCTTGTGAGTTAGAATGTCTTCCTTAGCAAGTTGATCATACTCACTTTGCATTCTTTTTAAGCATTACTCTCACCTACTTCTTGTGGATTACTGCTTTGAAATTAATCTTTGCTTCCTTATCACAAGGGGAAGACACAGTTAAGTTAAACTCAGAAGCAGCTTTCCAAGGTAATATGGAAGCAATCTTGTCTGCTGACAGAATTAAAGATTAATGCAAAAGCCAGTCTGACAAGTTACAGTAGCAAATAATTATTAGGCAGCCTCTCCAAAATACATCACCTGGATACAAAAGTTCCAGTTCTTGGTAGGATGCTGCTCTTGGCTTGGGGGAGAGGGGAGTTTCTTTACTGTAATGGCAGGAATATGTAGACTGAAAGGGAAAGCAGAATAAACAGGTTAAAGTTCCAGTAAAAATTTCCTATTGTATTTGTTCAGTGTCATCAAACAAGATCAGTGGAGAAGAACAGGAAGATAGCCAGAGAAATCCTGCAGGAAAAAGTTGACCTTTTCTACAAAGGTGAAGATAGTGATGTTTTTAAAGAGAAGAAAGCATCAGAGAAGAAGMAGCAAGAGAAAAAAAGAAGAGCAAAGGAAAACCTAGAAAGGAAAAAGCATTTTAAAGAGATGCAACAATTGGATAAGAAATAAACACGTGAAATACTGACTTGCCCTAGTGGGGTAAGGGAAACATTTGTCATTGTACCTGAACACAGTTTTCAAACTAAGAGATGATTTAGGTCTTCATAAGCGCAACTGAAATATTGAGTAGTGACCTGCTATTACTGTAAAACCGAAGTGATAAAAGCAGTCATGTATTCCTACTTCTGTCTGCCATCACCTCATTAATCACATTTAGCAATCAGTTTTTCTGCCAAGTTCAGAAGATGATCCTCGTTAAAAAGGAACTATAAACTTTCCACCATTGTTAATAGAGACAAAAAAAATTCAATAGATCTCCTTCTCCCCAGATGATACCTTATGATGCTTCGTAGGAGTTCCGATACATACAGAGAACAGCCCTAAAAGGTTGTAACTTTCCATCCTTACTCAGGGAATGCCTCTACTGACATAAAACAGTGACCAGGTTTAGATACTGGTTTGGATGGTGTGAACAGACATGCTGATAGAAGAGACACCAGTCACTGGTTGCCTCCTTCAGCTCTGTTAGCTAACAAATGCTCTGTCCTACTCAATTCTGAATGAAGTTTAAACAGAAGTGTTACAAATCTTATCTGGAGTGGTGATGAGCATTGCAGGGGGGAAGGCACTCCTGCAAGTGAGGGTTGGTCAGTCATGTTCTTCCAGTTCAAAGGTAAAATTGGGTCATTACAGAGAAAGAACAACACGTGTTGGAAGCTGCCTCCCAAGGCAACAGAATCCAGTTCATCCAAGCTGTGAAGTAATTAACTTTGCCTCTTAATACTGTATTTTCTTCAAGTATCCATAGCTCCATATGTATTAGATATCCCAGATATCCCATCTTCCTTAGGATTTAGATTTGATTGTACAATAGTAAATTACAGTTATTTATTATGTTTATGCTATGCTGCAGTTAAGCGTGGGCATTTTGGTGTCTTCACTCGTTTTGAGTTTCCCATTTTATGCAAATACATGCAGCTGCTTTTYCTTTGTTACTGCTACTTTGGAACCACTAGTGAAATATACTTTCCTATTTTGAGACCTGTTAAGAACTCTTAATTGCTTAACCAGAACTTCTCTTTAATTTTTGGACAGCACCCTCACCGGCTGCCACCAAGTTCTCACCTTCAACAGTGAAGGGAGAGCGCTTCAAGAACCGAAGCCATAGTATGTATTTTGAAAGCAATGGAGACTACTAGCAACGATACCGCCTTCTTACAGAGATCAACTGTATCCGCACTGTACCACAGATAGAAACTCTCCAGCAATCTGCAGGCCCATTCTCTTGTCTGTTCCCGAACTTCAGCCTCCTGCATGAAGGTTAAATCTTTATCTGTTGAGAGTTCTTGTTCATGGACTATGAATCTGATTGAAGTGACTGTACAGAGTTTTAATACAAACTGTTAATGAAAATAAGCTTTATTACGTCAAGTAATAAATACATACAAAGAGGCAAATAACAGTTTTAGTAATTTATCCAGAATTTTCTTTTTTTGGCAAACTTTAAACTGAAATCTCCAGCCTTAATGTAGAAATTAGCTTTCCAGGACCTTGTTATTATTTAATAGGTTTCCCTATTTTCCATATAACTCATGCACTTTAAATGGACTTCAAAGCACTAACAGTCATGCAAATGTTTATGCAAAACGAACAAAAAAGGAAAAATAAGAGAAGGGGAAGGTTATTTCTAAGCAGGGTCTATGCTGTATGACAAATTGTGACTTAGCAGACTACTAGGTACAGCATGCTATTCTGCATTTATTAAAAAAAATCCTTAGAGCTTATGTCAAACTTTGAAAGATTGACAGTTTGGGGTTAAGTGAATATAGTGAAAGGAAAAAAACAGAATGAGACTGTGGCTGGATAAGACAAGAACTGAAATATTGCCTGGGAGAGAAAGAGCATTCCTCTGCATGCAGTTCAGTTTTCATGTTTTAGAAACGTTTTAGGGAGTTTTAACGTCTTTACAAAATGCAAACCCTCAGTAAGTTGAAAAATCCTTTTTTTCTCATTCTTAACTATACATTTTTGTAAGGGCAAAACAAGAAAGGTAAAACATTCAAAATAAAGGAATTTGTCTGAACGTTTCAAGAGTCAAAAGGAATAAGTGTTACTTTTTCTTCATTAAGAGATGGAAAATCTTGCAACTGAATTAGTGGGCTAGGATCTTGCATTTCGTTCCGTCTCAGCCAAGCATTCCCGAACTAATCCTCTAGCATGAATAATGCCTGCAAAAGAATTGGACATATTTTAAATCGTCTCATTCAGGTCACACTTGCAGTGACAATCCAGAGAAAGGTTTACGTATTTCTGTCCCGAGTTGCCAAGGCTACCACAGCATGCCTCAGAAAAGGGAGAGATCCCTCGCTTCCCAAACATCAGCTGCTGCTAAACTTGAGTTTGCTTTCCCGAAGTGGCATTATAAATTGAAAAGGGACTAAACCAGGAATCAAAGCATGGTAAGATTTGTAGGTCTGCAGTGACAGGTGTATCTTAATGGGCAGTACAGGCCTATTTAAAATCAAGAGACTTAACAGGAAAAAAAAAATCATCTTACCTACCTTATTTTGCTACAGTGGAATGCAAAAAAATACCAAGTTATTTGGGGAGTCATTTTAGCAAGCTTTAAAAGTCTTAATACCTTGGGATAGTTCTCCTCTGAGAGGATGCATCAAAACCCAAGCCTTCATAATACTGCTTAAACACAAGTTTTGTCTCTTGTAAGAATAAGAAGAAATTTTTTCTAGTGTGTGCAAAAAGTTACCTCCTAACACTGGCTCAGCTCCCAGTGTAAATCATCACCACTTTACATGCTGCCATATCTACTCTCATCTGATAGACATAATGTGGAATTTTCCACTACAAGTCCTGCTGCCTTGAGTTCCAGCAATCTGGACCTTGATTCTTAATCCTGGAACTAAATCTAGATTCATGTTCACAGAGCTGCTGAAAGAACAGAGCTTGAGATAGATTTTAAAATGAGAGACGGACAGATTTTTCTACAACAAACGAGGTTATATTTTACTGACAGGACAAGATAGAAGGCGATTTCTGTGCTCAATAATGCTCCTTAACAAGGTGGAGAAAGGACAATAAGGCAATAAATGAGGTTTAATCTC
Source organism: Phoebastria nigripes (assembly GCA_035582835.1). Classification (NCBI taxonomy): domain Eukaryota; kingdom Metazoa; phylum Chordata; class Aves; order Procellariiformes; family Diomedeidae; genus Phoebastria; species Phoebastria nigripes. Next base: position 281,632 of record JAYKAV010002966.1, read on the forward strand.
TAAATAGAGATAATGGATTCTGTTTCTAGAAGGCTGCTAGCCCAGTTCACAGCAACAGCCTTTACATCCAAGGACTACTGACTTGGGACTTGATGGGTGCAAGGCTTTGCAGAGGGTTAAATTGACACAGACAAGTGAAGCTGCATCCTGCAGCTGTGGGATGCAGAAACACGTACTCAAAGCAGTGCATTAGACCTGGATCTGGTGGCAGGATGCCCAGTTTATGCAGCAGAACTACCCTGAATTATGTAGAACACTGGGAAATTGGCCAATTTTAGAGGTCAGTAGCCTCTGTGCTTAGGAGCGGGTGGAGCTGGGGACAGGGACTTTATTCAGGAATAACCTCCACATGGCCATGGAGGCTGCAGTCACGTGGCTACCCTCAATCACTTTTGCTCTCACACTTGCACATGTTCCTTCAGCCATTAGGCTCCCAAAATGGAAAGAGAGGTATGTTTGTGACCAAAAGATGGCAGCAAAAAGTATTTATTTGGGATTCTTTGCAACACTGGCAAGTCACAGTGGCCGCATTGAATCTTAAACCTACGTTAGCCAACAAACTAAATACTCACTGCAAGAAGCAGCAAAACAACTTCTCCTCACCGAACTGAACCATTCAGTTCAGAGAACGTCTGCATCTCTCCCAGTCTCTCTCAAGTTGTCCCCATTAGCCTATTGCCATTCACGATCTATTAATACTGACTCAGGCAATGCAATAAAGAGAGACTCCAACAACATTGATTTTAGCTGGGCCAGATTCCACTTACCACTCATCAGCAGACTTTATTGCATCCTTTCCCAGAACAGCTACTAGTCATTTTATTGCATGTCATGGCAGATATATTACTCTCCCATAATGGTTGAGCCTTAAATAAAGCTTTGTAGTCTTGCGTATATGTAAGGGGGATTTGCAAGGTGGTGAAGTTAGTCTGTTACAGTAACATTCCCATTCAGGGTTGAATGCATGAGCCAAACCCAGCCCAAGGACCAAGGAAAGGGAGGAAAAGGTAACTACATTATACTGGCAAAGGACAGAACTGCCAGCACAACTGTTGTCAATAGCCTTTCAGGGTCATTTCAGGAGCTGGAGCAGTGGAATGTCCCACTGCTCCTTCAGAAATATCCCTCCCACGTCCCCTGCAGAGGACAATGTCAAGCTGATGTCAGCAGTGGGGCATGTGGGGGTTTCTTTTACACTGCAAGGAAAGGGCATTTATTACCCCTTTTAGCTGACAAAGCAAAGCTGAAGAGACCTCATCAGCCAGGCCTAAAAGCTTCTGTGTCCCTCACTAGTGGACTCTTAATGACATCCATTTGACACCAGGTAATGGAGCCTTAGCAGCCCAACACTCCACGGAGAGGAGGAAGGTGTATGTTTGACATCTCAGTCTGAACAGCCTTCACTAACAACCTTTTTTTTTTTTGCAGCTCTTCTCTCCACCAGCCTCAGTGTGAATTACCACAATGTAGTATTTCTTTAGGCAAAATGCACTTTAGTAAAGACTCTTGGGTCAAGTAGACGGGTGATGTATATGAGAAAAAGTAAACAATGCTTGGTTGTATATTTTGGAGACTGGGGAGAAAAGGGAATTGAAGGAGCAAGTAAGTCACCAGGAACCTAGAAGCACATACCTATTAGACACCTTAAGGGTTCTAAAATAAGGTTTGAATTATTAACTGAAACTCTCCTTGTGCACATGAAACACATTTGGTCACTGGTTTATCTATCAAAACAGCATGAACAGAGTATCCCAAGGTTTCAGTTGCTTGTTAATACACCTAGTTTAGCGATGAGCTCAAGACAGCTGTCTCCTTTCAAAGGAAGCAGTTGTCATGAAGCTGAATACAAGTAATCAGTGCATGAAGTGTATGTGACACAATTTTTTTAAATAAATTTAAACATTACCTCTTTTTAGCCTCTCCATCGCACTTTTACTCCCAGCGTATGTGGGTCTAATCTCTTTTCCTAATTCTTCTATGATAGCTAGAAGTTCTGCATATTTGCTTTGCGGTACTTGACTGCTGCTGGTACCCTGTAGTTGAAAGTAGATTAATCTCAATTAAATACTGCTAACAACAAAACAATTACAACAAACAGCAACTGAAAATTCATGGAGGACTAGAAATAGCCCTAGAAGCCACTTTTTAAAAAAATAAAATTTCAGGCTTATTATATAAACATGATTTTCTTTTTGCGGTTGCTGCTACAGTTGGACACAATGCTATGTGCCCTTCAAAAACTGGGATCAACTGGGAGGATGCAGCTGCAAGATTGGGACCTTAGGTGGGACAGAAGTTAAAACAGTCCTGCAAGAACAGCAAACTGAGAACTGTTTATTTAACTCTCTTTCTGCTTTTTCAATGTTTAGGTGTATATTTTGTGGAGAAGTTAGCTAGGCAGGGAGAGTGAGAAGCAGATATAAACAAAACTGCCCATACGATAAGGGAAATCCTATGAAGTCAAATACATTTCACAGAAAGTTTACCGCCGGATTCCTGAAGCAGCAGTCTGTGACACACACTTCATGAGACTGAATTTTAGAGGATAAATTTGCCAAAGAAAAACAGTATAGAAATATTCATTTTTTAACGAATTATTTTAAAATATATTAGAGCCCTTACTATCAGAACATAACTCAAGACATGTTTCACTGTGACTCAGAAGGGATGGGACTAACAGTTAATTAGTAACCAGTCTCACTCAGCACTCTGCTTAGTCTAATTTGATCCCAAGACACGTGCAATGAATCAGTCTGCCATTTGGGTTTGATTTCAAATCTTGGTGGGAGGGAGGAACACCTCAGATTACAGGCCACTATCCATGCAAACATAGGGTCAGTGATCTGATTAAAGAAAAACAACAAGCAGAGCTGTACCTGCATCCCTTGTGTATAGCCTAGAGATGGGGGTCCGTAGTCATTTATAAGCTGTCTGTATTGCGCAGATGTTGCCATACTTGTGGAGGGAGAGTGAACACTCCCAGCTGTAAGAGAAAAGGAAAAAAAAAAAAAATCTGTTATTATCTAAAGATTAATTAGTCTGTTACATTGGGACACATTTTAGATCACTTTTTTCTAAAGCTGTGACCTCTCACCTTTGTCTAAGCCCACTAATGCCATTTCAGAGTCACACTATTTGCTAGGAAGAGAATGGTTAAATTAATCCTTCTCTAACGTTTGCTGAACATTTGAAAATAGCACGGCCTGCAACATTATCAGTACAAATTGTTTGCCTAAAAGTGAAACAGAGTGTAGCATGACAGGTTGTTCTGCCTAGACAAACTGTAAATATTAAGGAGCCCTATTTTTGCATATATACATTCCACATAGATGAGTCTAATGTACTGTGCTATTTTTACTTTTTCAGTGCAAGTTATCTGAAAGTAATTTTGCAACTCAAAGTGTCATCACATGGTCAATGCAAGTTACCCTCAGTACTATTTTCAGCCAATGCCAAGACTATTCATAGGGAACAGTCAGTTGAGGTATATCAGATCTGCTGCTCATTGTACGACATCGGAGGCGAAGAGTGCTACCATTATTCCTCTTTGTGTGATATCAAACATTTTTAGCCAGTCATATTGTGCTATATAAGTAAACCAAAGGAAAAATAACATTACTTTGGGTTATGGTTACTTTTTCTAACGTTAAAGAAGATTATATTCAGCTCTACAGGGTTTTGAGTCAGCTAAGACTTACAGAAACAGACTCTAATGTGACCATTGCCAAACTGCTCCAGAAATGAACAATCAAAACACTTCTTCCCCCTCGCCCCCCAACAGTAAGAATTTGGGTTTGAGGAACAACTTTTAGATTTTTCTTTGGGGGCTTAATTATGCTGCCCATTTCACAACAGTGTTAGAGGACCTGCTGGTTATGGACTGTACACTCAGGACTAAGGAAGCATTACACCATTCAACTTGTTCACTCTTGCAGATGAAGTGCCCCTGCATCCACTGATGCTGCTGTCTTTGCCTGTAGGCACAGACACAGACTGCCTGCTGTCTGAAAAAATCTTCCCCATTACAAACTCCTTTGCTGAAAATTCCCAACTGTCTTTCATATGAGGAACAGATCTCATTTACCAGCCTTCATTTAAATCTAAACTAAACTGATGCTAAAAGTCACTGGGGCTCAGAACTATGTAAATCTCTAGCTTTGTTTTAAAGTTGCAAGTGATTTCATTCATATTTTTCCCTCACTACAAAAACAGCGAGCCAGCAGTTACACTGTAAAAAGCACTGCTGAACATACTGGAACAGACTCTTCCACTCCATTGGGAAGCCTCTTTCCACTTCAGAATTAATCACAGGATATCAGTGTGGTGTTGTCTTCATTACAAGAAGAGTGTGTGTTCTTAATTTTAACTAGTTAACCGGATGTGAAATCCTAAAAAAGCTAAATTGGGCTGGTCACTAGGTCACGTTAAAAAAAAGCAAGGTTTCTCTTTGTCTTTAACTAAGCTACTAAATTTTATGGCATTACAATCTGCATTTCCATTGCTAAGGTTTCACATTTTGCTAAAGCCTAGTAGAACCCAAAAAAAMCTAAACAACAGACCCACAGAGTATGGCACTGTGAAGGAACACCACAGTTGTCAGCTATTCTCTCAATTAGTTCTTCACATTATCAGCTCAAAATACATGCACAATTGTAAGATTTCTGTATGTACAACTCAGTATTTCAAGTCCAGATGACTGAATTTCAACAGTTATCAAACATGACACAACAGCAAACTGCATCTATCCTCCAAGGACTTCAAAATGCTTCAAAAACATTAATGAGCCCCTTGTGCTGCAAGGTAAGAAGGTTTAATTACCTCAATTAAGCAGAGAAAGACTTAAGCGACTTTTCCTCATGTACAATAAAACAAAAGACCCATCCTGCAAAGACTTGTTCTTGAACTGTTATTGCAAGCAGTCACATACAAGACCTGGGAGCTCCAAACTGGTTCAGAATTAAGGCAAGGACTCCGATGACCAGGCTCAGGAATCCTGCTCTACCCACTGAGCAAACCTTAGTTGCAGCCCATGCGAAAAAAAAAACAATTTATCGCCACCATATTGGTTAATGATAATATAGTACAGATAATTTAGTGATTGTTTCAGATTATGTTGACTTAAGCAATGACACGTGCTTGGTCTGTACAAAATAACAAAGCAGGGTATGTCTAGATAAGAAAGAAAACCCTACTAGAAATGTGATGTGCCAACACAAAGCAGTGAATCTAGGGGCTGACCGAGAAAGTTTCACAGATGTGAAATCCAGCAACATACGGCGTTGCAGTGGACAGTAGTTGGTCTCAGCATGGGAGCTTGAATCCAGCAGTGACTCAGTCAACACTGAATGACAAAAACAAACAAGAACTTTCAGTAGGCAACTATGAGTAAGAACCTGCCGCCGGAATTGGAGCGTCGCTCCGGATTTGAATTAGCAGTCAGATCAGTAGAGTGGCGTCGCCTCGGCAGCCAGGGGTGCTGTATTGTCTACTGTACCCACGACATATGCAGAGCTGTGCTGCAGACACTAGAGGCCATTGCTGAGTACGGCATGCCCTGCCAAATGACAGATCGTGGTAACCATGGTGAGTTTACCCGTTTCTTTGCAGTCTGCATCAAAAATGTAATAAGACATAATGCCATGCGCCGACCACTTTATCAGCAGCAGCAGGCCCAGAGAACAAAGAAAAGGATTTGACTTGGCCATGGTACCAGCCTCCATACACCCATGTCAGAAGTTGTGCCAGTCAAACTCAGCTGGAGGGGGGAAAAAAATGAAAAATCCTTGATTTCACCTCAATTTAAGATGATGCAATCATGAAAATGAAATTAGTTGTGGGGGTATTAGTATCTCATAGGGTAACGGACCTTGAGCTTTTTGACCTATCACTTTGTATGTTAATCTCAAGGAGAAGCCCTGGGTCTTGGATGACTATTACTCAATTAACCCAAAATACATCTGCATGTCTGAACACCCTGTGTATCTCAGATTAAAAAAAAAAAAAAAAAAAAAAAATCACCAGCTATTGCTATTATAGTTAGCACGAAAAATTAGGCCAGGAAGTCCCACAGTCAATACCCAGTCAAAAATCAGTGTGATGATTAGGTATTCACTAGAGAGAAAAAAAGGAGGGGGGATCTAAATTGAGGCTTGCTCTCTCCCGTTAAAATGACAATGGAGACAAGACAGTTAAGAACTGACAGAATCGAAAAGGGAGTGTGCTTGGCACTGAATTTAAGTGACACCCTGAATCACATCCCAAATTGTCTTAGTGCTTGCTGCTGTTCAAAACCTAAATTAATATACACACTTTCCTCCCTCCACTTTCCTAATTAAATGTACACAAAACCTTTTATATACCCATTTATTCTTGTGCCAACAATGTCTTTTATTTCTGTATTCAAACAGAAGACTGCCAGAAGCATTTTTCCCCACAAAAATATAGTGATTTTCTTGTTAATCAATCTTTATTAATTGGGGGGGGTTGGGGGGGGTGGGGTGTCTAACAATACAGCAAACAGAAATGAGATTTTTGTGTYAAAATCTCTTCCTTCCAGCAGTCTCTCTGGTCCAAATTAACACCTTGGGAGACAAAGGATCTAGAATCAATCTCKGTTTGCCTAAATCACACTGACCAGGAATCTTGCCGTTAATTTCTGATAGGTTTATAGGGATCCCTTCAGCTCCTTCACTACTGTCTCCAAGCCTGAGCAATGATACCAATTTGCTGATCAAAGTTTTAATTCTTAATTCTATTGCTGCTGCTTGCGGGAAAAATAACTGGGAAGGCAGCTTACTGTGCACCCTGCAAGGAAGCATTGGGAGCAGGAACGCTGGGGTACACTCACCTGATCCACTCCCATGGCATCTACACAGCTCAACTGCCACCCTGTTTTACTCTCACAAGCAGCAAAGTAAAATCAGGAACAGTTACTCAACTCACCAAGTTACTCATGTAGAACTGACTTAGACAAGCCAAGAGCCAACCCCGTTGGATATGTGTTTCTCTACTACCCTGTACTTCGTAAGGTCCTATAAAACTGCATAGGTAAACTCCTGCCATTTTACAAACTCTTTCTACACATGAACATGACAGCTTATAAGAAGAGATACCTGTAGCCTGGAGTTTATCCAAGGTACAYGGTATAGTCTGTGGAATCTCACTGCTTCTACCTCTATTTCACAGTCTCTCCAAGCTGAGGTTGCTTGCAACATAAAGGCTATTGCCATTTAGATGCCTAGTGGTCATCACCTCTCTATATAAAGCCCGGTGCTGGAGGTTACTGCCTTGCCACACAACCGGACGACATTCCTCATCTGCCTCAGATGATGGCAGTTTGATTCCTGACAGTATGCGGTACGAGACAACCAGGCTGGAATATTTTAACTGAGACAACATAAATTTTACTGTCCTAAACCAGGCAACTTTGCAAGAAAACACCCGAGAAATGTTCATGTAAGCTGCTCTGCCAACGTACATTGCGAGGCATCTTCAAGCACAAGGCGAGTGGTAACATCTTCAACCAGCACAGCCATTTCTGCAGCRAGTATCTGAACACAGCCTGAATCACAGTTGTAGTGTTTTGGCTGACTACAAGAATATTTGATTCCTTAGCCCTCTACACACTTTGGTTTAAGTTCAACAAGAACTCTTTGCCATCCATGGGACACCACATGCATGTCTACACAAGTAGATCTACTGCATAGCCAAGCCTCACACTGAACTCTGCAGGAGTTGCCAACCCAGAGCGAAAACAGACAGCCCCCATTTCCCCCAACCTTCCAATAAATTTTTTAATTTAAAATAATGGACCCCCTTCTCATTTGCACAAAACATTCCTTATATTCCTTGTATTTTCACCCACTACTTACCCCTTAAACAGCCCTTGTGGTAGAAACAGACCTTTCTTTGACTAGAACTATCTCCTTTTAAAAAAATCCAGTGCGCGCACACATAAATATGTTCTCAAGAACTAGGACATTCTTTATCGTAACAGCCAGAGGCCTTGCTCTTTTGATCTATCACACTCTGGGCCTTTCCTCTAGTACTCTCGTTCTATTTAATCTTTCCATGTGGATAATGGTCATGTTTTATGTCTCCTCTTCCTACCCCCGTGCCTTTTTTTTTTTTTTTGATCAGAAAAACAAAAGACGGTCACTTGGACTCCCCACCATTCTTCTTTTCTAGCTTAAGACACAGGATATTTCTACACTAGCAAGTTATTTGGCACAACAGGAAAGGATCAAAAGATGAAAGCATTTGGTAGATGTACAGCACATGTAGCTGGGGTGAGTGGGTACGACTTAAGACTAGATTTTAGTCTGGTCCCCCAGACTAAGTGTCTGTACCGTGGGTATGGTTCAAATCTGTCCAATCTTTGGTTTGGACCCTTGTGTTCCCACTAAGGGATGGAGCATCAGTGTTGCACAACTGGAGCAGAGCTTCTGGTTTACTTTTAGCCAAAAGGAATCAAGTTAGCATGAACCAAAACCACTCTGCAACTCAACCAACATGTGATGGGTGGGGACGATGAGGAGATTTGCCGATTGTGAAAACCATACCATTGCTCTGAAGCTAAACACTCAGGTAGACAAAGCCAAAAATGCCAGTTTTTTAAATGTCCAAACAAGTCCACTTGAAAATTGCTAATTCTGAAACACGTTTAGCGTGCTTCTTTTCAGATCATTTTTAACTTCACATGGTCTTCAAGAGATCAGGGAACCAGCAAATTTCAGTTTGAATCTGAGGGGGGAGTATATTTCCTAGAAATTATCCCCTCTGCTAAGGCATGAGCACTTTGCTCTCTGCTCTGCCTACAAACAGTATTCTTTCCAGTACTCCCACTCCAAAAACAACTTCCCAATATGGACAACAAAATCAAACATAAGCTGCCTCTGTAAAGAGCAACAAGCAAGCCATTTGCTCATGCAAGTCTGCACTGCAGTCTTAATAATATAAGGAATGGCCTAGTGTGCTTGCTATCATTTCTCAGGACTGAATGAAATCCATCTCCCCAGTTGCAAGCTACAGCCCCAGTTAGGGAAACTAACTTTGTTTTCATTTCACCTCTCAGTGAGAATTTGCACTTTTCACCAAGAAACTTCTGGTTGCTGTGAGGTGCGGCAGGTGCRCTGACAGCCCTGTTGGTCCTCAGCTACAGCAGTACCTGTTGTACAGGTCACCACTTGTTCATGTGGAGTCGAGACGCAGCTCCTTCCCTTGTCACAGTCTGCTGGAATTCATTTTTCCAGATCCTACATACAACAGTTTTTAAGTTTTATTACAGGAACAGGGTTTTGTCTTAAAACCTGACATTTCTGCAAGAATTAGAATAAAACTAAARGAAAATCCCAAGCTGCTTCTGCTGGTTTCTGTATCTTAAAACTACTTTTCTCTGACCTGTGCATACTCAGAACAAAATAGGAATGCTGGTGAATATCCAGAGAGCCAGAAAACACATGGAAACAAGGGGAAAGACAAACTACAGACCAGTTCACAGCTGATGTAAATCTCTCTGGTTACACTGAAGTCAATGGAGGTGCTCTACGTCACCTCAGCTCAGCAGCTGGCCCTCTTACAGAGAAACAGAGTTAAACAATATGAAACACGAGGCAGACGAGGAGGAAACTACTTCGCAGGATTCAGTATGATAAGCAAGAGAATACAAACAAAACAAAACATGGCTGTTAGAAAGGGTAACAGAGGTTCCCCTGGGACACTGCAGGGTCAGGTGAGGCTGGAAAGGCAGAGCCACAGCACCGCAGGTCCCTAGCAGAGTGCCTTTTTACCGTCCAGGCAGAGAAGGTGCTTGTGCAGGAGATTAAATAGAGCTCCCCAAGCACAGTTTGAAACTGACAGGCTGGGGTGCTACACACAGGGGCCCAATTCCCAGAGCACAAGCCCTCCAGGAAGGTGACCGATAATTCAGACAAAACTCTGCAAGCCTGGTTGCAGACACCTTGGGCCAAGTGTCACCACTGACCTGGGCAATGGGGAAGAGGAATAGGCACCAAATTCTGTAACAACACATTCTTCTTCCCTCAGCCTGGTGTAAGGCAGAGGAGTCAGCACCCAGATGCTTCCAGCATCCTGAGTCACTTGCGGAGCAGCTGCATTTTCCTCATCCGCAGTCATCCCCAGATCTGCCGACAACCCATGAAGGCTTCCTCCCCRTATTTCCTCCCCCCTAAACAGCTCCTCTCCCTCAGGACTTCAGTCCAGGTTTTTGAGTCCCCAACACGCTCCCGTGCAAGAACAGAGCACAGTCACCCACCAACCACAACTGCTTCATCTCACTGATCCACTTACTGAGTGCAGTTTAAACATGATTTTGCAGAGTGGCCACTCTCAGCCTAAACTTGAAAGGAGTTAGCTCTGCAGCAAGGACGCAGCTCCAGGAGCTGAATCGACACTGCCTTTCCAAATACTCCTGCACCAGAAGCCCTGCACTGCAGGGAAGCAGCATTACCTCCCAGAGGAAAATCCCTGTGAGATCCACAGCTGGCCAGAGCCCTCCGTTGGCCGAGACCAAAATATTCAGCATTCATACAGAGAGGCTTCTGCAGGGCTGATTTCAGGCCAAAAGGGACAGATTTCCTGTTTTCCTCTCCTCTGCAGGACGGGGCGGGGGGGGTCCTTCACCCCAGGTTTGGAAGCAAACCTAGGATTTCTACTCCTGGCTGAGGGGCATTTAATTTAAGCACAATAGGGAAGCAATCTCCTTCAACTCAGAATTAAGCTCTAGAAAGGAGGGGGCCATTTGCAGTCATATCACTCTGAATGCGATATGTGCAACTGCAAGGACTGCTTTGTCTAACTCCCTTGGCCTTAGGCCACGGTGCTGGCAATACCACTAGCTAGAGGAAGAGCTGGTGCGTGAGGATAATGGCAGAAGACAGGGAGGGAAGAGAGAGCCCATTTTGGATTCAGAGGAGGACGTTCTTTCATTGAAAGATTCTGGGGGTGTTGAGGATGATCCGAACTCAGAAGAGAGGACAACTTAGACAGGAATAGTTCCAGCATGACAGCAAACTGCTGCTAACTTGCCATTAGGAGGAAAAAAGGAGCGGGGAGGGGGGAAGGGAAAGATAAAACTGCATGAAAGAATCTAAAACCCTGATCGCAGCCGGAGCGTTAGAAAGCACACAGACACGGCAGCAAGAGGACTGGAGACAGAAACTTCACCACTCAGCTCGAATTGTGAGTGGCATGTCTGACCCGGGATTTTGCAGTCCTCACTCCCAGAGCAGCCAGACTCGGATCCCCCCCATAGCATGACCTAATCCCCACCCCTCACCCACCATCGCAAAATACCACCTTTGTTTTCCCTGCAATTTTACGGCTGTTCCGGAGAGCAAGGCACAGGTTCTCGTGGGAGCCGACAGGAGAACGGTTTCCCTTGCTGGGCTTTGTTTTGTTTCTTTTTTCCTCCGGTGACACTTCTGCTTTTTGTCAAACAATCCTTAGCACATCCCCTGCTTCCTGCCCCTTCGCAGAGCAGCGCTCGGGCCCACGGTGCTCCCCACACACACCGAGCCTTTACACGCTCGCAGCCCCACCGAGCCCAGCTCCACACAAGGATCAAAGTGTCTGAGGCACGGGGACCTCGGTTCATCCACCAGCTGGTGACGGTTCCTTGCGGTAAAATAAGATTGCCGCTCTCCTGGTAGCTAGAGTAGAGGTGCATCTTGTTGACCCCTTTCGTTCATCAATCTCCCAGGATTACAACCACAAACGGCGCTGTAAAAATCACCGAGGCAGATTTCCCTCCTTCCTAAACCCAACTGCAAAACTTTCCCTTCTCAAAAAAAAAAAAAAAAAAAAAAATCAGCCTGATTTCTGGCTGCGGATGGTCTGATGCCAGCCCTGCAAGCTGGGGCTGCGGGGAAGGGAGAAGGGAATATTATTTTTTTAAGTCAGAACCAACTTCTCCATTTTGGTTCTGTTTAATACTAGCCGACGCGCGCAGATTAGCGAGATCCCCTCCAAATATCCCACAGCGAAGCAATTGCTGCTGCGGCTTTGTTCAGACTGCACCGATTTACACACACTCCCCGCGACGGAGACCCACTTTTACAGCAAACGCCCCAGCACAAGAAAAAACACTCGCCTGCTGTTACCTTCGGAAATTTGGGAGAAAAAAAAAAGGGGGGGGGAACGCAGTGGGGAAAAAAAAAAGTTAATGCCATCAAGGAAACTTTTTAGAGAGTGAAGTTGGAAAGACTCCTGTACAGATCCAAGGAGAGGAATAATTTTTAAAAAGGGCTTTTGTAAGAAATGAGGAGCAACTGCTGCACCCCCTTCCAAAAAATCTCCAGCGAGCAGAGAGGGCTCGTCCGCCCGGGCTGCTCCGCGGAGCGAGGAGACTCTGAGGGGGGAGCGGGGACCGAGGCCCCCCTGAAGCGCTGGCGGCCCCCCCGGCGGCGGGGGGTGCGGGGCCGGGGTCCCGGGCGGCCCCTCCGCCTGAGGAGAGCGGCCCGGGGCGGCCCCTCCGCCTGAGGAGAGCGGCTCGGCGGCCGCGCGCGTGAGGCGAGGCGCGGCGCGAGCGGCACTTGCGGCGTCCCGCCAGCAGCGGTCCTCGCTGAGGCGCCGGCGGAATATTCCTGATCCAGATCAATCAGCCGCCCCGGGGAGCCGAGCATGGAGGAAACCCGGCGGCCGGAGCCCCGGAGCGGCGGCGGCGGCGCGGGGTCGGCCCGGCGGGCGCGGCGCCTCCGCGGAGGGGCGGCGCGGTGAGGGCTAACGGCGCCGGCCGGCGGGCGGGCGCTGGTAATGGCGGCGCGGAGCCGGCGCGGAGCCGCTGCCCCGCCATACCGGACTGGGCAAAAACTCGAGTCCGGGGCTTCCCCCCAGGTGCCGGTGCGGCACCGCGGCGCCCCGCCGCACGCCTCCCGAACTTGCCATCCAGTTGCCGCCGCGGACTTACCCGGGTTGAGGGGAGTCCCGGGGATGTGGGCGTTCAAGTTGGGCTTGTAAGACATTCCCAGAGACATGGCCAGCGGGAGGAGGAGAAGCGTCCTGAAATTCAGTGAAGCGTCTCCGTGTCTCCCAGACACTTTGGGTTGTTTACAGCAGTAGCAGCACCGGCAAATATGGCCGTCAGTTATATTGACACCCACAATGCAATATATCATCCATACATCATGAGGAGACGCGGATCCAAAAACTTTGGGGGAGACGAGGCAGCCACCCGCCGCGGCGGCCCGGCGCCCCGCGCACCTCGGCGCGGAGGGGGCGCGGAGGGGGCGCGGCGGCGGGGGGTGCCGCGGCCATCCCCTCACAGACAATGGAGCTCCCCTCAGGGACGCCGCCGTGAGAGGAGCCGGGCGGGGAGGGGAGGGCGGGCAGGCGGGCGGCGGGGAGCCCGGCGACGGCGGGGGGGGGGATGTTTTAATTAACTTCGGAAAGTTTTGGCACAACTTCTCATTTAAATCGGCTCTGCCTCCGCCGTGCGGCGGGGGGGCCGCGGCCAACAGCCCCTGTCAGAGGAGAAAGGCTGACGCGTCCTTCAGGGTGGCCCGAGTGTCGCCGCCTTCCCGCCTCCCCCCCTCACCTCAAATCAGGCATTCACCTCTGATTTATTCCCTGTCTCCCCCCGCTAATTTCTACGGAAAATACCTGTTGATAATTTTAGAATAAAAGATTTTTTTTTTTTCCAGATGCCGCCAAGGAAAAATCTGCCTTTCCTTTTTTTTTTTTTTTTCCTTTTCTTTCAAACCACTATTTCTCTTCATTTGAAGGTTGAAGGTTAATGTAGATTGCAGCTTCTGAAGGATTAAAAAATAAATACGAATCTCGTTGATAATGGACTCATTTTCTGCTTGCAAGCAGCCGTAAAACTTCCCCACAAAAAAAAAAAAATTAAATTTGCAGGTTAAATGATGAAGCTTTCCAACCTGCATCTGCCACTTCAGAACTCATCCTTTTCACTGCAAGACACTCAGGTTTGCTCCTTCTGTCCATTAATCTCAAACATACCTCTATAATCGTTAAATTACTCCAGATTTATACCAATATAACTGTTTGGGAGCTGGACAACCTCTCCTTCGGTACACAGCTCAGCCTGAGACCCACAAGATAAGACCCACGCGTGTATCTTACCAGAAGCCACTCGGAGATCGGTGAGGTAGTTGGTAGTTTTATTGCCCATGTTAATTAATGTCTATCCAAGGCGATATACTGCTCTTAATGCTGGTGACAGCAAACACAGAGAGCCTGATCCTGCTTCTTGGAAGTCAGGGGCAAATTCCTTTTAAGTGACACTGATTTAGGCCCATAGTACCTCTAACCGTGGACTGCTCTGCAGAGGGAGGCAGGTAGCATCTCCGTTGCAGAGATACGGGAATAGTCACCGAGCAATTAGATGATTTCCTCAGCATAAAGGAGAATTGAGGCAGAGTGGGAAAAGTGAGCCAGCCTTTGAACCCCCTCCCGGCTCATGCCCTAGCAACTGCAAACTGCATGAAAGAAACATCTAAAAATTTTGACTGGTACCAGGTGAAATACGTGATCTTGTTACGGTTTTGTATTTTATCTCCAGTCCAAGTGCATGACGCCAGCTATCGTGGCGAAGCCCAGAGTGGCACAGACTATCCTGACAACAACTGATCCACGCTCCGGTCTGTTAGAGAGGGGACCTGAGAGCCCCAGGCATAGAATTACATGCTCAGTGACAATATTTTCACACTGGTGCTCGAGACTTTAACTGTGTAATTCTTACTAGAGTCCTGAAAGATTGCACTGGTAAACCCTCACATCCAGCACTGAGAGCTTCGCATCCCTAAAGCTGCACTTCCAGATTTGTAAATAACTGCCTTTCTGTTGATTCCTGGAAGGCCAGCGAAGTCCTGCAGGCGAGGGGCATGCCGCTCTGGGATTTTCCATTGCTGTGCGGTTGTTTACAGTCACACCAAGTGAGTGCGAAATGGGAGTGTTCCGAGCTTGTCGTGTTTTTCACGGCTTTACACCAACTCTACAAAACTGCGCTCAGAGCAACACTGAAGAACAAGATCCCCTGTGTTTTGCTTGGGTTTTATAATGACAGCTTCAAAAGATACAGTATTCCAGGAGGGAGGGGGGGGGATAAGGAAACAATCCTGTAAAGATTATCCTTTCTTCAGCACAAGACACTGCGAGCTTTGGAGCAAACTGTGAGGGTCAGGCTCGGTGAGATGGTCAGGCTTGTAGGGCCAGATTATTTGTCCTGTAAGTGGGAACCCAGCAGTACCACATCTCAGTATTTTACGTCTGCTCTGCAGGTCTCTGGGCACAGGTAGCAGTGGTGGCACAAGACACAAGATGCTGTTAAATGACAACCTTACTGCTTGGCCTCAGGCGCTGTGTAAGCTTCAACTGACTTTACTAGCTGCCTCTTGTTTTTTTGCAAACACCACTGAAGTTGGCTTGGGTAGGAAGTACCTGCAAGTTCTTCCTATCTGCCATGTGCTTTGTGGATTCACTTCAGTTGTTTTGAACCAGGTGTGGCCACAAGAATAAAACCACCATCGTGCTTGGGCCCTGGGCCGACTGTTTAGCGGGGTGACCACAGAGTTGAGCTCCCTCGGAGGGGCTGCCTGCAATTTAAACCTGTTTTATGTCACAAGCATGGCTTGCGCTGCTGAGAGCTGTGTTCTGCACATGCAAACCCTGCATCGAGTGTAACAACTACGGTTCCAGCAGCATGCATGCTCCAGGCTGTTTGCAGCAAGTCGCAGGTCCCTGCTCTGCAGACTGATGGCACAGTCTTGTTTACTGACAGCAAAAGCAGCTCTTCATCACCAAGTGGCCAAGTCATAGAGCAGGAAATACAGCAGAGCCATTTTATCACACATGACATTTTCAAGCCTTCTCCACACTAAAAGGTAACTTGAAGATAAATGTGTGTGCTTATGTTTTTCAGCAAGGGAGGATGGACAGTAAGAGGTACCCGTCTCTTCAGTCATCTGCAAGCGCAGATGATATATTTTCCAGGTACGGCTACCTCTTCTCAGTTGTGTAAGATCTGCAACATTCACCCTGTCCCCCTCCTCTTTTTCTTTTCTTTGTATTTTCTCTGTGCGCTCTCCTGGTTTGACTTTCTCACCTCTGCTCCTCCCAAACCACTGGGAATACTCAGCAGCCAGTGTTTCCACAGAGTAAGCCTTCCAGCCCCTGCTTAGCCAAGCTCTGACTGATCTCAAGAAGGTTTTCCCTTCCCAAAGCTCTGCGAGGTTGGATGCCGTACCCCTCTGGCGAGGGTGTAAGGAATACACATGCAAAGTGTGATGTTGGAAGGCGCTGGCAGCTGGTTGTCAGGACGGCTCTCCCCGGTAGAGCTAGGGGCCTTGGGCCATGCTTTAAGACAAACTTGTTTGTCCCCTTTTATCTGGAAATAAAGCTAAATAGCCATCAGTGTCTGCAGAACTATGCTGTAACGCTCTTGGAGACCTGCAAATGGAGAGCGCAAACTAGGYTTGTTTCTTATCATCTTGGATTAAATCAACAATGAGAAGAATTAAAGATGGCACAGCAAGACCCTGGTTTTTTCCTGGCACGTCTTTGACGTGTAAAACATTACATTTGCGCATTAATTTCAATGTAATTAATTGTTGTCAGGTTTCATGAATTGAGTGAATTGGGGATGTTCTAACTGTCCTTTACCCACCACAGAGACCAGTGTCCCCAGCAGCAAGGGGAAAGAGATGGGAAGTTTGTTCCTTTTTCTGGAGGGAGTTTATATTCAAATACTTATCCCCACATTTCTAGGGATCCAGCATCATACATAAAATAATCATAGATGCACCTACTACAACTTTCTGAGCACTAATTCAATCTGAAAACTCCAAGCACTAGTTTAGTCTCCAACCTGCTCTCTTGTGCTAAAACGAAGATGATCATCCAAAACGAAGTGAAAAGTCTCCGATAGGCCTAGGCTAAAATTTAAGCTTTTTAAGTCTTGAGTGAAGGCAGGCTTAACCTCTTTGAAGAGTACAAGTGGTAGACGCAAGTGAGTGTTAGCTCTAACAAATAACATTTTAAAAGATACTTTACAGAGCTGAGTACCTTTCTTACTGGGATTGTAATGAGCCAGCACCTCCTGGTGCAGAACACCTCCTTCCCCAGCCCTGCTCCAGGGACACCTCACATGCGCCTGGGGCCGTCTGGGACACTGGCACAGAGGGAAAACTCGGCATTTTATCCTTTTTGGCTCCATTGTTGCTCCCTTCTTATTGCCTTGCTACAGCTCCTTACATTCCCGCCTCTGTTCCCTACAACTGCTTCCTGCTGATGGTACAAGGTTTCCCTCCTGCTCTTTTTGTTCCCGAGAKAAAGCTGACAGCCCTTGGTGTCCCTCCACTGCGATCTGCTTTTTGGCTGATGTTTGCTGCTTACTGCCCCATCCTCACCAAAATGCACGTGAAGCACCCAAGCCTGAATAGAAATATAGATTCCCCAGCTCTCCCCTGTTGTCTTTTCTTCTCACACCTCAGAATTCCCCTGGAAGCTCTGGATTGCTCCCTGCTGTGGGAAACAGCCCTCTGAGACCCTCTGCAAGGGGGGCTGCGATACGGAGTGCCGAAGCCAAAAGTGCTACAGCGGCAGCCGTGAGCCAGGCCCCAGGAAATCCTCTCCCAGCGCCCGGCCCACGTCAGCAGCCAGGCTTGCAACAATTTCACCTCGAAGTTTGGATGCCTATTCCGGACAGGCTCTCCCCTTAAATTCTCCCAGACAAACTTTTTCCCAGCCTAGCCCTGCTCCCCACTTTCAGATGGTTCCTCCCAGGCCAGATGCCGTATTATCTGGAGCGACTTTCCCTCCCAGCCTTCTTTTCCTCCTACTCCTGAGTCCTTTGTCTGGCTGCCAAGTGGAACAGCCCTGCCAGGCAGACAGCTGCTCAGCATCGCCGCGCGGGTGCTGCCCTATGGGCTGAGGAGCCGATTCCAGGCTCGTTCCATCTTCGAGGGGGACGTTCTGCCTTAGAGATGGCGTGTACCAGAAGGAGAAAAAGCAAATAGCACCTGTAAAGCTGTCGGAAGAGACTGGAAATGTTTAAGATAAAGAGGCCTTAATGCTACTCTGGGTTTACCTTCACGATAGCGTAAGTAGCAAGCCCGCTCTCTCCCGCTCCGGCTGGAGGTCTCCCTGGAGGACCACAGAGCGGGAATGAGAAGTTTCCAAGCCCTCAGCCACAAAAGCACAGGCCTGGAATCTCTCTAATGAGAGTTTTCCTCTTTGCAGTTTGCCAGGCAAACAAGCACCAGGCACCAATATCAAAACCAGCCCAGATTCCAATGAAAACCAGCAAAGAAAATAAGAGCAGAAAGGAAACAGCTTCGTTTTGCYTGTTAAGAACAGGCAAATAAAGCTACTGAGCCCCCCTCAGCCCGAAGGAGAGCTCTCCCTGCCCTGCCRAGCACGGGGTGAAGCCGGGCTGGCTGCGCGGCCGGGGGCTCGGGCCAAGGGGCTCCTCCTTCCTTGCTGTTGCTTGCAGGGACGGATTATCACGTTATCCCCACGTTACAGGGCTTCCCTGCATCGTCTTTCCAGACAAACGAGCGCTCCACCCTACCCGATTCCTTCAGTTTGCCTGGAAGGACTCTCCCTTCTTGCCCTGCGGGCTGGACTCTCGTTACCCTCCCACTCCTGAGCCCTTGAAGGCTGTGCCAAGGAGGGCGGCCCGGCCCAGGGTGCAGTGAGCTGGCACTGCCGGGCTGCGGCACGGCCCTGCCTCTGCCTCCCGCCCTGTGCTGCTGTGGGCCCGGGGCAGGCAATACCCCACCCTTTGGCGGGGGCAGAGGCGGCTTGGAGACTTGCTTTCATCCCAGCCCTGTCTGGGAAAGCTCCTGAACCTGCTCTGCGTCCGGGAGCTGAGGAATCCACAGCAAAGCTGAGCGCTGGCTCACCTGAAGTGCTTCCCGTGCGCAGGCTGGTGTCAAACACCCGAATGCCCTAATCAAATTGCGCCCGTGTGAAATAAGCATCCAGGTGACACCTGCAATGGCTGCAGGATCTAATTACCGTTTGGACGGACACATTGGGGTTAAGCCTCACAGAAAACCTTCCAAGTGCAAACCAAGCGTCACCAGACCGGTGACATATTGCTGAAACAAATAATCACAAGGTGCAAAACACCTCTGTCCCTCATAGCCTCATTGCAACGCCAACTGTAAAGCCTGATGGGAGCATCCCTATTTGTTTTGTTACTGGTCATTTGAGCAAAGGAAGTGGAGGAGAGAGTGGAAGCAAAGCCCAGGGCTGGAAAATGGAAATGACTGTGAGGAAAGGAATGTGGAGCTTCACAACAACTCGGGGGGGGGGGGAGAAGAGCACAGAGCAGAGAGAGGGGGGAAGGAGGAAAACCAGGGGGTAAATCGCAGCGACACAACAGCACAGTCTCGCAGAGTGCAGTGCATGGCACAGGCGGCTCCTCCGTGGTCTCCGGTCGGGCGCCATCCAGCCCCTGGCCGACACTGCCGGGCACGGCGCTGCCTTCCCCTG
Organism: Phoebastria nigripes; assembly: GCA_035582835.1. Taxonomy (NCBI): domain Eukaryota; kingdom Metazoa; phylum Chordata; class Aves; order Procellariiformes; family Diomedeidae; genus Phoebastria; species Phoebastria nigripes. The sequence continues at coordinate 301,108 of JAYKAV010002966.1, forward strand.
CCCAGGCCAGAGCCTCAGACGCAGCTTTTGCCAGGATGAGTTTAACACATCTGCTGAGTTCCTGCCCCAGGACACCCCTTGATGCCGAAACGAGAGCCCTGAAGACATCTCTTGCGAAGCTGGTGTCTGCGTACAAGGTTCGCTGGTGTAAAAGCCTCTGTGCCCAGCTCAGTGAGTGCGTGGGTGGGGAGTCTTGCAGTGCCGATTGCTGGATTTCACTCTCCCAGCCGAGGCGGGGTGTGGGACGGGGTGATGCCCACAGTGTTAGGGCTTGGAAATGCTAAGTATTTTTAGGCAGCCGAATAATCAAACTCTGCCTAAACATCTACCCGAAGAGTGACAGCAGTAGCCTACTGCCCTGTAATACCTCCTGATACTGCCTACGAACCCCTTCTTCTCCCCCTACAGAGGCGAAGGAGGAGGCCGCAGGGTCCCCCCAAGTCTCTCTGGAGCAGACACGCTGTGGGTCTTCCCCGCRGAGCCACTGGCCAGCCGGCCGCCCCGGCGGACGCTGCAGCCCRGCAGCCGCCGCGTCGGCCCCATCGGGGGCTCTACGTGTGCGCACAGAAAGGGAGGGACAATCCCGGATGTGAAGGATTTACACCCCTGGCAGACGCTTGTCACAGGAGATAGCGTCGTCTGTAATTTAAATAGTGCAGTCTAAGGCCGAGACTTGCCAGCCATCGAACACAGCGCGGCTGAGGCACGAGCCAAAGGCAGAGCCCCCGAGGCCCTGAYGCGTGGTCCACCTGCCCGAAAGGGCTTTCGGGAGGGCAGGCCAGGCCATGGCATCCTCCCCTCCCCAGGAGCGCGCGGGCCTGGGGCATGCTTTTCTCTTCCCAGGGAAGGGAGGAAACACCAGTGCTTTGCTCGAGTCCACCCTGGGAAGCAGCAAAGGGCCAGCGGGACGTACGTGGCTCAGCAGCCACCTTGCAGCCCCAAAGCCTGAGCTGGGGATGGGAAAACTGGGGGACCCCTCACAAAAGCAGGCAGGAGCTGTCGCCAGGAAAAGTCCCGATCCCGAGCGCTGCCTGCGCGAAGCAGCACTGCCCGCTCCCGAAGCCCAGTGCTCCTGCACGGYGAGGGCAACGCTGGGGACGGTTTGCAGAGACCAGCGGCAGGCTCAGATCTTCACTGTTTCATTGCTCCCATCTATGTTTTTATTCACTCTAAGTAACTTCAGGGGAGATCCTACCCAGGAGTRATTAAATCACTTGCACCCTGGTTTATGATTTAACTTAGTCACTCTGGCTAAGCTGATACAGATCTCTGTTTCATGCCCTGCAATTCATTGTGTATTTAGCAGGCACAGTCAATTCTTSCAGCTTATAGATGTGGAAGGAAGGAACATATAAACCAGACCTGGACTTCCAAAGGTAGAAGCCGTCAGCTCATGAGCTGCCTCTCTGGCATTTTTAAGGTGCATTATTTACATATTGGAAAAAAGCCAACCAAAACCTCTCTTAAGACATTTCTCCCTTACTTACAGAACAAAGTCTACCGCTTTATGAAAATGAATAATTAAATTCTGAGGTTTGGGCATCTTCATTTATTGCTGAGAACTTGGAATAATCACCTTTCCAGATTTGGGGAAAATGAGAATAAAAGTCAATGTAAAATGATTCACAAAAATAAGATTACATTAGCCTGTTTATCCCAAACTAGCTCTTTGGACAAAGGAAAGATACTTGCATGCTATGCGTAGAATACAAAGAAGTTGATACTTTCCAGTCTTGACACAGTTTTTATAAACTCTCCTCCCTTTTTTAAGATCCTTATAATTAGCATTCAAAGAACGTTGTGAATCTGCTCTTAACTACCAATAAAGCCAGTTCAATTAACCAGTTCAATTAACCAGGTTAAGTGCTAGGTATTTAAATGGATTGAAAGAAAAGATGTTTGGATTATTACAACATGACTTCTACTGGTCTGAAGGATCCTAAAATGGAGCGACAATGAATATGTTTAATGTATGCAGAAGTATTGCTGAAAGGCGTTCCAGCATAAGCAACCTATGTGGCCAAGTTCCACAATAGAAAATTAAAAGGGAAAAAAAACCCCAAGTAGCAGTCGGTTTAATTTATTTAAATTTTTTTTACTAAAAAACCAACCAAACAAAAAAAAMCCCTCAATACAGAATTCATCATGTTCCACAGTTTATCATTTTTGTGAGTATAAATCTTTCTAAACATCGCTGTAATATTTTATTGCCGGGCACTCGAAGTTCTGCCACTTTGTACGAGGACAGCTGGCGTGCACAGGTATTGTCTGCTCACATGGAGAACGCAGGGACACACAGCGCAATGCTGCGCTGGAGGATGAAGTCTTTAAGGTTGGCAAAGGTTTCCAATTAGGGCAGGCGATAAAAAGAACACATACAATTCATCTTAAATGTTACGCATCTTTGGAATTCTGTCACGTTGGACTATTAAAGGTGTAGACTGAAGAAGTACTAATAGCGAAGTCCTGCTTTAAAAAAACAGCGTACCCTTTGTGCAGAGGTAGTCTCACAGCAAAAGTTATTGCAGGGGTGCGGTACAGCCCCTGCGCAGGATTGCTGGAAGATGCTGAGGCAGTGAACACCCACCTCAAATAAAATTCAGTAGGCCATGGGACTTTATGTCAATGACTGAAAAATAAATCAAATGACTCGGCAAATAAAAATGCCATTATGCGCCTGCAATGAATCTGGCATTTTACTGGTTATCCTCTCCAAATCAGAAAGTAGATACATAAATATGTATGTAATCAGAAATGTCAGTAGAAATGTCTCTTTATCCTTCCCAGTGCAAATCAAGTCTAGGAAAACTACTCTTCCACAGGTGACTTGACTYATTGAAGTCATGCCCTAAGTGCAACTAAGTTCAGAAACACTAACCAAACTTAGTTCTTACAAAATAAAACTTAACACCTCTTGATTCAGGTATTTAAGCACTGCAGGACTTCTAGAAACAAAACACATTGCTTAAATCCGAGTGTATTTCTATATTGGTTAAGCTGCCTGCTTAAGTGCACCAGATCCATTACTTTCCGTCTGTCTTCTCAGCACAGACGTGTCTTCTGGAAAGAACTGTCAGCATCCTTGACACGTGTGGCGTGCAGCTCTACAAAACCCTGCGGTATCGGTTCACGACACAGCAGGCGAAAAATTCCTTATACGAGTTTTGGCCTCAGCTTAAACCTGTCCAGTTCCTACTCTTGGATCCGATTTCTGCCTCAAACTTTGTCCACTCAGAAACTATTTTGGATCAAGTCAGAAACAGCGAAGCAGTCAAAATGAAGTAAGTTCTTGCTAGGTTTTTACTTATCACTCTTTAGCATAAGCTTTAGAGGCAATCTACCCTCAGCTGTTGTAATTGTGGCTGAGAAACACTGGTATTTCCAGTCTTTTCTTCCCTCCTTCATGTTTTTCTCCTTAAAAAGAGTTGTTGCTTTTCAAACTCGGTATATGACCTAGGCAGCAAATGAGGCCAACGCTGCTCTCAGCTGAAGCGTCAGCCCTCGAGGTTTCCCATGTCTCATTCTGCACTCAGGCGTGTTTGTGGTTGCATTACTTTATTGCTTCTGCCAACTTTACCATGAGAGCCTGTGACACAGAACCATACGCTGCAGCTGCCAGTACGTGACAAAAACGCCTCCGTTATTTCTCCACATTCATTGTTAACACTTGAATTGACCACAGAAACTACCAGAAGAATTTTGTCGCTATTTGCAGCTGGACGCTTCTTGCGATGACTCTCCAGTCAACGGGCTTTGCAAACCACTTAATTCAGGAAACCACTCTATGGACACAGTCCTTCCCAGCAAGAGGAGAAGGGCAAAGCCCGTGTGACAACAGCTGAAAGCTTAAGGGCTAAGTAAGAGACAGACAATTCAAGGGATTTCTCATTAATCTCTAACTTTGATATAAATATATGTATTGGTAACTGGCAATTAAAAATATGCACCATTTTTTTCAAAGGTAAGAAAGTTCCATTACCTCCATTTTGCACATTTAGACATCACATGAAGCTCGAAACTTTCCCAGGAAATACTCTACAACAGATGCATCCTTTCTGCTCTCAAATTACCTGCCTTTTAAGAGTGCTTTTAAGACAGTTAGCATTTAATATGAATGTAGTAATTATACTTTTACATGTTAGGACAGTGGGCAGGTCCTACTGCTGATGCATTTAATTCTAGAACTTGTATTGTAGGAGCTCACCGAGTGCACAATTGGAGATACTAGTAAGTGGAAGAAAATGGAAATGTATCTAGGATTAAAGCTTAAGATCTGAAACGCACTGAAAAGACTAAAGAAAACAAACTACATGAAAATTCAAATATTTGTTTCTCTCCGATACAGGCACTAAGAAGTGAATAGTACCAGTCACTGGAAGACATCRGGAATCAATTTATCTCAAGAAAATGCATTATACACTAAAAATATAGAATAAAACCACATAGCATCAAAGGGATCATGGAAGACAGACAATTGATAGTTTTGAAAAAAATGATGACAACATATAACATCTACAATGTATGCAGACATCCCTTGGAAGTTTTATATAAGCTATATATATTTCAAAGTACACACAAACTGCCTGTTTGGCAGGTTGAGAAAATAGGAATACATCTTGGGAAGGTCATGAAGAAAAAAAACACAAAGGAAAACAAGAGTTATTTACATTCAATAATTCAGTAGCCTTTAACATCTCTATATACATACATACTCTTTCTATATATGTACAGACTGCGATGGGATCTGAATGAAGCTTATTCCGAACACAAAAGAAAAATACAAAAACCCCTTGATAAATCACTTGACAAATGTTTACAGGTTGCAGAGCTTTCTTCATTTACAAAGAAAATACTACACACTGACTAGACAACTAGCATCCTTGGGGAACTTTAAGTCCTTACAAGAGGTGAGTGTTCCCAACRGACCATACAGCGATTGGAAAAAAAATTGAAAACTTGCTGTGCAGAGGGGGTTTTTAGTGGGTTATAATTGCATTTACTGCGTCAGACGTATCTTAAGTATGAAACTAGTTAACAAGTCAAAATTTAGTTGCTGTCAAGGGACAGTTTAAAAAAGAAAACCCGAAATTTTATCCCTTCAATTCCCAAGTCAACTTAAATATGTATCTTCCCCTTCTACAGCATGCTTCCAAAACTCACGYGGTACAGGAATTACTACCATTTTACATTTAGCTTTGCCCCTGTTATCAGAGACATCTGTTATAAATTTTATATCCATTTGAGATGGTGATTTGTACGAAGCAGATCAATGCCCCGCAAGTAGGAAAAATACAGAGACCGTTCTTGCCTAGCCTGGTAATGTATATGACATGACAATTGGTCTCTCCTTTTTCCTCCCTGGGAGGATGTTTGTCTTACGGGCAGTGCTGCAAGAGGATACCGCATAGCTGTTCCTTATCCCATCCACAGTGCTATTTATATTCCTTTTCTCCCCCAAGCTTTATCAGCAGCTCATGCAAGGAACAAACTACTACCAAAAAACCACACCCAAACCACCGAGCACGAATTTTCAAGAGAGAAAATGTTTCTGTAGCTTGAAGGCTAATTTTTTTTATGTTAACCTTTAAGATGTTATAACACTCCAGAGCTGTGGATGCAGATGTGTTAGTAGCTGAATGACAAAGCTAAAGCATTGATGGTGGCAAGTAGCAGAGAGCAGGCAAAGGAGAGCAAGTGGGGGAATGGATTTCTGGAATGGGAACAGTTCTTATGGATCTTTTAAGTACTGTCGGGTTTTTTCCCTCCAGGGGACACAAGTCCATGGGAAGTTTAAGAGGGTGTGAGTGAACAGCCTATGCTATGAACTCCCAAAATAAAGTAGTGTGGTTTGGTTATCGATACAGAGAATATCCAATTCAGTATTTGCTCATCCCGACAACCAAAGTTACCACACAAGCTGAGAAAAGCACTTAGGAACTGAAGTGTATTTAAATAATGACTCATTTAAAAAAAAAAAAAAAAAATCACTATTTGTGAACCTACCACTTCTAGAACCATCTTACTGAGGATTAAGATCCAAAATATTATGTTACCATCTCAGATGGTAGAAGTTTCTACACCAAATAATAATAATTAAAAAAAAAAAGACAGCAAAGTCCACACAGAGCCTGCTGTTACTAGCAATTTGGTTCACTATCTGCTGCAATAGTAATCTGTCAACATACTTCTCAGAATCCCATTACTTTTCCTGGAATGGATGCCAAATACACCCAATGGTGGGTACAAAACACATGAACATCCTCCCCCACACCCTGCCTGTGGTCTACAGTTTTCCAGGACATAATCAGCTCCTACCGGTATCACAGCACCCAGGCAAGCTTCCCTTTACTACTAGAGGATTAAAAAAACTCCCAACACACCTACCACCTGCATTACAAGTACTTTACAAAGACGTAGCAGGCGCTACAGCAATAGGGAGCATGCCGATTTATTCTAGATCTGTATGTCCAGTTAGTCACAAGCGTGCGCAAGGGATTCATCCCCTCAACCATTTCAGACTGGGAGCTGAGGACTGCAGGCAGACTTCCTCCCCTGACAAGCAGGGGCTCTGTTACCGGACTGGGGTGCTGGCCCAGGCAGCATTAACAGAACCTCAAGCAAAATAATTCAGGTAAGGGAGCTCGCTTCAGCCTGAAGTTGTGGAACTTCTGGCCCCATTACTTATGGAAAAACTCTTTATTACACTTGAATCTGGCTCACTGAGTGTTTACAGAAATGACATACGCTACAATGGATTGCTGCTCTAAGTCTGTCAGGTGAACCTTACTTAAAATATGCATCAAGGTTTAAACACAGTTTACTTCTTGCCTCGTTAATGAGTTCAACTGAAATAGCTGGACTGCAAGACAGAAGCCTGGTTAAAGCAGACTGGAACATGCCAAGTCCTGTCGAATTCCAATTGTACAGACTTGTTAGTTTTTTTGGAATACAGTGATTGCCTAAACAAGACTCCACTTCTTGTTAGTACAATAACTTTTATTTGACATCTACAAGATCATTATCTTGTAGTTTTTTTGGACAGGTTTATACAATCTCAATTTTTCAATAGTGCAACCTGTGCAAGCAAGAAATGACAAACATTGTCCTTCACTTTCTTATAAACATCTACTATTATAGGCAAAACAAAACTTACCCATATTATAGATAAGTGACTATTCACATTTGTACATTACAATTTCTTTTAAACAGCTCCAGATAAACTCTACAATGTCTTACAACATATTAAACAGTATTCAAGTTACTGGGTAACAGAAACAGCACATACAGCGGAACCCTCAAGTGTTTCCCATTCTCTAATTTACAGCTCAAGTAAGGTTTCATCTTACAAGTGACAAATTAAATTACATTAATGAAGTAAAAAATATAAGATTGTATGCGAGATGGAAGTGAATTTGCACTTAAGTTTCCATAACCACCTCGGATTAAGGAAATGCTTCAATTTAAGGAAAACAGGCATCCAGCCATCTTTGCAGTACACATTAGGAATACCATTAATACATTAAAAATGAACTAATTTTAATTTAAGATGTTTATCACAAAAAGAACATGTTGTAGACTCAAATATATAACCCCCAGGAGAGAACCAGAAAAAATGCAACACCTGGGTATAAACACTATAAAAATGCAATAACCAATGCTGTACAACTAAGATTGTGTTTCTCTCTGAATTCCTGTCTTGTGTGTTTATCCTGTCCATGCCCGTTTCCAAAGACATGCACTGTCAAACAGAAACTGGGAAGGAACCTGAATGCATGATGTGCAACCTCTAGGTTTCATGCTTTTATAAACTCATAAATTGAAGAGAAAAACCCAATATATATTTTCTATATATATACTCAATACATGCATTCAAGGATATCTCCCACAGCAATGGCATTGATGCACTGCGTTAAACCCTGAGCACTGTATGACAAGATAAAAATAAAGCCTGCTTGGGGATTTTCAAGCATTTTCAAACAAATTGTGGTTTGTAGCTCAAAAGGCCAAAAGTAAAAGCAAACAGGAAGCACTACAGAGAGCATAAGGAAAGACAGATGCACTACCATAAACAACTGCTGGCTTTCAGTTCTACCAACCTTTTTAGATCTCTTTATTCCCAAAGTATTTGAGAGCACACAACTGAACTGAAAAAGTTATATTTCTTTGGAATCTGTCCCTGATTTTTATGCAAGTGATATGCTTTTACAGCCTTTTCCTCAAACACCAAAGTCAACACCTGTAGTTTGTCCTCTTATGCATTGTTGAAATTGGTGATGCTTTGCGGGTGATGCTGCTGCCATATCTGCTGCTGTTGTACTGCAAGCTGTTGAGACTGGTCTGACGTTGACAGGAGGTTTACAAGGGGCGATACACAATTTGCAGGAATGATCAAACCTGAAAGCAGCAACAAATCAATTGTTTCATAAGCATGCAAACAATTTGTTCATTAAAACCTCAGGCTGATGATTCCACCATTTAATTTATGCAACAGTCAACAGTGACCATTTCCAATGTCAAGTCTAATCAAGCACAGCTACAAGTTCTGCTTCTCAGTAAGAGGTTTATCTTCAGAAGTCCCTAGATCCTTTAAGTCATCAAGCAGTAGAAAGAAGTTGCCATTTTGCCCCTGAAGACAAATTTTATTCTTATGTTACCTGCTGCCACATAAAATGAGAAGTCAGCTATTTTTGCTTTTCTTGTCTCACAGAAGTTACACCACCATGAAAGTTTAAACATGAAAAACCTAGTTTCAACATCATGGAAAACTGTTACTGGCATAGAAGCTGCCACAATGTCACACATCCACAGGAAGTCCACATTTAAAAAAAAAAAAAAAAAAAAGATTTCAGCCTCTGAGGTACCTGCTATGAGGGCTTCGCTAAGAGGTTTAGCAACAAGAAATGACCTAATCATCTTGAAGTCGTTCTAAACTATTGATTACACATGACTTTCAGTACCTCAAAAACCACGAAAACAACCATTTCAAGGGCTTACTATTCTTTGCCAGAAATGGGGAAAAAAGTGGAGCCCTTATGGGTTTCAAAGGTAGGTTGGCTGGAACAGGCTGAATATGACTTTTTTGTTCCTAGTAAATCAAAAGAACTGAGAGAATAAGTGTTCCAAAGCCTGGCTGAAAAAAAAAATTTCTTCCTTTTTTAACCTGACTCAAAACAACGTTTGTACTACAAATACAGATTTCAACAATTGTACTTCTGCCCCTCCCCAACATACACTGACGAGCCTTTTCTCTTGTAAGCATCTTTATAAAGTCTCCTACGTGACTCTCAACACGGAGTAACTTGTAAGTTACAACTACCTTCTACTCCAAGATGGAAATAAAGGAGCAGACAAGCCACTTACCTACGATCCTCTGCCCATCTTCTGTTCTTAGACGAACTATTTGCATTTTCACATTTGTWCCACTCACAGAGGCTAGAACGCCTTCTACTTTTGTCCAGACGCTCAATACTGAACCACACAAGACRTAGTAAGTTCGACAGCGGAGTCCCACTTCACAAACTAATCCCAAGCCTGCCTTCTTACAATTGCCTCTCCTGCAGCAGAGAGAAAAAAAGCTTTCAAAACAATTCTGCAAACAAAAAGTATCCAATTCAATTAAAAATGAGACTTGAAGTTATTCAAAAGTATTCAGAGTTGAGCGAGGGCTGCAAGTACACAGTAAGGGGAGGATACTTTATCCACAGCATGCCTCTAAYGGTAAAGCTTTGTGAAGTGTTGGCCTATTTAGGACCAGATCTTCAAGATGTACAGACAGAGCTTTAAGCCAAAGATACCACTCATTTAGATCACCTGAGAACCTGAATCTGTTACATATGAAACTGGTATCTGATCAGTATATTTCAGAAGCTCCAATATTAATCTGAAACTTCTACCAGTTATGCTGTTCCTCAGGAATTAAGACATCAGCTGCTGAGTTCAGACACACTGTTAGAAGAGGCAGCACAAGAACAGCTGTTTCTGACATCTATCTCATCTCTACGTGAAGTATGAATACTTTTCCCCCCAAATAACATTTGAACTATCCTACCACAGTAATAGATCAGATCAAGACACTTAAAGCACAAGCTACTCCTGGGTCATTATACTTCTACTGGAGTGCAATTTACACATTAGCATTCATCTAATGTATTAGGACTGTAAGGGCAAGTGCAGAACTTCATGTTTCCACCCAAAGGTTGGGTCATTTCTTTGGTCATGGGACAATTTTTCTTAAGCAAGAAACACAAGATTTCACATGAGTAACAGAAGAACAGAATAGYGATAAACCAGTTTAGGTAAACAGTTTAAGTTAAGCATCTATGTGCATACAAATACTAACCAATAAGCATGGGTGCAGGTATCCGCAGAAGAATTGTACTGCTCTAACCAGTGTGGCAGAGCATCTTCAGAAGGTACCTGGAAAAGTCATTCAAAGTGGGAATAATAAGAAAGTAAAAAACATCAAGACTTGCACAGAACAAAAGCAATTTGGTCATTATTATGAGAAAAGAGGGAGCACCAACATCCTGATGGTGAAGAGARGTACATTATCCTGTAATTTCAGGCTATTTGATGGAAATGCCATCTCAAAGGATGAGCAAAATGCTTGAACACAGCAGAATCTCAGTAATGAGAATAGCAGAATCTCAGAGCTTTTCCAATGATCAACCTGATTCTCAGAGTTTCCTCAAGTTTTTACAAATTCAATACTATAAAATTGTTTAAGAGAAGTGTTAGATATCTTACCAGCCTCTAAACAAAATAATCCATTACAGTATTTAAAATGTCATCAAACAGCTGAAGCTTCAGAATCATTGCTTAGAATACATTGTACATAGCTGCTTATTTAAGAACATGTTTGTACACCTTATACAGAAGCAAGACTTTTCCTCGCTAGACCCTAAAAAAACCTCATTTTATATTACCACACTGCAGATCAGTTATATTCAGAAAGCTTTAGATATAGGAATGCAGAAACCACGTAGACCCGCTTAAAAAGACCCAAATACAAGCTCTGCTCTGGAAAAATAAGCCTAGTTTTTCACTTGCCAGAATTATACACAAATACCAGAAAAAGAAAGTCCTTATATTTCTTTTCAATTTTAAGTTTAAAACTAGCATAATTTTAATGGTTACCTTCTTATATTTCTTTTTCAGGTCTGCACAGGTTTCTAGTTTGAGTTGTTTCCCAGTATTTGGTCTGTACACTAAAAAAAGCTTCTTTTTAGGATTTACTTCTTTTACTAGAATAGCGGTTTTCTTGTTATTTCTTATCTGGAAAAGAGAGACAAACAAAAAACTTCGTAAGTTTAAACATGCTGACAGTATCTACCTTAAGTGATTCCATACTGTGTTCTTTACAGAGTAAGTGCGTGTGCACRCGCAATAAGACAACCAGTAATAATAAGGACACCTTTAGAAGACAGTACCACTTACGTACATGAACCTCTCAACTTTTCCTTACAGTGAAAGCATCTGGTTTTTGATGCGGGTTTAAATAAGAGCTATTAATTTGGGTTYACATTCCTATCAGAAAATATCCTGAGCAGCTAAAAAGGAGTGCTTCATACTTAATGTTGGAAGCAAACTTAACATGAGTTTTAATGTAAGATTAAAAGCATTTTGCAAAACTGAACAGTAATTAATTTGAACAGTAAATTTTTCAGGAGACAGCGTTATTTGGTTAGCCCCCAAAAAACTTCTCTGAACATAATCCAAGAGACAAAAGAATCTTACCTGTAGTGATAAATAAAATCCATCATCTGGACCCGTCTGTTCTGCCCAGATCTTAGTTGCTTCGTCCCAAGACATTCCTCTCTCTACACTGATCTAGAAGACAGCCACGGAGGGGTATTTGGGAACAGGCTTTAGAACAGTTACAGACATAAGAACTAAAGAACCATAGAACCAAACGTTGCCCAGTGCAAGGCCTGGAACCTCCCCTCACTCAGCACATGCTTAGCTGATTACCATGTTTTAAAAAACTTACTGGCAAGCAAGTTTCATTAGTTCATACAAAGATGATACAGAATTAACTTACTGTGTATAGTTCTACGTGTCCAGAGGTAGAATATCCGGGAGTTAAAAACTTCTTAACGTCTGCCTTCCTTACTTTCTCATCCCCAGAGCCCAAATCTTAAAAGGAAAGGACAGAGTTATTCCGTTTCTCTCGTCTTATTTAAGTACAAGAGTACTGAGAAATTGATTTACTCACCTAAGATGCCCATATCGTATCTTCCATTCTTTTTAGCATTTTGAATAACCGCATTTAACGTGTCAGAAAAGTACTGGAATAAAGCATTCTGCTGATGTACTTCCATACCAAGAATTCTATTCAGAAATTTCCCTATATTGTTATAATCTTAAAAAAGAGTAAGAAAAACACGCATTAGGTCAACAATGTTTGATGACAAGCTCTCAATCAGTATTCAAAGAGTCTCAAAAAAGCTACTTAAATCCATTCTTTCAGAAATGAGGAAAACATTCTGAAGTTCTCCAAAAAAGTAACTTTTTAGATAGTTACAACTTCAGTTCTGTTGCTAGGAATCCACTATCATGATATATGATATTCCTAGCGACATTCTAAAGATACACTAAACACACAAATACCTTTATCAAGCGTTAGTATTCCAGATCTGTCTTCTACATTTATCAAGCCTACGCCAATCAATCCCTGACGAACATCTAGGAAAAAAAAAAGAAGTTAAATCATAGCTGCTTTGCCATCTAAAAATAAAACAATGAAGTAACAGCTTGTTTAGCAGTCTTGTTGCAGGAGCCAATTCCAAAGCTTCTGACACCCTTCAAATACATTACTTGCTTATTGATGCATTAGGTAGAAATTGCAAGACAGAACCTTGCCTTCTGTCCTTCCAGGAAGGACAGGCAAGGAAAACTACTAATAGCACTACACATGAGCCCACAGGAGAACAAGATATTGCAACAGGTAACAGGAAAATGAAGTTAAAGAACTGTATGCAATACCTTGGCCAAACAGATACAGAACATGCCTTATATTGAGTTCACATATCTTATTTCATACGTGAACTTCTAACATTCAAGCAATGTGCATAGGAATAACATCCAGTGAGAGCCTATCTGGGCCAGCTGATCGGTTTAAAATTATTTGCATTTTCTGCATACTGGAGAACAATCAAAAGGTAGCTATTACATCCAGTGAATTATACTTACCTTTGAAGAAGTCTCCAGGAAAATCAGGAGGCGGCGAGACCATCGGGGAGTCTAAGTTCACAATGGATTTCATAACAATCTCTAAAGCATTTCTGCCATACTGCATAAGGAAGAGAAAGTTGCTCTAACAATGTGATCCAACGTGAGCGTTTGTGCCTCAGCCCCAAGCACACATGGTTTAAGCATTTGTAATTCACAATAAAATGTTTTTCTCTACAATAGTAAAGGGAACTGGTTATTAGCTTTTCAATTATAAACTACACTACATAAACAGCCCAGTCTTCCTTTCTAATTAGAATTGCCAAATTAATCTTTCAGTTGTGACTGAAAGGACACATACCATTTACTTAAGACTTGGATTGTTAGCAAATGCAGAAAAGTAATTTACACACATTTGTGTTCCACGTGGCTTTGCAAACAGAATTAAGAATGTTTTCCGGCTATCTCAGAAAGAGGCCTCCTATCAGAAAGTAATACAGTTAAAAGTAAAACACTTCACAGGAGATGGAAGAAATCCTTCCTCAACAGGTCATTTGTAGAATAAGCACCACAGCATGAGCTTTCAAACAGAAATAGAACTGTCACCTTGTTGTCAAAATTGAATCTGCTGAGATCTCGAGTTTCCGTAGCCCGTCTGTCACCATGGGTGAGGGCTCCCTGTCAAGACACACCTTTGTAATTAAATCAAATTTTAAGAAAAAGAAATCTAAGCTCTATATTCTCAAATGAAGGATCAGACTTCTTGAAACAATCTTACCAAGCTCTCCAGTCTTTTTGCAACTATAGATGCAAATCTTTGCTCTCCTGCCAATTCAGAAATTAGGAACACGTACTCCGGAGCAGTCACTTGGTTGGATCTATGAGTTCTTCCTGGATAATTAAGTAGAAGTACGTATGTTAAGTAAATTCCACTTCATTGAACATTTCTAATAAACTATGAATTGTGAAGAGTAAAGAAAAAAGCTAGAACTTAATCCTGCTGAAAATTAGTTTCTGCTGTAATACAGCCAATAGAAGGTAGTACACAAATGCTCTAGAGTTGTGGCAATTTTCATAAAGACACTTGATACATGAAAAAACCCTGAGCTGCAGTGTAAGTTTGTTTGCTAGGTTTCTTTCAAAACTTTCAAGGTTATTAGCTCTGACTATAGATAAAGCTGATTCTGTTCACAGGTAAATGAGATGGGAAGGGTCCTTAAGAGGTTGCTTAGTCAATCTTATTTCCGATGAATTAGCAGTAAATTCAGTTAGTACTACCGAGTATGCTAGGGGAAGGGTACAAAAAAGTTCTTTACCAAACTGCTGTATTGCTCTATCCGCGCTCCATGGCAACTCCAGAGTCATGTGAACTCTCCGTCTCTGATTCTTAGCTCTACGGTCTGCTTGCAATGATATACCAGAGCTGGCAGCCTCCGAGATTATGGCAATGTTCTTTTATTAAGAAAGGAGTTGTTAGTTAGCAATAAATCCAAGATCAAGCTTCAGTTTTCAGTTTCTAAAAAAATTTAATTTTACAATTACTACTAACATGGGTGTGGAATGGTTTCATTGTTATTTGGTCTTCCTATCGCAAGAGCAAGGAGGGGAGAAAAAGTGTGGTTCTCTTTATCAGAGTTAGAAATGCTAACAATTTTTTTTTTTTTTTTTGTTTTGTTGAGTGAAAGGAGTGGTTTTCGCTTTACTTTTCAGCAACACCTTTCTGTGCAAATGAAGAAAGGCAGTATGTTGCAGTCTTGCCATTCCAAAGGGCAGGTTTCTCTGATGTTGGCCTGCACTTCAGAGAAGTGGAGTGACACAGGGAGACTTGCTCTGACAGCAAGCAACACAGAGAAGACAAAAAGTTGCTGCTAATACTGTTATAAGGAAGAGTATATGGCCATTCTAGTATCTGAATGCATTTGCCTTGAAAGAATGTAGATGTTTTGACTGTGCACAACTCACTTAGAGGAACATGGGTATTTACCCTCAAGTGTAACAACAGACCACAGAAGTTCCATGCAACAGCTACATTTACTTGATTTGCCCTCTTGTGGTAGCATGTCCCAAATGAACCACAGGAAATTTTTTTTTTCCTCCTTCTTTTATCAGCTTCAATTCTACCATTACTCCAGTCAGTATTTTCTTTCAGAGTGCAATGTAAAGGACAAAAGCTATCACTCTTCCCAGCATTACTTCTCAATCCTTGTTAGGGTAAACAAGCTCCACCTTTTCCCTTCAGCCCCTCACTGAAAGTTTTTTTTCCCCTCTCATACCAAGTCAGTCAATGGTTTTCCCCATTTTTCTATTTCATTATTTCCTCTTGGAAGCAGAGGTACACAGTAATCCAGATAAAGGAATCAGAAAGATGTGGAAGGTTTATCTGCCTTTTAAACATACGCTGTTTTACAAGACCAGATCAAAGGTGCTAGCTTTCAATTTGGCATGCCTGTACACACCTCTTAAGCACAGGCCTCAGTGGCCACCCAAACTACAGCCTGACCTTTAAAGCATGCTGCAGCCACATATTAGACAGGACTACTGAACATACTGGTTTGAAAAACAAAACACACAGCAGTGAATAGAAAATGCTTTCTAACTAGTACTTACTTACAGTAYCTAAAAACTGTGGGATAATGGTAGAGCCACAACTTGAGTAACTTTATCAGTCAACGTTACTATGGCATCTGGCAAGTTTTTCTAAATTGTATCTCTTTAAGGACTACCTTATCTCCATCCATGAACCTCTGCTTTTCCGTGATGTTCAGAATTTCAACGGGCACATCAAGTTCAGATCTTGATTCGTAAGATATGCTGCCATCATCATTGCTTACAACTCTCCCTTTGCGGCCTGTCATCTTTAGAAATAAAAGGGAATACAAGCTCATTATAGCAATACCAAAATTATTACATGACCAAAAACTTCAAGCAATGATGCTATTTATTCATATGCCGGCCTTAAAATAGATTCAGTAATTTACTCCCAAGTGCAAAACTACATTAGAGAACCTGGATTATTTTTTGGTTGATGCCATTATCTGCTATGTGGAACACTTATTTATAGGTAACTCAGGAAATCAAAAGCATAACAAAGCATATCTATGTAGAAGTGACATGGTATTATACTGCTGTCCATAAAGGATTTACCAAGAGTACTAGGAAAACAAACTAAAATGACAGCTGAGATTGTCACTGATTTTAACAGGGTCTTTTGAATCACAATGATGTTTCTACTTGACAGAGACAGGTAGCTTAAAGACATGTTTCTAAAGTTATTGAGAAAAAGACATAATAAATCATCAGGCTTTTCACTAAAGCGGTTTTATTATACAGGTTCTTAATCTTCATTGCCTAGGAAGATGAACTAAAGCTGCTTTCTGTTTTACATACACCAGCTTCAAATTGACTACAGCTAGTTAGAGAAATATACCACTATAAAGCAAGAGAGAAACTAGCATGATTTACCCAACAAGAAACTATCAGTCTCAGAAATAACCTATTTACCCATTCAGAGCTCTTCTCTGTATTCTAATACAACCTTCAAGTTTCTTTTTAATTCAGAGGCATTCAGCGGAAGTAACCTATACTCTTATCCCTGCGAAATGCCTGTCTAAAACTGCTAAACAAGTTCTCTTTAATAGATACTTAGGTCATATGCAACCTTGAAGAATGACAACACTGATTTACTGCAGCCAGATAATGTATGGCTGCAGTAGAAAAAACCATCAATTTTCTCTTAATGTGAACACCAGCCTACCTCTGCAACATTTTCAGGACCACCCAGTTCATCTATAAGCTCATCCAGTGTATTAGGTGGAAGATCTTCAGCCAGCTTTTCCAGTTTATCAAGCAGTTCTTTCTTCATTTGTTGGGCCCTTTCAACAGCATCCTGACTTGTTACAAAGCTGCTGTTTGTGTTACTGTTTGCTGAAATTTAAGACAGAGACTCTTTAAGATTTAGAATTTCACTGCCTAATTGCTAAGAAAATGAATCAACGCCAAAGCGACTTATTCTTACCTGACGTGTTGGTACTAGAAGTGGTGGTACCAACAGTGGAAGTAAAACAGCTAGGTCGTTTTGATCCGAGACCAGAAGCTAGTAAGGCACTTTGAATAGAATCTGGGTCTATACTTTTCTTCTTTTTCTTGTCTTTATTTTTTTTATGCTCTTTTCTAATCAACCAGGGATCTGAAGTTAAATAAAGTTATTTTCAAAAAGTTTCAAGCGTTTACTAAAAAGCCATCCTTTCCTTTGAAAAACTACATTCTCGTTACAAAAGGTGACTTACAAAAGTCTGAACTCCAGTGTGTAAAATCTACTTAAAGATGATGCAAATCAACATTCTAATACTAATTCCAGTCTCACTAGACTTAAACTACATGCTTATCACACACTCTTATTTTTGGCTCATTGAAATGGTTAGGAAAGACTTTATGCTTACTATCTGCAAGTACAGCTACTTGCTTGATGAAACACTTAAACTGTCTTACCATCTTCATCATCTTCACTGGATTCATCTCTGAATGGGTTGAAGTCGTCATCATCTCCGGAACTCAAAAATCTGGAGCTCTCATTGTCACTTTCTTCGTTGTCTGAAGCATCAGACTCACTTTCACTCTCATCAGAGCTGCTACCTGCAAGGCCACCTGCTTTGCGAGCTTTTTTGGCCTCTCTGCTTATTTCTTCACCTAATTCCATCACCATCACCCCAGAAGAAAAAAAAAAAAAAATTAGTTTAGTTTAGACCTTGTAGTCTAACTTTTGAGGTTTGTTTTACCACCACTGCATACAAACTAGAAAAATACTCAACTTCTAAAAACAGAACTGTTTAAAAGAATCTAATTTAAGTTTTAAGTAAGACCTCTCTCCGAAGTTTTTTTTCCACGATCACCTACTTTTCAGTAAGAATATAATCAGTTTGGGAAGGCGAGTGGTATTAGGCTTCTCTTTACTGAGCCTCAAAAAAAGAAAGCAGTTATTTGCTTGACTGCATCAGGAAGTGGTCTGACATGTGCAAGGCATTTTAGGATACAGTCCCATACTAGGTCAACCCAATTTTGAGCAAAGTAGTAACCAGAATTGACAGGTTATATTGCTTCAGCAGCAGTTTTAAAATCTATTAATAGAAGTTTCTAACGAAAGTCTTACAGACTTGTAATACATGCTCTTTCATGAATGACTGTACTGGTATTTACATTCCCATATTTTTTCCAGAGTTCACTCTTGGGCAGCTCTAAAATTGCCATTTTCAGTATGGCATTAGCGTAAGAACTTAAGCATTACCTTTCCGTTTCTTTATTTTGTTCTCCTTGCAAGGGCTGTCTCTGGGTGAATTGTTATTACTTTGAGCAGTCAAGTCAATTCCCAACAAGCTAAACAGCTTCTTCCTGTCAGGAGCTGGAAAGTGCTTTTCAATAAGAGACTGGAATACTCCTCTGTTTAAGAAAAAAGGGTTCTTCAGTCGAATTTGCATTTATTTAAAGTAGAAACCTGTAACATTTTAACAGCTTGCTTGACTTCTCTGAAGAATTATTCCTTGTGAATGCTATTACACAAGCACTCTGTATAATTATCGCCCATATTACCGTATTTGTCACCTTCTTAAAAGTAGGAGACATTTACTTTACAGCAGTGTTACTTATAACTTGTTAGATTTGTTTTTGGTATGAAGTGGTACTGCTACTGCCATTTTCTTATTGCTCAAAGTTTAGAGGACAGATTAACTTAATTTATTAAGATCTTCAGCAAGGTAGTCTCAGGATTGGATCTGGCTCATCTGATAAGAGGGAAGTCATGATTGTAACTTGCTTTGGTATAAATGCAGTGTACACTTGGCAAGTCTTCCCCTCCTCCCCATTTGAGTAAAACAGTACCAGCTGTTCACACCTGAAAACATCATTTCACAGGGTGCCAGCAGAACTAGGAACTAACCAACGGTTCACTCAAGCAATACTGTCAGATTTTATGTACAGGCAGCTTAAGTAAAGAACATTGGTACTAAAGGATACCCAACTTTCTGTGCAGTGATGCACGTTTCACACATGAAAGGACAAATTACTACACACACTAAGCTGGACTAAGGTTAGTTTTGTAAAGGACAGTTCTAACAAACTTCAATCTTACTTTGCTGTAGAAACAAAGTCATTCAGTTCACCACCACCTTCCTCCAAAGCTTCTAATGTTCTTGCTTCTCCTGTTGACTGCAGGCCAATAACAACACACTAAAGGACAAATGAATACAAGGCATTGTCACTAAGACGACTGACTTGTAAGTTTATTTTTGCCTGAATTTCTGCTGATTAAATAGCTTCAATACCATAAAGTACAAAAGCATGCTACTACGTCTGAAAAATATTTGTGTTATAAACAAAACAAACAAAAAAAATCTAACAGCTTTACATTTAACAAAGATACTTAAAAATAGGTCTTGATCAACTTACTTTCCCATTCTTGATTTCTTCCCGAGCTAGCTGCACCACCCTCTTCACTTTAGATGCTATGCAAAGGTACTTGAAAAACCTCTGATGAGCTGACCAAAACTGACCCCACATAGACTTTTTCATTCGTTGTTCTGCATCGATAAGATCGGCTGCTTGTTGAAACCTCTCTCTAGCACTGACCCACTGAAGAAGAAAACGTTAATTGCTTTACATGTCACATTTCAGGGCTACACAGGTACATTGTTTAATATCCAAATAAAGACAGAAGAGAAGTTACAGTACTATGGGACTGCAAGTCAAGGAAACTCATCATATATCAAACAAAGCTCACAAAAAACCAAAACAGCTATGGCTTAGTAAATTCAGAAGGTAATTACTCTCATAACGAAAAGCAGATACATTTACGTTACTACCAATGCAAACATACACAGTATTTTCTGATTACCTAGTTTCTCCATTAATACAGTCAGGTTAAGAAAGCAAAAGAGCACTGCCCATAATTAAGTATAAAGCAAGATCCCAGGAAGAGAAAAACCCCACTGCCATCGTTTCTACAACATTTTGTTATACCAATTGTTTCCAGATTAAGTAAAGGAAGCTTTGGACACAAGTTTAGTTAAATTCTTTTAAACAACATTCATAAAGTAAAGTGCTGTT
Source organism: Phoebastria nigripes (assembly GCA_035582835.1). Classification (NCBI taxonomy): domain Eukaryota; kingdom Metazoa; phylum Chordata; class Aves; order Procellariiformes; family Diomedeidae; genus Phoebastria; species Phoebastria nigripes. Next base: position 321,373 of record JAYKAV010002966.1, read on the forward strand.
TTAAAGTTGATGTTATACACCTGTCAAAGATAATTTTTAATTATTGTAGCTATACACCATGAATTCTGAGTCATGCTTAAGCACCTCTTAAGCAGGTAAAGACCCTGCTCATTTTAATCTATGTCCAAGGAGTAATTATTTTTATCTAATACAGCAGTGGTAATATACAAGCAGAATGTACACTCAGGAAAAAGACACTCAGCTTAGCATACAGACAAAACAATTAAGAACAACATGAAAAAGATAACCAGCAGGTGAATAAAAGAAAACATTAAAGAACCACAGCTTCAATGCTTTAGATTTATCTGCCACGTGATTAAAACTATCACCCTGCACTGTTTAACTACAAGCACCACTCCACCATACCACTTCAATGAAGAAGTGCATGCAGCCTGTCTCATGTTTTGCAGCTTGTTCTTAGCTCAGTTGCCTAAAGGGGGAGGACTGGAGCACAAAAATATGACCAACAGGTGAACAGCTTTAGCTTAGGCAACAATGACCAAGGTCTCTGAAGTACTGCTAGAAGGCAGTGGGGATCTGGCAGATACTGGAAGATGCACCCAAAACTGCAGCTTTTATGACTCGGAACAAGAATTAACAGCTTTTGCCAAGCCTTAAATGGAGAAATCTTTACACTAAGATGAGACAAGAAGATGCCATTCCCATCTCTCAACAGGCTATTTCAGGAGCATTCAAGTTTAAACCAAGTAACTTCAACCTCTCAGAACTCAATACAGAAAGCAAATTTAAAAAAGCATTCTTACCAGTTTCACAGATTTATTGTACATTTTAACGTATTCCTGTGAAAGCAGAACTTCATCAATTTTGAAAGTTACACCTGAAAAACTCAACTGTCTTGCTATGTACATTCCTCTCAGCTTCATATCCATAGCAACTATTTCCATGGCACCAACACCTCTAAAATAAAGGAACAAATTAAGTTAATATTAGAATTTTCAAGTGCAAGGATTTGTTAAAAAAAAACCCTCAAGTGCTTTAGAAGAAAATAGCATGTTTACAAGTGTGAAGGAATAAGTTTTCAAAATCATTAGTACTGTTTGGTTAAGACACATCCAATCAGGGGGTCTTGAAATTTAGCCTTCACATAAAACTATATCCCTGCCTTGTGAGTATTAAGTGTATCCCAAGAGGTATAAACGCTCAAATAGTTACTTCCTGAATGACCTAGCATGCATTAGGAGACAGTACCTTACTAACTGTAATTGAATAATGAAGTTGGTCCAAATATATAACAAAATCTTGCATTGCAATTTTATAAACTCCACTGAAGATTTAAAATAACGAATACAAACTGCATTAAGCTATTCAGATTTATGCCGATACGAAAATAATTGAACTAGTAGGTAACTTAAGTTCTTTTCAACAGCAACACACCTTTAGCAATACCTTGAGAGCACAGAAGTCAACTGCAAAGCTAACCTACTCACAAGCTTGGGCCTGTAATTTCATTACTGCTCAATTGATACATACTCAGTAATGAAGTGGAGGCTACACTTGCACAGTCTAGAAAAATCATGCATCATGTAGATGGTATGCAAGAAGATGCATACTAAGCCTTACTGTAGCATTCCAAAGTGTTCAAAATTCTTTTTAAGTAGGCAAAACATAATATATTAAGATGCTCACCTACCAAAGAATGTAGCAGTTGCATTTTTACTGACCTCTCACATTTAGTTTTTTTATTAAGTTCTGAAATATGAAGTACCTTGCAACAGCATACATAATTTTTCTGAACTGGGTTCTTATGCCAGAAAGCATAAGAACAAGACTTCTTCCTGCCAAACTGCCTGAATGCATAAACATTAGAGGGCTTCTGCATATAGTGAGACATCAACTATATTGAGCATACTCAGTAAATACAGTGTGTTTTCATGATGAGCAGCAAAATATTTTCATCTCAWAACACCCACATTTTAAGAGGGCTATTTTCCCAGCAAGCTTCTAGAGCTCTCAAGATTTTCTGTGAGCAAGGGAAACGTCCCATTTTTTACCACATAAGATAGATTACATTTCTGYTGGATTTAGAATCTATAGTCAGAAAGTTCCTAGTGCGACAGGACAAGTTTGCAGAGGACTATGAATGAGTGAAGACAAAGGAACTAGAAAGCACAGTCAACCACAACCATATGCATTCTTGCTATAGCTCTTCGAAATATTACCTTCTTTCAACAGCCTGAATAAAATCGCTGAATTCCCTAAATGGAGTTCCTTCACCCCATATTCCAAGACGGTTCATATATGCCATATTTCTTGGCTCAGATGCACCTAGGAGAAGAACACACTCTGTACCAGTGCCACTAAAAACATAGAAACATTTAATGCAAACCAAGTAGTACATACCTGTGGCACTAGCATAAACAACCCTGGCTTTTGGAAGTTTATTTTGAAGTTCTAATACAGCCAGACCTGTTTTTGTTGGTTTTGATGAACCAACAGGACACAGATTCTTAGCTTTATGACACTCATCAAATACAATCTGAACCGTAATTAAGGAAAAAACTTTGTCCCACTTGTTTTTAGAATGGGGAGCTAAAACAGAAGACAAGAAAATCTGCTAATTACAACAGGTGGCAGCAGCAAATCGTAAACTCAAAAAGACAGTAGTCATATTTTTCACTAAAAACTGTAGGAAAAATATTTAGCTAGTAAGTATTTAAGAACACAATTACCAACACTTGAGTTCTTTAAAATGCTGTTGATACTAAAAAAAAAAATTAAGAATTCACTGTAATTTCAGTGTGAACTTAAAGGTTCTTAAACATCACATTTTAATTTTATGCGTTCGTTACAGAAAAAGCAGAAGCTTCACTCTCGTACCAGAGTTGTGTGGCAACAATATGATGGTAATAGGTTTGGCATGAAGTTTGTAAAACTTCAAGTCTAATGTCAGAGCATGCACACAATCGATTACTGTCATGAATAAAGAACAATACCTAAAAATACCAACAAATAAAAATACAAGATTGTCTTTAAAGATGTAAGCTTAAATAGCAATTTGGTTACAGTCAACTGAACTCCAGATAAAGGATACAACTCCATCAAAGTCTTCACCACACCAGTGAAGAAGCTGCTTTAATCTGGTCTTGTATTTACCACCAGACTGACTTTCACCAATAAGAGAAGAATAGGTAGCAAAGATGACACCTTTCTTCACACTTCCATTATGTTTGGAAGAAATTTTCCCATACTTGAACTGCAATAAAAAGATAAAAACTACAGAAATTATTCAAAAGAGATCCCTCCTCAAACCCACCTACCATATGATTAAGGCATGCTGGTGGACTTAAACTTAAGGTGTGTACATTTTGAACCACCTGTATCCCTACATCATGATTAGGGCATAACTGGCATATGGTAATGTGGTTAAGGGATTATACAGGGCCCTACTTAAATACATCCTTAAGGAAGACTAGATCTGAGGCCTCGAAAGTTTAACAGCCACGTTCTTTGACTACATGGTTTCCTTACCTTAAATACAATTAACATTTTAGTTTCAATGCATCCCTTAAAGCTAATAGGTCAAGTGTATTTACAGCTGCTACCATAAATGACAAATCTAAAGCTTTGCTGTATTTTAGAAATTAAGACTTCACAAAGCAGAAATACTAACTTAAAACAAACTTTAAGTTCAGTGAATTCAACCAGTAATCACACTTCACAATTTATGCAAGTGGCTAATCCTGAGCAGAGGCACAGTCTCCAAAAATAACTACACACGCTACTGCTGCTTTAATAAGTTACCGAGAAGTCTATTATTCAAGTATTACATACAAAATGTATTACAGATAAAATGTGCGCTGGGAGATAGAAAGGAAAAAATTCAAATGCTACAAGTCTAAAAGATTTAAAGAATATTTCAACTTCTAGAAAATACTCCACTAGTAGTGTCAGTAGTGGCTTGAAGAGTAATGTTTTAAAAAAAAAAAAAAAATCACATGCTAAGACTTAATCCTACAAGGGGCCTATTTACATGATTAACTTAAAGCATTGTGTGGTTCTTCATAAGATTAAGGCCTGTCAAACAAGACCTAGACAGCAAATTTACTGAAATTAGTACATTCTTGCTCTTAAAACAGTCAACATGCACAACTTGTCACACAAGCGTACCTAAAGTTTTGCCTCAACTGTACATAGTAAAAAGTTTCCACACCTTGTTTAATGAATGAACCAATATGTTTTTTGCTCCAATATCTCTCAAATCTCTTTCAGCATCGTATTTCAGATCATTTGACACGCTAAACCTGAAGATATAAAACAAAGCATATATTCTGTAAGTTACGGCAGAAGTTCAAAAAGCAGTTGCTAGAACATTTGTTGGAAGACAGATTACACTGAATTCAAGTACTATAGTCACTACAGTGTCTGCTCTCACAAATCCTGACACACTTACCAGACTGCTCTTTTTCTGCCTAACAAGTAATTTTCATAGATTATTCCAGCTATGGTCCTTCCTTTTCCTACACCAGCACCATCACCTATCAAGAATCCAGCTCTGTCTCCATTGGGCAGGAATGTTTCATGTTGCTGTAGGAGAAAGAACAGAAAACTTGTACCCATTCTCCAGAACACATCACTGTGGATTATCAGAAATGAGCAAACATAAGAAACATCCTATTGGATGAGACCAGCGGTCCACCCAGCCAAGCAGCCTCCCAACAGCAGGAAGAGGGGATTTAATTTAGGGAGAGCATATGAGCCTAACTGCTTTATGTGATCCATTCTCCCGCTTCTTCCCTCAGCACCTAGAATTGCTGTAAAATTGCTGTACATATCTGTCCAATTCTTTTAGTGCCTACTATCAGACTGGCTGKTTTTTTTAACCCACTGATACGCACCTCTACAGCCTTTCGTGGCAGCAAGACCCAGACATCCACTGCCTGTGTAAAGAAGTATTCTTCTATCCATTTTAAACCAATCTCCTAACAGTTTCACCAAGTTCTGCTTTGTTCTTGTTTTGTGGGATTCCACTGCCTTCTTGATTATGTAAACCTTGATTTCATTATCCTTCATTTTTCTCCTCTCCAGCCTGAGGCATCCCAGCCTTGTTACTCTCTTCATGAGGCAACTTCTTCCCTCCTGTGACCGTTTTAGTTGTCCTCCAACTTCACTACCTTCCTCCCTGACATGCAGAGCATTGCACGCACAACATCTGATTAAACACTGAAGTTTAATATAGCAGCAAAACACCACCTAGTCTTGTTCTCTATACCCTTCCCAATGATGCCAAACAGCGTTGGCTTTCTTAGCCTGCTGCTACCGCAGCCATTAAGTTATTTCAGAGAAATAAAAATAATGACTAAGATATGTCCTTCCTGAGTTTTAAGACAGTTTGAGATCAGCATCATGGAAGTGGTTTACACAAAGCATTCCTAGGTGTATTACCTCACATTTATCTGAACTGAAGCTCACCTGCCACGTTCTAATGCAACTCAAACCTTTTAAGCTCTTACTATTTTATCTCCTTGTAAAACTGACATAGCTGCGCTTGTCAGATAGTAGTTTTTCTTCTTAAATTCTATGTTAGCTTTTAAGCTGTACTAATGTCTAGCATACCTGGGCTGCGTAAGTGATTGCTTCAAGTTGCAAAGCTGACAACCAGCCGCTATCAATTGTTTCTTCCGATATTGATGTCTGGTACCACACATCAGGAGGAGTTACACTGGATAATGAGCTGGTTTCCACTACTGGGTCAGGATGACGTAGACCAATTTTTACTGGTTGAAAAGGGAGGGGGAGGAAGGGAGAAGACGAAAACATAATACAGAGTTCTGTTGCTGCAGCACAGGTTATTATATCTACCAAAACAAATTACAATTGTCCATTGCAAAGGCTGAACTCAAGAACAACTATGTTTCATTGCAACAGTACATCAAGTGTTAAACAACTGCATCGCATACAAAGGAATATATTAACCTGAATTTATATAACTGCAATCTTAACTTTGTTTCTCTTCTTACCACCTTCCCCCAATTTTTATGAAATTAGATAAAATTCAGTTCACAGAAAATTAAAAATATTTGTGTACTTGGCATGTTTGAGAAAAACTGGTCTGAACCTTGCCTTCCCAAAAGGCCAGAGGCGGCCTCAAGATGCCAGAATCACAAAAGCAACATTCCTCTCACTATTTATATAGTGCTGTTTTTAAGCAGTATGAGAGGAGAAAAGATTTAGAACAGACATGGTTTAATTGCTGACAGATCTCATCAGTGACAATAAAAATTAACCATTTAGCTACAAACTCCATGCAAAATTTTCTGCCTTGCTTTTACAGCAGGTCAGCAGTGTACCTAGGAAACAACAGCTTTTTGTCACTGATTACAATAAAGAAGAGAAAGGAGAAAAAAGAGGAGATGGCAATTAACAGCAGTAAGATTCACTTCTTTTTAAATTTATTTTAAAAACAGCTCTAAGAAGTCAGTCAGGAACAATGCAGGAAGAATGTGCTTAGGGTAATTTCACACCAAAAGACTCAAACTAGATTCTTAAGTGTAGCAGTGACCACTTAATCCCTTTACAAAATTGCCCCTGCTGAGGCACAAAGCGTCTTAACACAGGTAAAAAAAGCCCGATCTTCATTCATCAGTCATATTTCTGAAACAAGTACTGCTCAAAGATACACTGAAGAATTCCTTTTGTATTAAAAAATCTGTATACCCTCCAAAACTAAGCGCTATAGAAGAGAAAAATTTCCTAGGAAAACCCAACACAAATTCAGGTCCTTTTTACTTGATTCAGATAGTAACCTATCTGTTTTTTGGTGTTAGTAACTACAGAAGAGTAAATAACAAATTAGCTCTCAAAACATGTCAGCCTTTTGATGTAACAAAACTTTAGGTCATACATTTTATTGGCATATACTCAGCGTAAGTTTCTGCATGGCCCATTTCTTCTTCATCTTCTTCCTCAGGTTCCTCCTCTTCTTTTACTGCTGGCACTTTCTAGAATAGAGAAATACCTGCATTAGTCAAAACAGCACATTGTTAATACTCTGTGTCCTGGAAATTAACACGAGAAATGAAATGAGCACAAACTTGCACTTGAATGTTTTACACATGTACTAGATGAACCAGTGAGCAGCTGGGAAAACTACAGACAGAAATGTAGATTTCTTACACTCTGAACAACCCTTCAAAGACACAAAGTCAGGGAACTTCCTCTCCTTTGCAAGGAGATTCAAGTACTCCAAACTCATGAGCAGAATTAAAAAAAAGAAGCACTTACAGCATTTTAAATCCAAACTACGACCTAAAGAAAACTGCCTTGAAAACACAACAGCTAGTTAACAGCCAAAACTGCTGGCTGTTAGCCAAACTAACTTTCAAGTACTCCCATGAAGCCTCCTGCAGTTTCACATTCATTACGTAATTTCACAACTTCGGGGAATAGTTATAATAGTCACAGTTCTATCCAATACTCTCTGAAACATGACAGTGATCCATTTTTACCATGATCTTGATCAATGTAAATATATGAATATTTTTAAAGCACTTGCTAGATGACAAATTAAAAATCTTCCAAAATTACTAATTCAATGTTTAATACAAAAAAGTAATCTGAAAATTCTTCTGTATGCCAGTCACTAAGGAGCACTGTTCATCACAAACTTCAGCCTGATTCTAGCTATCAGTGAAGATGCTGAAACTCAAGCGTTTACAGCATCAGAATGTATTTTTATTACATTTAGAAAATTGAATGATACTCAATTTACATCTTAAATCAAACTGCCCAGAAGGTCAGCCATGCTAGAGAGTGTCTTCTAGTTTCCTCGTTGCTAGTTATACGAATGAGGATATTTTAAAAGAAAATGTCTTAAAACACGGAGCAAGAGATATGTTTATTAGCATTAATTGGAGCACACCCTTCTTTGTCCACACAATGAGGTTCTGTTAAGGACAGTAATTTCTTGAAATTGTCATTTACTGTATAGGTAGTCTGCTCTACACAGCTGTTAGTTTTAGTCATCTAACCACGTATTCATCTAGTGGAGAAACTAACCTTTTGAATAAACAGATGCACTCGATAATTCTACCACACAAAAGGCATATATGAGTAAATACTGAAACTAGTCACAGGTGGTTGTGGCCAATAAAATATACATTCATTTGGCAAATTAACCATTTGTACTACTTACCATAGTAGGTGAAAAACTTCTCATTTTAATATCATTTATCCATATTCTTGCTACCTCTTTTGTGGAAGCCTCCTTCTTCACCGCACCATTGCTTAGATCGGCTACAAAAGAAAAGCTGTGTTTTACAGGAATTCCCTCCAAACATCGACTCAAGTTAACATCCTTCTCTATTAATGAGCTGGAAGAGACGTTTAAGATGTCCAGTAGCACACTGATACTTCAAGAACACAGTATTTCTGTCCAAATTAAAAAGTCTCTGACCAAGGAGTTAAATCCTGTTACTTCTTTGGCTGAAGAAATTTCCCATGCAATACCACCACATCCGACACAGTCGTGTATTAGTTTCAGTATTTAAAAAAATAAAAATATTCTGGACCTCCACCAAATCTATACATCATATTTAGAAATACTCCATCTTGTGAGCCTTTGAAGTTTAACAACAAACCAGAAAGCCCAGTGTTTCAACAGAAATGAACTTACCTTGTCTGGTGGCATTTACCACCTTAGGAGAAACTACAATGATTTCTGTAAAACAAGAAGTCAACACTTTGGACTCAATTGTTTGAAGTTTATAACGGGATCCTTCAAGAGGACAATTCATTAACTTTTCTGTCCTCAGCCACATTTGGAAGCAACTGGCAATAGGGCTCAGTACAGAACTAAAAAAATTACACAAGGATAGATGTAAAACATTGAAAGCAGCTGTCAAGCTTCCATCATGTTGACAGTCAATGCATGTAATAAATTTAGCATAATTGCCCCTAAAAAACAATTAAGACAATGCACAAATAAAGTTTTCCTCAAAGAAGTTGCATAATTTAACTTCTAATATTTTCCAATCTAGAACTCCTGCTGCCTGAATTATAAGAAAAGACCATGTTTCCTTCCAAGAGCTTCTCTGCCCTTGAATTTTCTACAAGTATTTGTCATTTTTTTATAACCATGAAGAAGGATCCAGAAACACAAGCACACAAATAAGATTAGAAATGCGGTTCTAGAAGTTGCATGTCTCCTTTTCACTTAATACAGAAGCTACAGATTCAACTGTTTTCTGCAGCTGTGCCACTACAACAGCTGTGTATCGATGCTACTTATTACTTATGTGCTCCTGTGAGTTTTCATTTAGCACAAAGGGGATAAGTCAGTCCTATAAAACCTTCTCCCCCTGCTCTTCCTCACTCCTTTACCCCCCATTCCAACTTCAGTTGGTGTCTCAACTTCAATTTTTGTCAACCACTCTGTAACAGAAAGCAACGAAACAAGGAGGCACATTCTTCTTTTTGTTTCAGTCCTGACAGCTTCATTTTTTGCGCACTCTATCTGCATATGAAAAAATAGGTTACTCCCAGCCCCACCTATAAAAAAATCAGTAAATCTTGAGACAATGAAAATATAGTAATCCAGAAAAAGCCTGTGTACCTTTCAGAAAAAGCAGCAAGAGAGGTATTTTCAAACTCAACTAGTCTGATCTTAACCTCATGCTAAAACCAGAATAACTTGAAAGAATTGAATCAAAAATACACACACRTGCAGCTTTTCCCTTACATTGAGCTGACCATATAAGCTGTCCACATATCAGAAATAACATACAAGAAAAGATTATGAAAGGAATCACAAAATTAAGATTTGGAATGTGGTAACAAAATACTCATGGCATTTAAGTTAACACCACATTTATGAAGTAACATGGAAACAAACAGCAACTTTTTAGGACTTAAGTTTTTAAATACAATAGATCTGATGCCTCCCATGAAACATACAGAGACAGAGATGTTCCTTCCCAGGAGATGCTGTATAGAAACACCCTATCATAGGAGTACTAGCATGTACTACAAATCTAGTTTGGAAGATGCCAAAAAATAAAGTACTCATTTGTCATAGCTCCACAGCAAGTATACAGTAGGACAGAAACTGATATAGACTCAAGTAAGATAGCTAGATCAACTTCAGTAATGTTCATGAATTAATTTTACCAATTTGCCAGCTGCACTCTAAAAATGTCATTTTCCTCATTCGTTGCAGTAAATCAAAAGCTTAATTTTTTTTTAAAAGCCTGTTGTTTTGTATTACTTCACCTCAAATTCTAACACTATTAAAGTTAGAATAGAATTTACCAGGTTTTCTGGGCCATTTCATTTTACTGTATTTTCATTGATTAGCAGAATATCACAAGATGTGCAAAGATCTTCACATTATATTATTTCACTATTTGTCTAAAATACTGTAATTATGAAGAAAGAAGAAAACTCACTTGCTGCTGTTGCTACTGGTTGGGCAATATTAGGAGGTGGCTTCAATTTCATGAGTTCATTAAGACTATTATTCTTCAGCAGATCTTTCAGCTGAATCTGGTCCTTTGAAGGTGTAGTGGTCAAGGCATTGCGTACTGCTGGTGCTGCAACCGAGGGTCGAGTAGTTGTGCTGGTCTGAATGATTTTTGCTACAGTGATAGTCTGCCTCGTAGTTGTAACAGGTGTTGTTTTTGTCATCACTATTGTAGTCCCCAAAGTTGGAAGCTGATTTATTTGATTCAGCACAAAGGTTGTGGTGGATGGTGGTTGCTAGCAACAAAGAACCAGGGAAATTTCAGAAGACAGTGAAAAAAAGCAGACTTTATTAGCCTTTCATCTTGAGCACAGGAGTCACCAGTTTCTAAAAGACTCTTGTAATAAGAAATGTCTTCACATAACATGCTGAAGATGGTAGAGTAATTATCTTGTGGTGCCACAGCCTGAGCAAGAAGTGTCTATTTATCAATATATTGCCGTATGTATTTTTGAATGGTATTTTTAATTTTTATTTTAAGGTAAGGGAAAGGAAATAAAAAAATAGGATGAAGGATTCATCACCTAGGCACAACTACTACAGGTACAGGAACCCTGAGCTGAAGAGAATTTCCAATATATAAACTAGCTGCACAATTGTCAGAGTAAATAGCTTGGATTACTTAAAGTATGTGYGCAGCCTTTTTCAGACATACTGCATTACATCAACCTTCCTGCAGACCCGCTTTTTATATTCTCATTTCAGGTGCAACCACCAGACTATGGTGCTCAGAATTATCTGCAGCTACAAAAGGTGGTACACAGTTTGGGTATAGGAGACAAGTTTACACAACCTCCCTATCCCCAGAATTTGCATGCAGGGGAAGTAAAAGGCACACGGGACACCTCAAAATGTTTTTCTGCATACTGCTTTGTCCTCCTTTGTGTTCCTTGTCATAGAAATCATATCAACCCATGGGTACACGGGTATGCTAAGCTTTCACAGTCTCAGTACAAGTAGAACTGAGACGACGGCCAACTGGCATTTCACAGTCCCACCTCTTTTGTTACATTTTACTAATACACCRTATTGGGTTTATGTGGCAAGGTTTTGGTAGCGGGGGGGCTACAGGGGTGGCTTCTGTGAGAAGATGCCAGCAGCTTTCCCCACATCTGATGCAGCCAGTTCCACCCAGCTACAAGATGGACCCACCGCTGGCCAGRGCTGAGCCAATCAGCGATGTTGGTAGCGCCTCTGTAATAACATATTTAAGAAGGGGTAAAAACTGCTGCGCAATCAGCAACTGGGAGAGAGGAGTGAGAATACGTGAGAGAAACAACTATGCAGACACCAAGGTCAGTGAAGAAGGAGGGGGAGGAGGTGCTCCAGGCGCCAGAGCAAAGACTCCTCTGCAGCCTGTAGTGAAGCAGGCTGTCCCCCTGCAGCCCATGGAGGTCCACGGTGGAGCAGGTATCCACCTGCAGTCCGTGGAGGACCTCACATCAGAGCAGGTGGATGTGCCTGAAGGATGCTGTGACCCCATAAAGAGGAGCCCACACTAGAACAGGTTTTCTGGCAGGACCTGTGGCCATGCAGGCGGCCCATGCTGGAGCAGTCCATTCCTGAAGGACTGCGCCCCGTGGAAAGGGCCCATGCTGGAGCAGTTCGTGAAGAACTGCAGCCTGTGGGAAGGACCCAGACTGGAAAAGTTTGTGAAGGAGCTGCTGGAGTAGGGGAAGAGCATGAGGAGGAAGGAGCGGCAGAGGCAATGTGTGATGATGCCGGGAGTGAAGTTGAGCCCAGGAAGAAGGGAGGGGTGGGGGGAAGGTGTTTTTAGATTTGTTCTTATTTCTCATTATCCTACTCCATTGTTAACTGGCAATAAATTAAATTAATTTCCCCAAGTTGAGTCTGTTTTGCCTGTGCCAGTAATTGCTGATCTCCCTGTCCTTATCTCGACCCACGACCCTTTCATCCTATTTTTTTTCTCCCTCCATCCAGTTGAGGAGGGGGAATAACAGAGCAGCTTAGTGGGCACCTGGTGTCCAGCCGAGATTAACCCACCACATATACACATACAAAATCCTGAAGTACCAGTTCTTACCCGAACATTTAATAAGGCTGGAGTTGATACAGTCTCTGGTTCTTGTTTCACAGCAGCTGTGGCCTCAGTCTCCAAGCCTAGTTCTAACGCACTAAGCGGCACTGACTGCAGAGGAAAGAAAGTAACCATCAGGAAACACTCACGTTAGCAGGGAAAAAACCTTAAGACTAAATATCCACCCACAAAATGGAAGTTAATGGGAAAGTCCTTAATTGTGCTCATTAACAAAGGTTTCACTGAAAATAAAGATCATCAAGTGGTTGATTTCACATTCAAAGAAGTTAAACATATAACACCTTGTTAGTTAACTGTGGTGAAAATGTAATTAGTTTTGTGATGTCACTGTTCAACATACTACTGTTTCCAGTCCATGTCTGAAATGGTTATGTTCTTGCAAATTGAACGCTGTAATGGAGCTTAAACACCATAGTATATTACACTTTTTGCACATTTTATAGGAGAGCAGCTAGACTCCAGTGATATTAGAGTTCTCCACAGATACATGACAGCATGCCCCCATTTAATGTCCAGAAATTAAGTATATTTATGTTTATACTGACCTCAATAGTGTATTTCAGATTGCTTTTTTGTATAAAAGTTTAAAATTAATTAGCAAGTCATTTTCTAATCTCAGTACTATGAAGCAAGAAATTTATGGAAACTCCACATTCTTTAACCATTTGCTATGGACACCATGCCCCCCTCCACAATACATCAAGTACAAGCTCTTATGTCCTCTAGCAAACGACTATGTTCTTGTTTTAACCTGCTGAACAGCTGGAGTTGGCGCTGGATTTGCAAGAACCACGTCCGGCGAGTCAATATCAAATAGATCATTTGGACTGATTCCACTCTCACTCAAAGCAGCAAGCAACAGATCTTGTCCTGGCTCCACCATCTCTAAAAAATTAGAACCATAAATACAAGTTACATTTAATTTTGATTTATTTTGTGCACACATACACACTCACATTTAAAGTTCCCTTTCCTGGATTTAAGGGCATACGCGATGCAGTCTCTTGTACACACAGAGTTTCACTTTCTAGATTTGCTCTTGCTCTTTTGTTCATTTGTAGATTTTTCCTCTCTTTTGTTTTTTAAAATCTTTTCAATATACCCACCGCATTTAGAAGCGGGAAGAACGAAATAGTTTACTACACAAAACGCTATCATACCCATAAACTTAAAAAGAAAAAAGATGCCTTTTCTAGTCTTCATCGCACTACATTTTTAAGCATTACAAGAAATACCAAGAGGCAGAAATGGTGAGATTGTATTATGCTAATGATACGTCTTTGTCAGTGAAGCACACTGCACGAGGGAAGCACAATTAAAACTCATTTAGTTTATCCTGTAACAACAAGTTAGCGATAAAAAGCTTATAACAAAAGCTTTTATTTCTTGCTTGCCATTACATTAGGTAGTAATTCATTCATCAGAGAAATTTTGCTTTGCATAGTGGAAAGAACAAATGTTCCACTATTATAGTATGTTAACTACATATTAAATAGGACACTAACATCAGGTCACAGACTCCTTTATGTGTAGGACAAGCAAAATTAATTTCAAAAAGCTATTCTAGACAGTTTAAAAAGTTATTAAAAAAGCCAAATACTCTATGTTTTAAGATGAGCACGGAAGATAATGCGTTTTGCTTCCTTAAGAAGGAAGCCCATTTGCCCTAGTACTAAGACAAAAATTAAACAAGTCCACATAACTTGAGCTGTTGCTTATATATTCTAAAATACACCTCAAGTAGAAATTCATTTCATTTATTCTCCACACACCCCCGTAACGCCCACTGGTAATAAGCATCAAAAACTAACAAAGCTGAACACCTACTCTAAAGCAGATAACAGGACAAAAATATTTATTGGCATTTTAGATACACTCATTCATAGACTCCAGAACAGCATTCACTTGCTTATCCTTCTCTACATGTACAGCTAAGCCACATCCAGCTGGTTGGTCACATACATTACTTAGCACGTTTGGCAGAACAGGTAATTCTTGTAATAAATAAAGCCTCAGGCACTTAATTCTTATTCTTCCTAGTTTTAGTCTGTCCAATAGTAGGGAGAGACCTTATTTTAGTGGACTAATACTGAGATGGTGGTGCAATTGAAGTAGTGGATATAAGGTACTGGGACAAGGGGAAGATATACTTTTAAGCATCAAAGACTGTACTACCCAAAAGAATAGCAAAGCAACAAACAATAATTGGTGGGACTGCTACTGACCACACGCAATCCCATTAAACACCACTTGCTGTGTCAGAACTAGACTCTGCTTTTTTTTTTTTTTTTTTTTTAAAAAAGGCATTCGAGGTGATCAGACAAATTGGCAGAATGGCCTGGTTTGTAGTTATCAGCTACAGAAGATATTAAGAAATATTAAGACATCTAGCAGATTTAATTAACATGGCAGCTCCTTCAAAGGATGTCACCTCCCACCAGTCTGTCTCCTGGAACCCTGAATGGGTCAAGAAAAATGAATAAGAACAGACTGTTAGTTTTACCTTTCAGAAGGATTAAGCCTCCCATCTCAAAAAAGGGGACTACACATATATATTAATTGGGTAGGATAAATCCTTAATTTTCATCAGACTAAAACACTAACAGCAAACATCATATCTCAGTTTAGAAGCTTACAGCATTGTTTACTAATTAGAAACAGGTGAGAGGAGAAAGATTAAGTCTGCAGATGAAGTTTTAGCTTATCAGTACTTTTGGTGTTAGGAACTTCAGAGCAGCCATTGAAGGTGAATTTCTCCACAGAAGGGGAATTAACACAGGTTACCCCATCAAACCAGCTCCAAAACACTTTACAATCATAACTTTACAGTGTCAGTTTGGGAAAGAGGCATGAGCACTCTTCCACATAGTACAACACCTTTGCTCAACATGGTCAAATAAACAAAAATGTCTACATGTACAAAGGAAAAAGTGTCAGTTGTGTCATTATTTAGTCTGCATGTAGTTTTGATCACGCCATCTCTAAAAGAAAGTATGACTAAAACTTGCTTGAGAGATAAGTGGCTATACTGAATAGAGGCATGGGAAGTCAGAAGCGTGGGGCTGTTTACTTAAAAGAGAACTAGGACAAAAAAAAATTACTCAAGATAACTTCTAGTCTACTCTTGCAATATATGAAGGAAAGGCCTTTCGATGAAGTTGAGACTCAAAGCAAAACCAAGGCTAGAAAAAAAACCCATGCCACCACTACACAAAAACACATCTTCCCCAACCACCCTAAAATGGTGCCACAACATATCAAGTCTGTTTCAAGTCAAGTTTAACATATCCACAATGACACTGAACTCTTACATTTTTAACCTTTAAAAACACAACGGCTTGGCTATCTTAAGACAGTCTCACCAAGTTCAGAAAAAAACATTCATAGCAGTAATAACTTTAATTGCTTACTTCAAAGTTTTCACTAGATGACTAGTGATAGAAACTAGTATAGCAATTCCTACAATTCCAGGAAAAGTATCTTCTGTTTAGAAGCACCCCTTTCTTAGCAGGGTCATTTTCACATAAGAAATCCCCCAGCTGCATCTCTCTCATGCTAACACCAATTTTAACAGTCTTAAAAATTAGTGGTTGCTAACAATCCTGCAAAAAGCTAAGTAAAACAACAGCAATTGTTTATTTGTCTGTCAGACAGTTTGGACAATGAAAGTTTGACTAGTTTCACTTATTTTGTTTCTGTACACTAGGAACAAAGCTGCATTGTCTGAAACTGGAACAAAAGGAATTCTGAACTTCTAGAATTTTTACATCAAAAATCACTGAATACTTAGCACCAATTTTAGGCTTTGTAAAACTTCCAAGCACCACTGCTGCCCTCCCCCCACCCTGTAATGTCTCCTTCCCCCCATATAGTTTTAATTTAGTAAGGAAATTAAATGAGAAAAAAACCAGGAGAAGCTGCATCGTGGTAGCTTAGTTTATTTTTTGTGACATATGCTAGTCAAGCCTAAAACGTTATCAAGCTGAAACAGCTCCATAATCTTACAAGGTAGGAGGCTCCTTAGTTAACATAAGTGAAAGCGTCTTTATCAAGCTCTGCAGCTCAGCTTTGGCAATACTATATAAGGACCTGTTTGCCACATCTTAAAAATCTCCAAAAGAAAATACTTATAAAAAAGTTGTGAATATTACAAGCTGTTCCCTGAGCATTTCACCAGTCAAAGAACTGTTCTGAGCATGCAGAATCTTGCAGATAAGGTTGTCTATGTTTAGTCAGGCTGTCCAATGTCACTGAGAAAGAATCAACCTGTTAGATAAAACTAAAAAAAAAAAAAAAAAATATTTATAGAATTTCAACAATAGTAGTATCTCAATTATTTTCTTTGTATTAAGAAAAAATATAAACTGCTGCCATTTCAAGAAGGGCTATCAAAACACACCAAGCATTTTTGTAAGGTGTTCTTCTGCTGAGGAATATAGCCTAAAACTTTGATAAAAAGACAGTTCTGCTACCACTGCACATTATGTAAATAATTTCCGATTTAAAGATACAAAACCAGAATGCCATGTTTAATATTATGTCATGTATCCATGCCAACCCAGCTCTCTCCCTCCCCTCCATTTTAGCTTTGGTACAAAGAAGCAAAACAAAACAAAAAAAAGATTCTAAAACACATGTCAAGCAACCTGCTCTCCATTTCCCCTAAGAAAAATAATGGTAGAATCCTAAACAACAAAAAGGCTTTTGATTTTTAGGTCTGTGAGTTACACATTGTAACACTGTATACCTAAAGTACTTATTTAAAAATCATGATGAACTATAGTATCACAACTTAGCCCAAATCAATCATCACAATCAACTAGGCACAGCTATTTCCAAACCCTCCAGATATCTGGCCTCTGTGGCGTACCCAACCTGCAAACAAGTTTTAATGCTTGGCCTGGGATACTAGTGTAGTTAAGCAACTCTTGTTCTCCTTTTATTGGAAGGGTTTTTTCCCCACTGGCTTTCTGAGGAATACATGTCACTTGAACTATACTGGAAGCCATTTAAAATATCACACAAATTCTGAAGTGGTAGAGAAAAGACAGATACGTCCCCCAAATTCTCTGGCTGTCTAAACTGTGAGCCATTATCAACCTAAATATTTCACATCTCCATTTGCAGCCTCTTACACCAGAGGTGTAAGGGGCTGCTAACCCCCAATCCCACACAACAGGATTCTCTGGATATCCAGATGGGTTCTGCTCATCTCACAGCTTTTGGCTCCAGAAGGCAACCTGGGCAACAACAAAAAAGAAAAAACCCAACCAAACCAATCCCTTCTGGTCCTTTCCAAGTCACCAGCCAATCAAAGAGTAAAACACTAATTACTGAATTGGCTCATCCTTACATGCTTTAACCTCAAGACTAGTAGTTAACATTGCATTTAAATGTACAAAGTTAACTTTTGATTTTTGTGAAAACGATTCCAATCCTGTAAAAAACATACCAGTTTTTCAAATGCTGGTTACCTCTCTAAAGTCAAAGCTTGTAAGGACATGAGGTACAGTTCACAATACTGTGAGATTGAACTCTGCCTCTAAGCTCTCTTTATGAAATTTACAGTAGTCAGGATACACGGTCTAAAAATGTGAAACTCAGAAGTTGTTAAAGAGACTAAACAGTGCAATGATTTGGCATGAAATCAGCTTTCAGACTAAATGGTTGGAGGCGATAATTTAGCCAGTAGTGAAAGTTTTTAAGAAGTAAAAACCCAGAAGAGATGAGAACAGTATCCGAGCGCTGAACCCTTCCTTAGTTTTGGTCTGGGAGTCAGTTCTAGGTGTATCTCAAGGCACAAGAAATGCATTAACCATATCTGCTACCTACTTCAATAGCTTTTAGAGTAGCTATCAGCCAATTTTGACATCAAAGAATTTGTCTGGACAACAAGAAAAACTGCCCCCATTTTATTTTTAAAGACTAAGATTGCATTCAAATATAAGATATCATGCCGGTAAGGAAGATATTGAAAAACAATCCAAACGTCGTGCTGCAATAGTAAATTCTTACTTCTGCAATAGTACATTCTTTGCTTCACATCAACTCGAGTTTTTCAATTTAGGGCAGGAAAGAAAAAAGCTTGCAAAACATTCATGTATGTATTTAAATCATTTTAATCCAGACACAACCTATGTACTCTAAAGCCAAACAGTCTATCACTGAGTTAATTCTTAATTCTAGAGCAAGTAAAAAAAAAAAAAAAAAAAGAAATTAGTAGCATGAACAAACGACACAATCTAAAGCTATCTAATACACCAATTCAACCTTTTTTTAAGTGCTTAAATTGGCCTCATCTTTAACGGGTATCAAACACCTAAAACCAGCCTACGAGTACCTGGAAGAAAGTACAAGAGTTCTAATTTATACCCTCAAACACAGTGTGGAACCTGGCCAGCTAAAAATAATAATGAAACAACCGAAAAAAAAAAAAAAAAACCCAACACAGAAGAAAACCCCACAAGGCCTCTTCCCCTTCAGACTGTAAGGGCATTTTTATGTTAAACAATTACTCACCCTAGCAACCCCTGTTTGAGGTGCGCTCGTTAAGAGTCACTGGACTTTGAGGCCGGGTCTGTCGCTGCGGCGTTCAGCCCCACCGCTCAGCTCCCCGGGAGCTGCGGGGCCCCCGGAGGGCTCGGCTGGGCGGGCCAGCCCCGCGGGAGGGTCCCCGGCTCCCAGCCTCGCCACCGTCCCCACCAACACGTGTTCCCGACATAAACTTCCGGGTTGGGCTAGAATTGGCTGCGTAATTGTGTCCCATGCACGACTTTTTGTTTTCAGAGCTTCATCTCTTTAAAGATCCCTTTAATAGCATTAGGATCCGGGAGAAGGGCGAAAGGTTGCGTCTCACGGCAGCCTTTACAGCCACTCAAGCACCATAAATCACACTCCCTCCCCCCCCCTCCGCCCCTCCGCCGCCTCGTTTCACCAGAGCGGCTCCATTTCAAACCTTAACAATTAACCCAGCCGCGGAAAGAGCGCACAAAGGCGAGCGGCGCGGACCCGGCCCGGAGACGCCGCGGTCCCGATGCCATTTTGCCCGAGCAGGGCGGAGGGAGGGAGGCCAGCCCCACCGCCGCCCCCCACCCCCGCGCCGCCAGCTCCGCTCAACCGCTACCGAAACACTTCCCCGGAGCCAGGGGGCTTCGCCGCCCGCCCAGACGGCCCCTCCGCCCCCACACGCCCTCTGGCACAAAGTTTGCCCGACTCCCGGGGAAGCGGCGGCTCCGCCGAGACAGCGGCGCCCTCCCCCGCACGCCGCGCCGCCCCCGGCCCATCGGGGACCCCCGGCGGGGACGGCCGCGCGGCCCGCCCCAGGCTGAGGGGCCAAGGGAGACGCGGAGCTCGCTGCCGGCACGGCGGCCTCCCTCCCAGACAACCCCCCCGCTGCCGCCGCGGGCCCCACCGCAGAGCGGCGGGGGACTGAGGGGAGGGGACCCCCGGGGGCGCCGCGGCGGCCCCACCACGCAGGGAGCGCCCCGAGGCGGCCGAGCAGGCCCGCCGCCGGGCGAAAGGGCGGAGCGGGACTCACTCTCTCTCGCTCGCTCTCGGTCCTCCCGCGGCCGGTCCTGGAAGTCTCCGCCGCTGGCCCCGCCGCCCGCCGCTTTCTAACTCACCGCCGCCATCTTTGCCCTCCCTCCCCTCTCACAGGGGAGGGGGAGGAGAGGGGGGCTGGGGCCGCCCGCCGCGCCGCACCACGTGACCGCCGCCGCACCTCCCCCCGCCCGACGCGGCGCACCCTCCCCACGTGACACCAGCCGCCGCCCGCCGCTGGCGCGCGCTCCGCGCCACGTGACCCAGCCCCCTCCACCCTGGCCTCTAGTCACGTGGCCGGCTGCCGCCGCCGCTGTCTCGCGCCCATCCCCCCCCCACCGCCGCTGCCGCCGCCGGGCCTCGGCGCGCGCTCCCCGCGCTCCCCCGTCACGTGACATGGCGCTCCTCGTTTCTCCCTGCCCCAGCAACAGGGGAAGGCGGCAAGCTCCCAAAAAAAACCCCGGCGTCTCCAGYGTCCTCAAAAAGCGACGTCCCCGCGGGCGGGCCTAGCCCTAGGGCGGCGGCCGGAGTCGAGACTGGCGATCTGGGCCCGGTTCCCGGTGGGTGGGGGAGGGGAAGGCGGAGGCGAACGGCTGCAAGCGGTCACGTGATCCCGGCTCCTCCAAGATGGCGGCTGCCGCAAGGACGCGAGAGGCAGCGCTCTCGCGAGATCCGGCTCTTCTCGAGGCATCGTGGGAAAAAAAGAGGGGGCCCGAGGCGGGGACGACGCGACGCGCGGGCAGTGCGCAGGCGCGTCTTCTGTCCGCGCGGAGGAGGCCGTGCTCGCGCGCATGCGCGCTGCGCACCTGGCTGAGGCGGCGGTGCTCGCGCGCATGCGCGCTGCGCACCTGGCTGAGGCGGCGCGCGGCGTTGGCGGCGGTTGGGAGCTGAGCGGGCGGGCGGGCTGGGTGCGGTGCGCGGCCTCCGGGGGCTGCCGGCCTGAGGAGAAGTGGTGGTGTCTCAGCTTCCCCCCGGCCGTGTACCCGCTGGTGAACGCGTCTCCCTTCAGGCGGCCCCTCGGTTCCACCCTGCCGCGGTTGGCACTGGTGTTCCTGTAGAGCCGGGCCTGGGCGCCTCCCTGTGAAAGCACGCTGAGGCGGCTTTGTAGGGCTCTTGAGTACTGTGGCGGGGTCGGTGCCACCCCGTCTTGGGGATATGTATAGCCCACACCTCCATGCCCTCGTAGTCCTACGACTCCGGTGTTACCCTCGCAGGAGCTTCCTGGACTCCCCTAGGAGAATGAGGAGTGGCAGAGCGGTCCTGTGCAGAACGCCATTCCTGCTGACCAGCCTGGGAAGGCCACACCTGTGGGGATGTGCTGGCACATGAGTTTTCCCTTGCAAATACTCTACAAGCTGCTAATGTGCTGCTAATTTTCTGCAGCAAAGAGCTAACCATGCTTGAAAACCTGATGACTGCTTATGCTAGTTTTACATTTGGAGAGATCTTTTTAGCACTTAAGGCCCTCGGACTGACAGATTTTTGCAAAAAGAGACAGTCTTCCATTAAAACATTTTCCCAGTTGTGTAAGAATAGGAAAATTTTTAAGAACTTTAACATAAAATTGAAGCAGACGTAAATAAAGTGTAGGCAGTCATGAAATCTGCTTAAAGGGGTCAGTACTGCTCATTCAATTTTATACAAGTTTACTTATTTTATCGTTAGACTAACTTAACAAGGATTAAAATAACCAATAAAGGATTAGACAGATTTAGGCTAAGCTATTTAAAGACAAAGCAATGTTCATTAAACTGACAAGTAATTCAGATTAATCGGTGATGCTTGAGACACTAAATGGAGAAAAAGGTGACAGAATTCTGGCCAGAGATGAGAACAATTTAAACGGCAGCTAATATCTTGATTATTGCCCTCTACACACTTGCAATAAAGGCACAATGAAGTCCAGTTCACGTGCGGTGTATCTAAGGTTAAATGCATCTAAGCAACTCCCTACAATCATGACAAGAAATTGACGGTTTTGATGTCTTGAGTTGAAATGATAGTTATCCGTCAGGACCGCGAGCGGAATTTATGATCATCCTCGACTGGGAGAGGTGAGTAATCCCACTGATGGCAATGATGCTTCCTACTGGTGTGAAATTACCACATGCAGAATTACCTGCAGGACGCTGTTTCCCTAGGATTTTTCGTGTAACTTAAGGATCTCACTGAATGCACTTTTTTGTCAGAGACGCTCTTTTTTATCATTGAATGTAATTATATTTTATAATCTGTGAAATGTAGTTAGCACCTACTGGCATTTTACTGTATGACTTTATAAAATGATGTTGCTTAATGTAACTCTCAACAGTTACCCTTAGGGCATCGGTTTTATTTGCTTTCTAATGGAGAGGTACAGTGGCTGAAACACAAGCTGTCAGGATTTCATCTTGTGAATAAGAAATTTGTGTAAATGTTGTGATATTTAATTGCAAATAGGACAGGCGCTGTGTGAGAACTACAGCAAGAACTTGCTCCCAGGTGGAAATATTGAACAAGCATGTCTTGTTGGTATATTTGAAAGAAATTTAACTTTTGAATTCAAAGATAACCAGTCCTAAAAAATAAGATTTTTTTAAACTGGGTGAAGTGATAATTTAGACTGAAGGTATTTACTCTGAAGATTTTMTTTCCTTTCTGAGCAAATCCAACACTTTGCTCATTAATTTTTCTTCCCTTCCCCCACAAAACAATTTCACATTTCCGCATTAAAACGAGTTGCCCTTACCCTACTACGGGAGATAATATTTAGGTCACTGGGTTTTAAAGCTGGTGCTACTGGAGTGGTGCTGCTCCCGCTGGAGCGTAGGAATCGGCCAGCGCTTTGCCACGTGCGGTGTGTCCTGAGTCACGGTGATGGGCGGCTGCAGACAGACGCGTCCTCTTTTGGGCTATAGCCTTATGTGTGATAGCATTTTAACTTCCCCTCGGTATTGGCTTTTTGGCCATATGTCCCTGAGGAAAGCTAAGGGGGGGGCAAGCCACCATGTTCTGTTAGTTCGTAGCGTGATCCCACCGTGCTCTAGCAGGGGGCAGACAGAGGTGACGTTGTTTTCTTTGTTGCGCTAGGGAAGATAGAATTACTTGGCTCGCTTTGCCCTCTAGTGGCGGCCCGCACAGCTGCAACGCAAACTCGGTTGCTTTGTTTAATACGCATATGTAAAATTAATATTAAAAATCTCCAACCCCCAAAAGCTGAGCAAAACCACAGTAAAGGTGTTTCCAGCGCTTTCCCAAGACATTAGGAACAGTGTTCCTCGATTACTGCAAGAAGGAAATCATCATTAGTAATTTACGAAGAATTTTTTTTCCAATCACATCCTAGCTATGTGAAAAGAACAGTGTGAATTGGGGTGGAAAAATCAGACCGGTGTCTGCCAAGGGCTCTGGTGCTCTTCTGGAGAGCTTGGTGTACCTGCCTTGATAGAGGAGTTCATCAACATGATGCCCAGCTGATGTCAGCTGGCTGCAGCCTTGTGTCTGCTGGAGTTTACAGGAAAACACCTAGTGCATTTTGGTTGCCTTTCTGTGAAATGCGTATGTATGCCTTGTTAGTGAAGACGCAGACATAAGAAATGATGGTGACGATGGAGAGCTGGGTTTCTTTTGCCTTTTCTCAGAGTGCTTGTTTATGCAGAGAGCTATCACAAAATGAGGAGAGGGTGGACTGAAACACCGTGCTGCCTTCTGGTATCTCCTCTGTAGTMACGCCGCGTTCGTGTCTCGTCCGCTCCCCCGCTGCCGAGGGACAGCCCAGGGAGAATGAGGCCGTCCCTTCTGGGCATTTCTCACTGAAGTTGACAGTGGTTTTTTTTCTGTTCTTCCTAAGGAAAGGGGTAGTTTTCAGTTGTATCGCCATCCTGAACTGGCTGATGACGTCGCTGTAGGAATGCCCGAGAGACAAGCAGTGGCCTGTGGCTGCAGATAAGCCTTTGGTGGGAAGCCGTCCCCTGTCACGATAGCGCTTTGGGTCAGCGCAGGTGCTGCAGACCCGTATCCTGAGCACACACGGGTAGCTGTTATTAGATAGCTTTTAAAAGGACCAGCACAGATAAGAAGAAAGACTAGTCATACGTTGTTGCTCAATGTAATTGTTCTACTTAACGTGGAGCACCAAAGAGGTCCCGTGTGGTAATTTCCTAACTTCCATGATGACATCCACAAACAAAGAAGAAACATTCAGCATCCCTTGGTCTGGGTGCCCTCTTGCCTCATCGCTGCTTTCATCTTCGCAATCGTACTTTCCTGATTTTGAAGTACATGTGCTAGACCTGTCGCGAGCTTCTGACCGGGGCATGGATGCTGAAGGCTGCTCAGGCTTTCCTGGGGACGGCTCTGTGGCTTTGCCGTGTTTTAGCTGCCCCTGCTAGGGAACTGGGCATTACACAAGAAGGGCTTTGGTGCTCAAGCGCAATACTTGAGTATTATCTGTTCTCCAGGCAAGCTTTGAGGATGGAATTAATAGACTTAAATTTCAACCAGGGAGATTTAAGCTAGACATTGCATAAAACAGTCCCGTAGTTTCGCAAAGCGGAGTTTTACGATCCCGCTAGAATTAGGGCTCCCCCGGATCCCCTGTGAGCTGGGCGGGGGCTGTGCAGCCTACGGCAGGGGAGCAGAGATCCATGCGGAGAGGTGCAGGAGGGAGGAGGTGTTGACGGGACCGCGCTGGGCGATGCCGATGCACCACCAGACCGGACAGGACGGGGGTGCGTCTCACCCCCCCGCACCGGCGCCCGCCGCTGCTCCGCGGGGCACAGACGGGCCGGCGGGGCCCGCTCCCAGCGGGGCGTCCTACCCACGTGGCGGGGCCCGGCCGTGGAAGGGCGTTCCTTCCCCGGCCGCCAATCAGAGCGCCGGTTGCCCTTCGCACGGGCCAATCAGCGCCCAGGGAACTCGCATTTAAACCCTGTTCCCGGGAACTGCGACCATCCCCGTGTGACAGGGAGAGGGCGGGGTGCGGCTCTGCGCGCCAATCAGGGGCGCGGAAGCGGTTATCGGCACGCGGTTGAACCAATGGGATTGCGGAGGGGAGCGCGGCGTCTCCCTGCGGAGCGGTTGGTTTCGGCGGCGGAGCTCCTCGGGGACTGTCGGGGCAGCCCGGCCGCGGGGGGCTCCTGGGCGCCGGGCCGCGCCGCCGCCGTCATGGCTAAAGGTGTGGGGGCGCGGCGGCGGGGAGGAGCGGAGCCGGGGCGCGGCGGGGCTGGCGGCGCGGCGGGCTGTCGCGCAGGGCGGGGGCGCGCGCGGGGGCCGGGCGGCGCGGGGCATCTCCGCGGCGCGGAGGCTCCTCCCGGGAGGCGCGGGGTGCTGGGGCCGGCGGGACTCCTCCCCCGCGCGGTGTGCGCAGCTCGCCGGGAAGGGGCTGGGCCGCCGCGGCTCGCCCTGCCGCATCCAGCCCTTTAAACATGGCGCAGGCCGCGGCGGCCGGGCGATGACCGCGGGCGGCCGCGCCGGACATGGCTCAGGCGCCGATCTTCCCTCCTTGCTCCTAGGGAAGAACATGCCCAAGGCCAGGGCGGGCGGCGCGGAGGAGGCCAGCCCCGAGAGCGCCGAGAGGAAGGGCCCCGGCCGCCCCCGGGCCGGCGGGGTAAGCACTGCCCGGGCCTGGGCGGGCGGAGCGGAGCGGGGCGTGCGGCACCCGGGGTCTGCTGCGCCCTCCGCTTCCCCCCGCGGTGCGAGCGAGCCGGCGTGCGGGCTGCCCCGGGGAGCCGCGTGGCCCCGGGCGCCTGGCTTCTGGGGCTCCTCGGGTCATTCAGAAATCGGTTAACTTTAATTGGAATCGGACTCTTTCCCTGTTTCCCCGTGCCCTGCCGCACAGCTGCCCTGCAAGCGCGGGGCGCTGCCGGGGCTGTCAGGGAGCAGCCAGGCCCCAGGCTCGGCAATCCCTCCGTGCCATCTTCCCCGTCCTGTAGTTCTGTTCCAGGCGGCTGGCCGGAGGTTGATCGTCATTTTGCATTTAACACCCCATGGAAATAATTGTGGCTATTGCATCAAATCCCAGAGCTCCTCAGCAGCCCGTCGTGTGCTGTGCTCTGCTGAGAAAATCTCTGCTCTCGAGGGTCTCAAGCCTGGCACAGACAAAGACGTGGCAGCTGCGTCTCGGTAGCGCCAAGGGCGCAGCAGGCAGGGAGCTGGGAATGAGGGGAGGAAGCTACGCTGGAAAAATAGTCGTTCGTTTCCTGTTAATGGTGTATTGAAAGCCAGAAGGCTCCGCTGGCAGGTGGACTGCTGCAGTTCACTGCTTCTGGCTTTCTCTGGAAATGCCCACATTTAAACTCTTCACTAAATCTTGAGGACTTTGCAGTGTAGGGTTTGCTGCTTGCAATTGCTGAAATGGAGTGTTTTCATAGTATTTCATCCTTAAAAGCCCCCAGTTTTTTTAAATGAGCAAGTCTTGTCTTTGATAGGCCTTTCAGAAATATTGGGGGTCGGGGAGTGTCTAACTGACTTGCTTTTTCTCAGGCTGTTCTACTGTAATCTTAATCTTTAGTAAAGCTTATTTGTGGACTGAGATTTGAGCCTTTAATTGGTCTTATTTTGTGTGTAAATTATGTACACATTAAGTCTGTTATGATTATGCTAATTATTAAAACTATGCTATGTATTTTATTGTGTGCTTTGTTTACTTTTTTTAATGTTTGTGTGACTACATATACGGGAGTATTTGTTCAGTCAGCTATTTTTTAACTAATGGGAACCTTTGTGTGCTTTTCTAAAAAAAATGGATGCATGTTTTTGTTGTTTTAACTGGCTTGCAGTGTCTGAAAATTGCTTTTAGTTGAGTCAAAATATAGCCAAGACAAACTCATTCTGGCCAAGTTACATCTGCTTGTCCAGAGACTGAGATTTCACAGTTGAAATCTGTGTGCCCTACATACACTGCAACTTGGTGAGGTGGCAGGAGACGGTAAAAGCAAAGGTGGCATGACTCCACTTAACTTTGCTAAATTTGATACTGCTCGTTGTTGATGTTCTTTGGGCCCAAGCCAGTGTACAAACCCCGGTCTCTGTGGTGTTTGACCATGCCAGAGGGTTTTACCATTTTCCTGGGTGGGCATAAGTGCTTTGTGTAGACTCTTTAATGTTTCTTTTGCCATGAACAACTTTTACACTTTATTTTGTGAAATATAATGGATAAACAGACAGCTTTGTTTATCTCTGAGACTTCACTGAGAGGTGTCACTCAAGGTAGGCCATGCAAAACTGATTCCTGTCTTCTGTGTTGCTCAGTAGAGCATATAATTAATTGCAGTAACGTTTGACACCTCATGAGAGTGTTTGGGTAGGCTCATACCTCTCTGGCTATGAGCGGTATGTTCTAGGCTTGGGCAATTTTTGCTGTGTTATTTGTATTTTTTTTGGCTTGTGTTCTTTGAGGCCTCCTTCCTCCTGAGGAGCTCAGCATTGGTTTGTTTTTTAGCACCAGAGTTCATACTGTGAAGCACAGGGTAGAAGCTGGAATTAGTTATGACTACCCCATCCTGCCACATTTCATATGAAAGTCCTCTTGGACTGAGAGTTTGCATTAGTAAAGTTCTCTGAGTGCTTGCCACTGTTATGTTTTCACTTAGTAGAAATAGCAACAGCAGCAAGGATGATGCATTAAAGAGGCGTAATTTGCATTAGCACAGTCAGCTGTCAGCCCTGGTCTTTGCAGCGTGTTGTGGATACCAACTTGATGTACCTGGCATCTCTGTGATGTACTGATTTTTGTGTGGGTCTATTTTAGGAGAATGTGTTTATTGGTCAATCCAAAATCTACAGCTACCTGAATCCTAACAAAACTCCTGGTGCTCGCCCCCCGCTTCAAGAAGAAAACTCTGTCATGTATCACGAGGTGAAATGTCAGGGCAAAACACTAAACGAAACCTACAGGAAAGGAGATGGTAAGATTGGTCTTTGGATTGCTTGCCTCATTAAATGTGCTTCCCCCACCCCCAGTTTGAAAACTCTAATACACAGTCAAGAAGGCCAGGCAGCTCCCCTGGCCCAGTTGCTTTCCCAGTCCTACAACTCTATCGGCAAACTGGGACTCTACAAAGATGAGGGTGTCCTTATCCTTTTCAAAACTTAGGTCACAGGTTTACCAGGCAATTCTTCCTCTGTTTTTTGTCTGGCTATGTTTGTATTGTCTCTCTAGATATAAAAAGCTAATGCTTGTGTTGTCAATATGCCCTAATCTCCCTGCAATTGTATTACTACTCTGATTCTTCAGGTCAGTGTTTGGCAGTTTATCTAATTTTT
Source organism: Phoebastria nigripes (assembly GCA_035582835.1). NCBI lineage: Eukaryota > Metazoa > Chordata > Aves > Procellariiformes > Diomedeidae > Phoebastria > Phoebastria nigripes. Next base: position 349,692 of record JAYKAV010002966.1, read on the forward strand.
TTTTGTCTGTTTTATTACCTAAAACTGGTTTATTCTATGATTTGACTACTTTATACTAATTTATATAAAGGCAATTCAAAGTCAAATCAGGTATGAGGTAGAGGTACTGGTAGAAGAAGAAACAGTTCTTAAATTTTCAGGATGAAATAAAGGCAGTGAGAAGGAGGAGCACAGATTGTGGATGCTGAGTGCCAGGCTTCATAGGTGCTTCACTGTAGTGACTAGAAATGGGAATGTTCCATAAGTTTATGGAGGGGGGGGGGGGAAAGCTGGCTTGTGTTTAAAGGTGCATTTAATAACCTTGGTAATTTGTCAAAACATTTTGATGCAAACACTTTTAGCAAGCAGGTGTGTTAAGTTCCACTCAACACAGGGCATGTCAGGTTTTCTGGAAACTTAGGGCCTTTAGCTCCCCAGTTTTGACAAGAAAGTGAAGACGGCTTTAGCTTGTCCCACTGCTGTGGCCTTGCAGCTGTGCTTCGTTTCTCCAGTGAGATTGAAGCATCTGTCTTAGCAGATGGGACTGTTAAACCTGGTGATTTGCTTTAAATAAAAACTTTATTCAGCTTTAAGCCATGCTCACCTACCTCTCAGTTGGCTGAGGAGGAGGATGTGGTCATATCAAGGTAGGATGCATGCAACCAAGAAAATGTTGGTTGTGTGGGGGGTAGACTTCTTGTAAGTCCCAGCCCTTTAGTTCCTGTGGATTTTGTCTGAGTGGTGTTGGCCACTTGGTACTAGTGTCTGCAGCTACTGATCACAGCAGTGCGGGATCCAGAGAGGCTTCCTCTCCCTCTTTGGTGCAGGATGTTGATTAGCTTATGGCAACTTGATAATTCAGTATGCCAGATGCAAACTGTGCAGTTGTTTCAAATGCTGCACTGGAGGTGCTTGCATGTTCAGGTTTGGAAAACTCGTGAGTCGCAAACCTAACGTGACAAAGTACCTGGGCTCTGTTTTACCCTTTCCCTTTCTCTGCTCGCCCCTCCCTCTGTACTATGTGTACTGTAGCAATGACTAGTCAAAAGTTGAGTAACAGCTTATCTGGGTTATAGCAAAAAGAGACCGTATCATTCCCTTCCTCTTTCTCCTGTTTGACAGAACTAGAAACTTGGACTAGAAACCATTGGAATTCATTTAAAGCACTCTGCTATAGATGATCCTAAGTTCAGAGCCTTACTTTATTTTCCTGTCACCAGAAAAAAAGAACGGTGGCAATATAATTGAAGGTGCTACGAAACCAGAAGACCAGAAAGATAAAGAAAGTGGGTGCAATACTTCAGTGCCCTCCTCTGATCAAAACCAAGAAACTGTAGAAACCCAAAAGACACCCCTGCCTTCAGACTGTGCTGATGAGGCCAATGCAAAGCCAGCTCAGAAAAAGATGGTTAAAGCAAAACGTGGACCAAGGAGAAAGTAAGTGACTTCTGGAATTGTAAAAACTTTTCTTCTGTGTGTCCTTTTGCACCAGGAGGCTTTGATCTGCATTTTTTATTCAGGAACTACAGTCGGACCTGTAATTAATGTTACTCTTGTTTTGTTGCCTTTTTTTAAGCAAATGGTTACGTTGGGGGAAACAAATCTTGAAGGAGACTTCTTGTTTTCTCAAGAATAATATGTTTGAAAATACAAAATAGCACCCAAAGTATTTATCTACCTTGCAGAGGCCTTTGTTTTTCTTGAAAGCAAGTCTAGTGTATTTTATCTCAAGTGAAATACTTGCTGATCACCTATAGAARAAGAAATTAATGAGCCATTAAGACCTACTTTTCTGTGGACAAATGGGAATGTATCTTGTCAGAAACAGAATATTAGATTAATTACAGTTGGAGGCTTCCTGGCTGAGCTGATACTCCTTCTCGTGATATTGGAGTAATGTGACCTAACATTAATGAATTCCTTGCCAAGCAGTTTTCATGACCTAAATTTTAGAGTGCCTTCTGGCAAGGCACACAGGGGGCTTCAGACTTGTAATCTGACCTTCAGTTGGTTTCCAATGGCATCTCATTCTTATTGTTAAAGAATTAGTACTAGAGTAATGGAAATAGTGTGGGGAAGAAAAGGGGATGTAGCTTTTGGCTTGAAGTGAAGAGTACTGGTAAGAAACACTGATTCATACTGGTCACCTTTCAACATACCAAGCTGAAAATAAAAATTTCTCACAGATACCTCTGTCCTAGAGATATAACTTCACAAATAGTCTGAAATATGTGTGTTCTCTATCTTTCTTATCCCTTAGAACGCAAGGAAGAACACCAAATCGAAAAGTGACAGATTATTACCCAGTTAGAAGAAGTTCCAGGAAGAGCAAATCTGAATTGGAGGTAGTGCTTATTGTTAAAATAATGTTACTTACAACGTTGCCGGTTAATTGAATGTTTGAGGAAGTGCGTAACTATCTGTAAATGGTCTCCATTGGCCAAATACAAATAGCGTTGTGCACTGGAAGTATTGTTAAGAACATTCTTAAAATTTGGAAATGCTGATCCAGTTCTTCTAGGACAGAAATCTAGCTGCTTATATATTTTGGGGGACAGAAGTCTGTCTCTTTACCACTTAGTTTTGCTAGAAATATGGGATGGTTTGGAAGAATGAGTGTCACTGGCTAATCATTTCCTTTTAGCTATAGAATAAGCTACGAAAACTATCAACAATACTGTGGTTTTGTTTGTTCTTGTTTCTTCTGCAGACTGAGGAGAGGAGGAAAATAGATGAGCTAATTACAAGTGGGAAAGAAGAAGGAATGAAGGTAACTGCGATGGCAACCTGAGTGGCCATGTACTGTTTATACAGTATCTTGCTGTTAATCTGTTTAAGCAGAAAGTAGCAGAACTCAGTCTCAGAACTGCTGCAGTTCCTCGATAGTAAGATGAAAGTGCAGCAAAACTGGAGCATACTGTCTTTCCTTTTGGATGGGTGATATTTGGCTCTGAAGAATATGTATGTGCAGCCACAGTCATAAATATTGAGGGGGCTTTATAGTGCACTTGTTCCCTTTTAGTATCTCATTTCTTGGGTTAGCTTCCAGAAATGGGGTTAGATATAGCATCTTAATTGTCATATGTTTTAAAGGTAACACCCATATATACTGTCTGTATGGTAACAAATTCTCTTAGCCTGTTTACAGCCAGTCGCTGTAGGTCTTCATTATGGCACTTGRGCTAATGGTTGTACTGGTTTTCCTCCCGCTGCTAGCAAATACTAGTTATTGGGACCAAGTGCGTACCATTTGGGTTACTGTGATCACCCTTTTTTAGAACTTAAAGCAGAATGGCTCCTGGAAGTGCAGAAGAGCTGTGATTCTTGAAAAGCAGCAGCCTGCAGTTAACACTGTCACATCTACGACAGTGATAGGAGAACTTTCTTGGAGTTGCCCAATTTACAGGGGGAGACAGGAATAATAAAGTATACTGGTGGGTGAAAAATGCAGTTTCTGTGATGGATCTTTCTGTTCCTCTAACTTTTTAACCTGTGCATGCTAATGGTGATAGTGCACCTGAAATGGAAAAGCTTACTGCCTCAGCTAATAGATAGTTTAAAAGAAAAAATAGATAACTCTTGTCTGTGTATGGTTTATTTAAAGTAATTCTTAGTTCTTTGATTAGAAGACTTTGTATCAAAATACCTGGTAACTTATAGGGTATGTCCCAAACTCATCCTGTATTTCTTCCACAATGCTGTGCTTTGTGTCATTTTTAATGACAAATCACTCATTTCCTAGTAAACAGCATATTTGCAATCATGTAAATACTTCTTAATTTCCCAGCTGATTTTCTTTTCAACTCAACAGATTGATTACATTGATGGCAAAGGGAGAGGAGTAATCGCTACTAAACATTTTAATCGAGGAGAATTTGTAGTTGAATATCATGGGGATCTCATAGAGATCACTGATGCTAAAAAGCGAGAAGCTGTGTATGCTCAAGATCCATCCACAGGCTGCTATATGTACTATTTTCAGTACCTCAGCAAAACGTACTGGTAAGCTTCTCTTCCCTTAAGTGTGATAGTTGAGTGATAGAGGCTTTGAATGCTGCTAAGTCTTTTCTTGTTTTCATGCAAAATTTTTTTTAATGGGAACCATGAATTAGGAAATCTTTTCGGAGCACTGTTTCATGGTCCAAGAGCCTCCTGTACCTCTGGGCTGAAAGGAATGGTAGGTGACTCAAAGCCCTATTTTCTGAAGTACAGCACAAGCTATATGGAGAGTTGTATCTGCTTGGATGAGACTTCTAGCTCTGCCATGGACTTCTGCCTAAATTTATTCTCTTGTAAAATTAACTACTTTTCCTGAGTTGCAAGGATTTTGTTTGAAAAGCAGTATGGACAAACTCACTGGAAGAGAAACTTTTCCTTCAACTGTTTTTGACTGGGTCTCCTTTCTCTAGTACCTGATGCCCACCCTGTGTGCATGCTTTATCCCTCTATTTGCTGTGTCATTTGCCCTTGGGCAACTACTTGGGCTAAGTTCTTTCCTCCTTGGCTGATGTTACTGGATAGCGGAGTGTGGGTCACTTAACCTGTATATTAATTACCTTGAAGCGCCCTATATTCTAAGTGTCTCACTGGCAGTCTAGATGCCATAATGACAGCTGCCATAGCAATTCTTTGTGCAATGAGGGGCACTAGAGCTTTAGTATTCAGGTCTCTGGAAGTTGGGCATATGTAGTATTTGGGCATTCTCGGCCTTCCATGTCAGTAGACTCTTGCTGGCTTACTCAGTGGATACTACTTAGCTTGGACATAGCTTTCTTGAGGGGAGGGTATTTAAGGTATCAAGCCTTTCTGGTGGTGTTCTACATCTGGATTCTGCTATTCCTCATGAACAGTTGAGAGCTGCTTGGAAACAGGCAGCTCAAAAACATAGTCCAAAATTCTCCATTTTCTGGGTTTTGTGCTAACTTAATCTCCCAGAATTGCTTTAGTTTACCTACATTGCCATATCATGTGCTGTCTGTTTAATCATATGAATGTTCTGTTTTTCCTTCATTTTTCAAGCCTTGTGTGGATTCCTCATGCTTTATCTGATTTGTGCTTTGGTTTTGGTCCACAAACATGACTGAGTGATATGCAGCAACCCTGCATTCTGTTCTTGTTCTTTCAGTGTTGATGCTACAAAAGAAACTAATCGTCTGGGAAGACTGATTAATCACAGCAAATGTGGCAATTGTCAAACAAAGCTTCATGACATTGATGGTGTGCCTCATCTCATCCTGATAGCTTCCAGAGACATTAAAGCAGGTGAAGAACTGTTGTACGACTATGGCGACAGAAGCAAAGCTTCCCTTGAAGCTCATCCATGGCTGAAACACTAATTCATCTTCTTTGTTTGGGTTTTGGTTTTTTTTTTTTTTTGGACTGAGTGCTCTACAGGGAGTCAGTGGATTTTTTTCCTTTCCTGTCCTCACTTCCCCCAGCTTTCTTAGTGGACTGCTTATGGTGTTCTGAGCTCCTTAAAAACTACCTTTTTGCTTTGCAGTATTTAAATACCTATTACAGTTTTCCAGGCAGGCTTGAATAATTGATCTTAGATTGCCAAAACTTTTATATCATAGAAGGAAACCCTCCCTAAAATTTGAATACTTCTGCACAGTGACCAGTGCCACTTGAGCATGCAGTCAAAGACTTGCACAGAATCTTAATCACTTGGGTTGTGCTTCTGCTTTTGCAAGAAAATCTCATGCTCCACTTTGTGGGGTGATGAACTTGGCATTAGCTTTATGACAGCAGATGTACTTCTGTACTCTGACTTGTACATCCAATGGCTTGACTGCTTGTCAGACTGCTTTTTACAGCCCAGTGCTGACAGGCTTCTCTGAGATGGATGCTACTATCGTTCTCAAATAATTTGTGGCAGGGATCCAGTTTTTCCAGTGTTGTATCTCATGTTGGCAATGAACTTTAAATGCACTGGYGCTGAGGGAAATGGATGGTCAAACTGGCTGCATTCTTCAGAGAAATGAGTCCAAGCCAAATGAGGATGGATTTTGATAGACTGGGTTAATACTGATCAGAAGAGTGAAGATAGAACTTCACAGTGAGAATCAATGTTTGACATTTACTTATTTTCTAAAATTTAAGATGGTACCTTTTTATAGTTGATGGCTGATTCTTGGAGGTGTCTCCCAGAGGATTTTAAAGAAGTAAAAGAAAAAGCTCTCTCCAAAAATTTTTTTATTACCTTCCTATGCTAATTAGCCACATCAAGAAGCTATTTATTTACTGTGAATGCTTGAAGTAGAGCATAGCGGTTCCAAAAATAGGAGTCATCTTCATATGCAGCTTCAAACTGTAATGATGGAGTTCATGCAATGAAGAAAGTAGATTCCTTATTGCCTGGTCCTGTAGGTCTGTCCAGCGTGGTCTGGTCCCACTGTCTTAAATGGGAGTTGAGTGCTTAGCATCTTGCAGATGTTTGTAATGTTACTGTTGGAGAACCAAATCTGTGATATAGGCGGGCAATACAATGCAGGTCCTTTATGTTAAAGATGAATTCTTACCAGTTGGAATTTTTGCCAAGGCAGGCTTGGCATGTGTGTAGATGAAAATGGCTGTGAGCCATCAGCCACGCTTGCTGCTGGAAGATGTCAGCAAGGGATCTGTGGCTCTGTTAATGTCTTCTGTTCCTCATGTCTTGATGGCTGCTGCTGTTCCAGCTAATGCCCTCTAGGACAATCTTATATGCTTGCCTATGTGATAGGTCAAATAGCAACAACATCCTGGTTGTATGCTCCAGCAGCAAGAGAGGTGGCTTAGTGATGTATTTTTTAAATTAAAAACTTGAAGACAATGTCTCTGTAAAATAAAGAATATATTTATTATTGATGAAGTGGCTGCTATAGTACCTGTCTCCATTGCAGATCATTAGCATTTTGAAAGAAAGCTGTGAAAATCATTAGTCATTAAATGCTTTATATTATTTACCCCTTAACACAAGGCAAGCTCATCAGAGACAGCCTGTGTATTTTCACCATTTCTGAAGTATTAACTGGAGACCTGTTAACCTTATATGTACTGAGTTACAGGTAAGCTTCGTTAGCTGACTTAATTGAGTTGGCACGGATTTTTCTCTGGTCTCAGTAACAGAGACTACAGCAGTGTGTACAGTATCCTGTTTTACTAGAGCACTTCCCTTAAGTCAAAATTGGAATAAAATGCTTTTTTTTGTGGTTTTTTTTTTTTTTATTTAAACATTTGCTTGTCCTCTATCAGGTCAAACAGCTTAAAACCTCTGTTCTTCAGCATCGCTTTTGTAAACAAGAAAGGGGGAAGGTCTGTCCCTGTTTTACATAAAAAGAAAATTGTCTTCTCTGAAACATTTAACTGGTAATCAAGTAGCACTGCATCGGAAGATGGTAATAAAGCTGATGTTGCACTGCGTATGTATCCTTTACTGTTCTAGGAACTGATATATATATATATTTTTTTATATATATCTCTCTCTCTATCTCAAAATACTTTTCACAGAAACATGCCATTTGGATTTTTATCTCTGTGCCTTATAGGAAGGTTTCATCTTCTAACAAGGTGTAAAGTACTTAGCCGGGAAAGATGCCCTTGGGTTGGGAGCTAAACTGCTTTTGTCAGGCTTGTGTGGCTTTGCAAGAGGCAGCAGGGTTGCTCTAACAGGACTGTAGCCTCTTCTGTGGTAGCCATAGCCAAGGAATTTGCTCCCCTTTTGAGAGAGAAGCTGTGCAGCTCACTTGGTACCAGAGTGGATGCAACTGTGATGGTTCCAGAAAAAGACTAGCCCAAAAAGGTTGAGGTGCTCTCCTGTCTACTGTAACTGGTGAACTCCCACCTCTTTTTTTTTGGTGGTTTGTTTGTTTGTTGTTTTGTTTGGGTTTTTTTAAGAACATCTTAAATAGTAAACTGAAAAGAATAATTGCAGCTTTCATTATTGTCTCCTCCAGGCATAGAGTGGCCTAGGGCTATGTTAGTCTTCTGTGCCTCCGTGGCAGGTTGTTACTTTTGCACAGCTGTTTAATCTGTGCAGTTTATTACCTGAAGTTGTTTCATTAAGACTTAGTGGAGTGATTAGTGTGTTTTGGGGCATAATTCCCCCTACCCCCCACTTTTAAAGGAGATTGGAAAATATATCCCTGGATAAACCACAGAAGAGGATGGAGTTCAGAGCACACGTAAACATCTCTTTCAGCTCAGAGGTGTATCCTGGCTCTTGCTGATGCATGATTGTTTGGTTTTTTTCTTTCCTCTAAACACAAAGCCTCTGCTAAGGAAATGCAGTAACTTCCTTCCCTGCTACCATGCCCTAGAAAATATGTTGCGGGGACGTGGCCAAGGCGTGTTAATACTTTGAAGATGGCAAAGTGACTTCAGCAGTTCTGTGCCCTGGCTAAACCAGCTTGCTTAGGTCAGGCATCTTTGATGTTGCCTTGATAACATACAGTTGCTTGCAAATTCCCTCTGAAAGGACTCTGCAGCTCTGCCTTCTGCTGAGCTGCATTCGTGTTGTGCATCTGAGCAGATGTGTGAAGTGTCCTATATTTTTCATGCTGCTGTAGTGTATGAGAGGGAATCAAAAGATTTCAGAGCCTGCTTTCACTTCTGAAGAGAGTAAGATCATAGTTTGATACCTGTCACTGCTCCTTTTATGTCTGTTCAGACTTTTCTGCTCCTGAAATTCTACTTTTCTAAATGTGGAACCTAATTGGTGTATTTCAAGCTTCTTTTCTATTCCTCTGTTTGTCCTATATGCTTCCACTAGTGATAAATCTCATTACTTGAGCTAATACACAGCTTGTGACAGTTGACTGAAAGAATAGAGCTTATGAAAAATACAACTGTCTACCACAGGAGACCTTTAGCTGTCAGAAATGAAATGTTTGGTGCATCTGTTCCAGTTTGAGCACGTCTGCACCTCTGAAAAGACATCAGCCCGTCATGTGGGCAGAGCATGATGCAGCAGCTTTTCTTCCCTTGCTGTGCTCTTCTCCACCATCTTTCATCTCGGCCACTCCTGTGTGTGCAGGGGTTCTGTTGTCACAGCCCAACTGCATCCTCCTTTGGTGGGGCATGACAGGCTTCTGCCTGCTGCTGCCCCTGTATCACCCATCTAATGCAAAGAAAGACACAGAACAAAAAGCAATGCTGGGGTTTTCTTCAAGCAGTTCTGTGTTAGTGTAAGAGAATTACTTTCCGCGTAAGAGCAATCTGAACGGGTTCTTCCTTCCCAGCGCTTCTCTATGAATGCACTTGTGAATGGCATGTATCTCTYAAAAATATCTTCATCTTGCAAAATCATTTGGGCTGAGCATTTTGATAGGTGGACAGGATGAATAAGTGGTAGTACAGATCATCACAGGCTCTTTTAATAAGAGTAAAAATCACCTTTGTATAAACATTTATTTTCTACATGTGGGTAATGTCTGGCTGGAATCTAAGAAATACAAAAAGTGTCTGTCTTAAACAGTTTCTGAAACAGCAAAGTAAAACTTATTCTGAAAGAATATTATACAACACAATTTTTATGAGATTGCTTATTCTCTACAGTGGGAGTGATGCTTTTTCTTCCAATCATTGACTCCCCTAACGCCTTAGAGGCTCTCATCAGTGCCATTTCTGAACAGAAGTGGTTAAGTTCTTGAGGATGCTCATTTTCCATGTTTAAAAGAGAACCTAAAAAAAAAAAAAGACAACAAAAATGAAACAATAATGTACAACTGGAAAAGAAGGAACATGCAGTGAGACGGCCATGTCAACGTGTTCTGTTATTTTGGCGAATTTTAGGGACGCAGCCTGAGCTTGTGGGTACTGCCTACAGCTGCTTCATACAATGTAAAGAAACCTCCAGGGACAGCTGGCATGTTCGCACAGCAAAGTCTTAATGTGCTAGCAAGGGAGGCAAGTATTGCATAGTTTTGCTCTGAAATGCTTATTTTTCCTAGAAAAAAGCGATGCCCTGCTTGCCTGGGTGGAGGTTGTCTTCCTGTGGAGTGCTTTTTCTACAGGAAAGGATTTCTCTATCGTGTTTTAATTTTACAGGGAGAGGAGGAGAAAATATCCAGCCAACTAGGCCAAAGTTCAGAATTCATCCCTGGATTCACTAAGTATGAAGCATGCTGTATTCTCCCATATTCTGCCAAAAAAGATGCAGACAAACTTACAGCCGTTTGATGATCGTCTTCTCCTCGCTCTCCTTGCTGGTGCCAGGGCTGCTGCCACTGGCCTCTTTTTCCAGTTCTTCAGTCTGGTCCCTTTTCTGTGAGATGATCCCACTGGGAAAAGAAGAGGGTTTGTTTATTTTTTTTTTGTGGTTTTGTGCATTGCGTGGCATTGCTGTCTATGGTAAACCCTTCACTGGGCAGCCTAGGACATGGGTGAATGGATGTTCACAGGACAGGTATGGCAGCCTGGCCTATTTCTTGTAATGAATTGCACTTATTTTCCTTAAATACTGCAATGTAATTTTGCTTAGGCTATGCTTTAATGAGAACACTAAAGTAATGAGCTGACTCCTCCACAGAGGAAGAATGGCATATCATAACAGGAGTGAAAGGGAAGTGTAATTACATGTTGGATTTGTACAAGAGTCCAAAGATAACAGTAGGGTGCAGACACAAATGGTKTATTTCTGCATGGGCGGATCTGTGGTACCTTCAATGCAGCCACGAATGCTCACACCACGCAGCTGGGAACAGATGGGAGATTCCCAGCTTCCCTGCAAGGCAGGTGGCTGTTCCTCTTTCCATCTGATAGAGGAGAAAAGAAAGGCTTTGCCTGAGCTGTAGGTTTTGGCATCCTGCTTCGATGCTGCTACACTCTACAAGGTTGTAACCACCTACTTTAGGCAAAAGCTTCAGTTTTACCAAAGGATGTTTCCCCTGCTTGGAATCGGGTTAGATTTTACCAGCTTGCGTACTACTCTATGTTTTCACAGCATGCCAATTTATTGTCCTGAGCTGACCTCATTTATCTTGAGCTGAGTGGATCAAAGCTTGTGGCTGCAGTAGCTGAAGGCTGAAAGTAGCTAAGCAACCCTTGTCCGGACCTTGGAAATAAAAATACAGGAGAGTATCTAGAAACTGGTGTGACATCAGGCATGGGACAATTCTGAGGCAGGTTCTCCTCTTAGAGAAATGGGACTATGAGCTGTTTGGTGACGCTGCAGTCTCCATCTGCACGGTAACTTCTACTTGGAAATCATGATTAAAAATGCAATCCCCAAACATCATCAGTCATTTTAAGCCATTCTCTGTGAGGATGTCAGTTAACTTGTGCTATATAGAGCTTATTTCCAATATACACAAGACATTTTAGAACATGTACTCATATTTATTCTCTTCCCCTGCTCAACTACTCTTTATGGCTGTACAGTTATAATTAGGTTTTTGGCTTAAGCTGCAGCGCTGTATGAGGCGATAACCACATAGAATTACTTGAACTGAAAAGCAGCCTTGACACACCCTCTAGGTGCACAGCACTGTGACTTAAATCACTCAAAAACTGGAAATGTTCACACTGTTAATTTTTAACTTGGCCTGTAATAAGCTGTGTAACACAGCTGGGAAATCAAAGCAAGAAGCCATTCCAATGGCTGCACAGCAAAGGCAGGCAGCTGAGCTGGGGAAGTGGTGCCTCACTGTGCTGTGAGAAGTGCTGTCGAGCAGTTTGTAAACTGACTTCTTGGATTTAACTTTAACTTCTTGGCTTAACCTGCCTGTTATAGACAAGGCAAAGGGCGGGCTTACTGTATCTAAGAGGTTGTTGCTGAGATATCTCAACTGAAATCTAATGTGCTCAGACATTTTGCCTAGATTAAGAAGTAGTTTCTTGCCCCAAAGAGTTTATAATACAACCTGATGATGAGGGGCAGAGGTTGGGGGAGAGCAGCCTTGGAGATGAAGCAATTTGTAGCACCAAAAGCAAGGCCCTTCCTGCATCCCACCCTTTGGCTCACACTGATTCTCCCAGGCTGGTCCCTTCTAGAAAGACCAAAATCCTTCTCTGAAAGCACTTGTTTTGCACAGTTCAAGTGCCTTACACAACCCTCTGTTGGCAGTCTTAAAAAAACCCCACATCTTATCTTGAATGATGATGAAAGGGCTTCATATTCTGCTTTCTAGATCAATGCCATACCCACCGTGGGAGCAAAGGAACAGTAGATAAGCTAGCGTCCCTGACAGCAAGCTGGAGGAGGAAGGAAATTTTGACTAAAGCTGAGATGGAAACCCCCGTGCTCTTTGGTATGTAGTGTGGCTTTAGACAAGAAGAGTACGTGTGCAACTGCTGTGACTGCATAGATGAATTTATATGCACGAGAACCCAGCTTGTGCGTGGAGTGGGAGTAACCGTACGTAAGCTTACAGTGATACGATTACGGGAACAGGCTGCGAACTGCGCAGAATAAGAGTTTAGTTTTAAAATTATGTTGCATAGAGACTTCATCATTCCCCCATTTTTCTTTGCTCGTTTGTAGGCTCTTGGGAGCACAGATGTTTCTTACATGTCTGGACAGTGCCTATCCCAATCTAGGTGCTCAAACCTGCAATACTCTGATCTGGTAAGCTCCCCAGACAAGAAGTAATTGTTATTAGTTCTTTGCTGACTTCACGATATACCTCTTATAGCACTGTAGCTCCTCTTGCACCACAAGAAGCTGAGCTTTCAGCTGGTTACGTTCCTGCAATACATCTCGCAGCTCCTGTAATGTGAACCGGGGGCGATTTGGATCTGTGAGGTCTATTACCATTTTATCTGGTCCAAGGCTGAGCTGTAAAATAAACGGTGGTGGTCATGATCTTGTAACCTGTCAAAAACAGGGCACTCAGAGTAAAAACTCTGAATTTTATAAATATGTAGTAATTAGAACTAGTATGAGTTCATCACAATCCTGATGTTTTCCAAGCAGTTAATTATAGTTTTTCATATTATTTTTGTATTCCCTTGGTGTCTGTGTTTCCCAGCCAAGTATAGGGCCCAACTGGCTCTGACCACAGCTAAAAGCAAAGTCTCTGTCCCAAAGAGTTTGCAATCTAGTTTGCCAAGAAGCTGCTTTTACCTGCTTTTCTGATGATGAGAGAGGCTGAGCAATCTGTCTAACGTCACACCAAAACTCTGTGGCAGAGAGAGGTGGGAACTGAATTCTCCTTTCCTAATTTAAGACCTTTGTGGTAATGGCTTTTTTGGTCACAGACATCAGTTTCCCTTGCACAGAGTAACAAAGCTTTAGCATTTGCATAAATGGTAAATCATCTTTATGGGGACAGGGCTGTGTAAGAGCTGTACAACGGTGGATTTGTACTCTCTGAAAATCTGCCCGTGTGTGTCTGAACTCCTCTGTTAGCACTGCACGTTGCTGAGCTAAAAGCGTGGTTAGTCACTACAGTGAAACAGGAGCGAGGGATCTACCGCACTGCGACTGGTAACAACCCTGAAGATCTCCGCTCTGGAAATGGCTTCAAGGTCTTCTACAAAGATGAGAAGCAAACTTTCCAAGACTCATTCTGCTGTGATAAAAGAGACCGGTGACTGCGGCAAAAGTATCCTCCGACCCCTCTGGTGTCAGGGTGGGTTTCACCACCTGCACGTGGCCAAGTGGACAGGCCACAACCCACGTTGGGGAAGGGGCCTCTGGCGCATGTTCCACCTCGCACCTGCCGACCCCACGGCCAAGCCGCCCCGGCCGCGCTGCGCTGCACGGCGGGCACCCACCGCGGCCCTGGCACCCACCTGCTGGGCGCTCCCTCGGGACCCCTCTTCCCGCAGCGCCTCCACCTCCCGCCGCAGGCTGTCCCGCTCCATCCGCAGCTGCTCCTCGGCGAGGCTGCTCTCGCTCACCAGCGCTTCCAGCATCTCCAGCACCCTCACGATCCTGAACTGCAGCCGGGCCAGGGCGGCGGGCACCTGTGGCCCGGCGCTGAGCTGCAGCAGGTCCCGGCCCACCACGGAGGAGATGTCATAGACATCCCCGGCCGTCAGCTGGAAGGGGCTCTTCTCCAGAGCCCTCTCCGGGCCGCCATCCGCCTCCTCCTCCAGCTCCTCCTCCTCCTCCTCCCGGCCCTGCTGCATGCCCGGCGCGGCCCGCCGCTAACTTCCTTCCCCGGGGGAGGCCGGGCCGGGCCGGGCGGTGCTGCCGGCGGGGCCCGCGGGCGGAGCGACCCCTCCCGCCCCCGGTGGTTTCCATGGAGGAGGCCGCGGCCCGGCGGCGCTTCCCGCCCTGCCCCTTCCCCTAAGGAGACACCGCCCACCCCCCGCCGCCGGTAAGGGGACCGCGGGGGCACAGCGGGGAAGGGCCGGCGGTGGCTCCCGGCGCCGCGAGCCGAGCCCCGGGCTGGCACCCGCACCGAACCGGGCCGGGCGGGGAGGGAGGTAAACGCACCGGCTGTTCCTCAGCGCCGCATTCGCCAGGCGTCGCGGCCAAGCGCCTCAGGCGGCTCCTGGGGGCGGGGGCGGGGGGGTTGGTGGCGCCTCCACCTGACGGGAAGAAGGAAAGGGGTTAAAATAAACACCGGCGGGCTCCCCCCCGCCCCGCAGGGCCTGGCGAATCGGCCTGTGCCGACGGGAAGAGCCGCCTTCCCGCCGCGCCGGGCGAGGGGAGGTGAGCGGCGCGGCGGGCGGCCACGGCCGTCAGGCGGGGGGTGGCAGCGAGGGTCCCGGCGGCCGCGGAGGGCGGGAGGGAGGCCTGGGGGTACCCTCAGGCGGGGGGGACGGGGCAGGGCCGCGGGGCCCTCTCAGGCGGGGGGACGGGGCCGCGGGGCCCTCTCAGGCGGGGGAGATGAGGCCGCGGGGCCCCCTCAGGCGGGGGAGAGGGAAGGGGCCGCTGGGCTCCCCTCAGCCGGGGGCGGATCCAGGCTCCCCGGCATGGCTCTGTCTGGGGAGGTGAACTCAAGCAACAGCGATATTGCTTGTTTATTTAAGTTTGTCAAACTTTTGGGGATTTTTGGATGAAGAATACCGTACAGCAGTGCTGAGAGTGCTTCTTGCACTGCCTGCTCTTTTTCCTAAAATAGCCGTGTATCTGTGTGATGCATGTTTTTTTCCCACTAGAAATGAATGACTGGGCCCCCATAGCAAAGGAGTATGACCCCCTCAAAGCCGGGAGCATTGATGGCACAGATGAAGAGCCCCATGACCGTGCCATATGGAGGGCTATGTTGGCACGCTATGTACCCAACAAGGGAGTTACAGGAGATCCTCACCTCACCCTGTTTGTAGCAAGGCTCAATCTCCAGACAACAGAAGAGAAGTTAAAGGAGGTCTTTTCCCGGTATGGAGACATCAGAAAGATCCGTCTGGTTCGAGACCTGGTCACGGGGTTTTCCAAGGGTTATGCGTTTATTGAGTACAAAGAGGAGCGTGCTCTCTTGAAGGCCCACAGAGATGCCAACAGGCTGGTTGTTGATCAACATGAGATCTTTGTAGACTTTGAACTGGAAAGAACTCTCAAAGGATGGATTCCTCGGAGGCTTGGAGGTGGTTTTGGAGGCAAAAAAGAATCTGGGCAGCTACGGTTTGGAGGACGGGACAGACCTTTCCGAAAGCCCATCAATTTGCCAAACATGAAAAATGATTTCTATGGAGAAGGATCAGCAGAGAAAAGAAACTGGTCTCGTGAAGGAACTAGGGACTGGAGAACAAGGGACCGAGACCATGAAAGGAGCAGAGACAAGCGATGGCCAGAAAGGGAGCGGTCGTGGGCTTGGGGTGAAAGTGAGAGAGAGAGGGACGCCAAAGAGGAGAGGAGCAGAGGGAGGGAGCGGAAGGAGAGAGACAGGAAGGACAGGGATAGAGACAGGAGCAGGGAAAGAGATACCAAGAAACAAAGAGACGATGATAAGCATCGCTAGGTGACAGTGCCTTGTCCTTGGGGTATGGTGTCTACTCTCACATCCGCAATGTTTCAGTTGCAGATGTTGCCTTCACCTTGGGGCTGTGAGCAGCATTCCCTGAACCAGGAGCTGTGCTGTTACTGGCTTGTGCCTGCAACTCTCACCTGCCAGAAGCTCTCTCTGGTTCGGTTGCTAATGCAGCTAAGATACGTGTTGAATTGTTCTTCAGAGAAAATAAACTTTTGTATTAATATTTTTGAACTGGTGAATGCTGTAAGAAATGTACCACGTGTACGGGCATCCCACTGAAATTGAGTACACCCCTCGTTTGATACCCATCTGGCTGCCTGGATTAGGGTACATGAGAGAGCTCTCTATTTAATTATTTATGTGCCAGATGTCCACGCTCATTTAGTGAGACAGACACCCGTTATGAAATAGTCACTTGTTGAAGAAATAGTAATGAAATAGCAACAAACTATGCTTCTGAAAAATGTGGCCCAAACTGGAAGCTGATGGGAAGTGACTTTATTTTCTTGAAGACACTGGGAGAGGTGAGATCTTTAGTAATACTATGTCCTTAACTTGTTCTGTGAGGTGGGAGAGAAGCATGTAATAAGAAATCTCTTTTTTTCCGTCGTGGGAGGATGTCATTCCCTTTTACTAGAGGAATGTGCACTACAGAGCAGTAAGCAGGTCAGAAAATGCCTGACGTTCCTGATCAATCCATGGACAATCACTGAAGGACGCCGTCATGGTTAAATGGGGTTGCAGCTGCACCCACTCTGTCCTCTCCTCCTCTCTGCAAGTGAAGTCCTGCCTGTACAGGGTTTAAATCCTGTCCTGGAAACTGGGCTTGCTGTGGTTGTAGCTGAATTGGGGAAAACGGAGGGCAAAGCACCTCCTTTTTCAGAGCCAGGATGTGCGTACAGACACACATCTTCCATTGAGGAGCTTACACTGCTTTCTAGAAAAGGCTCTGTGGCGTTCTTTGTCATCATAAGCAATTCCTAAATATTTGCTAATGTATTTTAAACTTTTTTTTTAATCAGCCTTTGAATGGCGCTATCCTAAACCTTGCCCAGTTTGAGGCTTTATTTCCATGAAGAGTTGTATGAGCCTTTTTTCAAGGGAAAGACAGACCCGTGTGCTGCATCCTGTGTGCTGAGATGGTATTAACTTTCCACAAAAAAAAAGGACACAAGTCTTGCAGAAATACTTGTTTTTCAGAAATATTTATTAAACTGTTAAAATGATTTACTGCCCAACCAAAAAAAMCAAAAAACAAAAAACCCAGAAAAACTTCAGTGATCCTGCACTTTGCAGACAGGATTGTTACGCCCCTTACCTGACAACATCCTGGCCCCTTTTCTAAAAGCAGATTTTACTTGAATATTGAGAAACAATACATGACAGATCTTCAAATCTTTACATACTCTCCCCTACACGCCATCCTTTCCGATGGCACCTGGAGCGTATAAACTCAGCATTTCTAGCATGAGAATGAGGAGCGAAGTGGTTAATGCTAGCAGGTCAGGAGTAACTAATTAGATTTTTGAGGTAATGGGCTACAGAGATGAGTGGGGGAAGGTTGTTACTGCTTAGTGCCATTGTTCGAAATTGGCTGCAGATTTGACCCGACAATAGTGCGCTGGGCTCTGGCGTATGGGACGAGCTTTACGTGCACTAGGCCAGGAGACGTCCTTTGTAATACACCAGCTTAGGTGCTGGGGGAAAACGGTTCAGTCTGTGTATTTCTATTATCCCAGTTCATTGCTCTCAGCTGATTTCAAAAGCGATGTGCTTATTCAGGCCATGCATCCGCTGCTTTCTTGCATTGTTTCTGATCACTGTTCGGAAATGTGCCGAACGACCGTAAACTATGCTAGGGAGACACTCGACGGGCATCATTCACAATTTACTTTAACTGCCTGATATAACTGTAGTGTACTTTTTTTTTTCCTAATATGGAGGTGAAATCGAGATCTTAGCAACTTAACTATCATTAAATTAAGACACTTCCCCCCATTTAAGAATTGCTTTTCACACAAGGGGGGAAGTGCTGCTGTTTTATGGATACAGCTTTCTGTAAGCATAAAACTTAAGATATGTTACCAAAACGTAACCAGGCAAAAGCATATCTGCCTAATACCAGCATCAGATGTTACCATCACTATTTCAAGTGCAGATGTCTTTCATATAAGGCCACATATCCCCCCTTGCCCCGAACTGCAATGACACCAGGGAGGCACAGTAAACACTTTCTCTACCTATAACACGTGGAAGGTCCATGTTCAAAATGAAGCAGTTACAGTCAGGAGCAGAACAGTATTCAGCCCACCATTGCAAAGAATGGTTTTGGGGCACAGTTTCACTACAGATGGGCTAAGAACCATTTGCTGCCCATACACATTAAAGAATCCAGACTCTTGAATCACCCTGTATTAAAAACAACYGGCCTGCACTAAACCCTCTGGCTTGCTGTCATTCAGGAGTCCTTCGAGACTTCCTCCTACATTCAGTACGTGGAGTAGTTGGAGCTTTACTCCAGCCTGAGCATTGTTTCCTGTTCCTAGTGCCACTCCTGAGAGGAGGCTCTTTATAGAGCAGATGTAGTTGCTGGGGGTAAGGTGCCAACAGCAGCTCACAGCCCCCTGCACTAAGCTACGTGTGCAGAAGTTCCTACGGCCTTGTGGTAACTAGATACTCCTCACCAGCAGCACTGCGCTCCAGTGCGGACTCTCCTAGCATACAGTCAAGTTCACGGAATGACTTCAGCACCTCCCTCGCAAGGAGCCGCAGATGCGCTCGCCCTCTCCTGCCTGGTTAGGTGCCTTTGTGGAGTGCGTGGTGCAGAGGCAGGGCATGCACTGACGCCGGACTGTACACAACAGTGACGCTGCGTGGGGCTTTAGTGTCATGGTTTTTGTAAGTACAACCTCAGTCAGACCCAAGGGTCTCACAAGCTCAGTTGCAAAGCAGATCCAAATCCCACCTCCTGGCAGCTCAGCTGTGCTGGACTTCTGCTGGCAAGTTAAGCCCCTGTAATTGCAGGCTACCCAAACATCAACCAACGCCAGTGGAGCAGCCTGCACATACAGAATTCATCTGCTCTGCCCAAGTAGTGTTTAGACTAGTCAGAGAAAACGTTTTGAGTTGGGGTCATCTCTAAGTCAGTTAAAATAGTTTATGTCAGCTAGTTGAGGATGTCTTTCACTCTGAAGTTAGGCAGACAGAAAAGCTAGACAGAAAAGTGGAGTGTGACTTAATTAAAAACCTGCCTGTGGGAAAGAGACCTAATTCCTTTACAGCAGCTGTCTGCTACTCTAGGGGAAGTCCCTAGTAAGAAGGAAAAAATTCACGTGTTTGTTAGAATTCTTCCTTGTAAGCAATTTGTTTTCCATTAATACTGCAGAACTCATGGCAAAATGCAAGGCACGCTCACCTCATACATCGGTTTCTTCTTGCTTTAGGCACTATAAGCAGCAAGGGAAATGTACACTCACTATCCCTCTCAAGGCTACTCCAGTTTATCAATTTGTATCAGGTGGATTTCCAAGTGGTTGCTCTGCAAAATGCAGATGCCAGCTGAACTTGACAGGACACAGCAGTGCTAAGACCTGCTGTGGAGAGTGGCCAGCTGTCGTATCCCTCTTGAAAAAATTCTTACAGAAATAAAAAGCAAACAACTGATAGTGTTAACAAACAGGGTAAAAGAGTCTTTGCCACTAGATATTGTACACTGCAAACAAACTTCTAATAATGGCACAGGTCTTTTTTTTTGGTTTAAAGAAGCTTGTGTTACTGTAGTTAATGCATGAACAAGACCATAGACTTGTTATTCAGCACAAAACAAGTCATCTAGAAGCTTCGGTGTCCCAGGGTACCAGCGACTGTTGCTACAAAGCTTGGATTCTGTTTTCAGCAAACAGGCACCAAGTAAACAGTGAGGGATCCCTCTCGAAGAGTACACCTGAAACACAACCACTGAGGTGTGCAAGGCAAATAAAAGTGATGAGCTGCCGGATTTGTTTACAGAAGCTTCTTGTTACTAGACTGTCGAGATCTACTGCGGTAAACTGAACACCTCAAGGTTTTAGTCACAGGTGCTGCAGGGCTTCTTGTCCTTGTTCGGTGTAGGAGTCATCTTTATTTGAATTTGACCATTCTCCAAAAGTATCCTGGAAGTGGACRTTTTTCTGTGATGGCTGCATACGTTTCTTATCACGAGAGAAGAAACTAAACCTTCCGGGAAGGGAGGAGTAAGGGAGGGGAGGGAAAAGAAAGAAGACTGTTTACCATCTTGAAAATACTTCAAACACCCGACACGATACACAACACAACAAAACACAGAGCAAAAAAATCTGTTTGCATCTGCAAAAATCAAGGCAGTGAAGCCTGATGGGAGTGCATGTCAAAATGTTATTAGAGATGAAGTCATTGCAATCTCAAGCGGTTTGGCTATAAAGCTTCAAATAAGCTCTAAATGCTGTTGACTCTACAAGGTGCAGGTATCATTTTAGATGTATATTCCCCCTTCCCCAGCCCTGAGATAAAGAAGCGACACAATACAGGTTAGTTTCTTGGCATAAGTAAAGTGGTATCTTTGGCATTAAATCTGTATAATTTACCATAGAGCAGAAATAGAGAATGTTTTTAAGGGTGTCAGCAGGGAAATTCATAAGATAAGAAAATAAGCCTCCACATTTTTTCGAAGTGTACAGACTTTGATAGATAGACTTGATTCCTGCAAAAATAAATGTGTAAATGCACATATGTGCAGAAGAGTTTGCAGGATGAAGGCTCTAAACAAATGCAGACAAGTGTGCACGTCATTTCCTGTCACACAGCTTGGGTGCTCTAAGATAATGACGTACGTGAACCAACAGCCATTTAATACAACAACAAATTGCCAGCTGACAACAGAGCTAAAAAAATACAGTTGGAAAAATCCTTAGTATCATTTTATTGGTAGAGGATGAAGTTACTTGATTAGGCAAATTCAATGTTTGTCATGAGTTCAGTACAAGAGGTGTTAGTGCAGTGTTTAGGTCTGCTGAGAAATGCAAAAGTTGTGGTTCCAGCTACCAAAGGTTTGAATTGGCTGCATACCCTTTTGGTTTTAATGGTGCACTTCAGGAGGTAAATACTGTTTTGCTTGCACAGTACCAAGCATAATGCAGTTCTAATCCGGGACAGGAATTGCTAAATGCTGCTACAGTAAGAGACTATGCAAATATAAACTCAACTTTGACAGGTGATGGAATATTTGTCAGGGCATAAACCTGACCCTATGTCCACGCCCCACCGTCCTCAGCATTCTTCCTCCACCCACACTCCCTTAAGTCTCCCCTCAGTACCATGATCCCAACCGTCCAAGCCGCCTTGTGCAGACCAGGGAGTTCTGCCTTCGATGTCTCTAGTCACATAGGAGGCTGTATTTGAGTGTCAGATGAGGTTTAAGGCAGCTTTCCTGAAAAAATATCCTATCATACGTGCAGGTAAGCATGATGATAATTATTAAGAATATCAATAATATTAAGAATAATTATTTCTTGACTAGAAAGTGATAGAAAAAGCTACACAAGTGCAATACCAGATAACTAACATTGCTAGCAGGACCTAAACTTTTGCATTTCCTGGCTTCAAATGTGCAGCCTTAGTAGTGAAATAAGTCTTTTGCACTTAGTTAGCGTCATACTTTTCTACCACCTTCATCACAGGAGCTCATAAATTCACACACATATGCTATGTCTTTTCAGGGCCAGATCCAATTCCAGCTGATAAAAGAAGTGTCTAGTCACTGAGGCTTTCTGCTGAGTGTGTTTGGTCCTGCATGGTCAGGCTTACTATCTTGCAGTCCACACAAAGGACTGCTGTATTTATGCAGTAAGTTTCAAATGTCAAAGTTCAGTAGTTTTTCACTTTATCATGAAATTAAATAACAGAAAAATATGTTTGTAAAATCTCTACACAAAGCAGAAGGGTTAGGCTTTTTTAATTCCTTCTGAAAAAATGAAAATTGTTATTATGCCTAGAAAACTCTCATGGAGGATGTTTGGAAAAAGCATGACTGTGGAGAGGAAGGGAATTTAAATACTGTGTTGCTGCTGTAAATATAAACATCACTAAAGCAGCAGTTATAATGCAAAGAGAGTTTGCATTAACAATTATCAGTACGTCTTCCAGGGACAGCCAAGAATAGGATGATAGAATTGGTTATTGAGAGTGTATATTCTATTCCAAAATACATGATTAGAGACAAAATATACAGTGCATAGATAGAAAGACATGGAAGCAACAGCCTATAATTAACACTGGAAATAAATGTAGATATCAGCCATTACATTCTGTAAATCTAACTGACTGATTTGTAACAAGTCGTTAGAATGACWTGGGTTTCTTAAAAAGCATTGGTGTGAATTGTGAATAGGCACGCTTAGTAAGCAAAATTAACAGATGCTGGTTAAAATTGCATATTGCAAMAATTTTCTAAGGAATAATGACTGGTTTAGCACAGTAACATTAAGGCAAAAGGTGATAAAATGTCAATACTTGAGGATGAGCATGGAGGACTACAATGAGTTGTGTACTGACTGGTCATTCTGATTGGCACTTTGTTCTGTGATCCCACAGGCAGCCGATGAGAATGCAACCAGCAGTGCATGTTAACACAGGGTCATGCAAAAGGAAACCACGGTACCAAACATTTAAAAAAAAAATTCCTACAAGGGACACAAGTCTTCTTATTGGCTGCAATGTGGGATCGTCTGGAATCAATCCAGCTGCTACCATGGGCATTATGGCTGTAAAGATCCTGGTCAGGAAAGTACAGACACAGAAGAGATAAGACTGGAGCAAGGGAAAGAAAAAGCATTCCATTAAAAAGAAAAGAGGCAAACATGATACACGGGGTTACTTTGAATTACCACACGGGACATGTTACAGCGAGAGGTGGATCTGCATCACCCAAGACAGCTCTCCTCAGTGAAAAACTTACTTAGAAAAAGCAGTCATTGAAACAGCTCAAATGTTTTTGAATTTCTAAAAGATACCACTTTTCTGTTGTGAGGCAGCCTGCAATCTGGGTTGGATTTCATCAAGGTATTACCACCTCCAGCAATGCAGAGCGGAGTGCACATTTTTCTTCCCAAGAAACAAACAGGCACATACATAATGAAATGAAGGATGAAGGTGTATGTTAAGAAATACAAAACAGGACTCTGCTGTGACTACTGGATATTTGCATGGAAAACAGGGTTAGACAGGACCAGCATTACAGTTAAAGATTTTACAAATGTTACAGTTGATAGTTTCAAGTTAAAGACCAGTATTGCAGGTGAAATCTTGAAATAACCTCCTATGCAAGCTACTTGGTTAAAGGGCCTGTGTATCTGTTCCAAAAGAACCTGCGTTGCTTCACATGCAGAAAGATGCCAACTGCAGGCAGCTAAGTACTTACTCAAAACCTTGCAACTACTCTAGCAGAAACACTTTCTAGCTGGCTAGCAGCAAGACTATTTCTTTGTAAGAGTTCAGCACTTCTACTACGCATTATACAATTCATGCAACTTAGAGGTTGAGAGCRCGCACTGGCTAGGTGCTCTACGCCCAGCCAGCCCCACACAAACCTGCCAACACACCTTCATCCATACCTGGAACACCCTCTGTTTTTCTAAGGATTCTCCTCAGAGGTTCTCCCTTGTGCCAAATATTTTTTTGAACTGTGGACTAATGTCAATTAAAGATTAAGTTGAAATCACGAGAGACATTTCACTTGTGACCAAATGCAGCTCTCCCCAACACAGTCACTCTAACTGCTATTCTCAGATTAAAAATGAAAACAAACAAACATTGTTGTATCATTAGCAGGAGCTAGGACTTCTATTTTTATGCATTGTGGCAGGGTCCGTGAACTGCAGAAATAAGACAGACACATCAGCTTTTGTAGACTGCAAGAATAGGAAGAAACCTTATGGCTGTTTCAGGCATTACATCAGTGACAAACAAGCACATATCCTTAAAGAGGAAACAAAAGGGCGTTTTCTGCACAAAACAGAGGGAGCATTTTTAATCCTTGTACTTTTCCTCCTCAGTAAAGCCTCCTAGTTACATTATTTCATCAAAACTCTGACATGTGATGTGGTAGAGACAAATGTAGAAATCAATCAGCCTGAGATCAGAAACTCAGAGTTTGCCCCGAACGTGCAAACCCTGGGAGTGAAAAAATGTTGATTTCTGTAACTTCTGTTTTCCTTTCTTTATGGGGATGCAGCACAGAATCACCTGAGCACATCTTAGATGGCACAGGCAACGTATACATATGTCTCATTCCCTGAGATACTGCGTGGYCAAGGAAAAAAGCGCACGTTACACAGGCAAGCATAAAACTTCTCTTGAGAGGATAGCAACAGTGTCTCCTATTTTTGTAATTCAGCTTTTTGTTTCATCAGGAGGAAAAGTCTGAAATGGAGGGAAAAGCAACCCTACTTTCATTTGTAAAGGCACTCTGCACRCAGATATCAGCATTACAAGTTTTCATCACATCATTAGGTACAGAGAGTCTATGTGCCAGGTAGCCATATAGCGAGGTGCTGACAGCATCCTGCCTGGCAGAGGGAGAAGGGAGCTCTGGAGACAGCTCGCAGCAGGCAGGGACTGCAGGTGGGGCAGGAGGGGTGTTACAACAGGACAGAACAGATGCTACACTTGGGTTCTTTGTTTTTCCTGTCTTTTTAAAACCCATCTACAAGTACACTGTCGACAACACACAGAGAGACAAATCCTATCCAGACAGGCTGCAAGAATAAGACAAACCCGAAAACTATTACCATCCTTCAGGTTACTTAAGTAGACGGTTTTATCTTCCCTTATTTAATATGATGGCTAAATGAAGAGAGAGCAGAAAGAAACCTGGGGACAGAGCATGACAGCTAAAGAAAGTAATTTCATCTTAACAGCAGGTTGAATAYGTGCTTCCACTGTCTGGCAGAAGAGGACTCTTGCCTTTTCTGAAAGGGGCCAAGACAACATGATTTTATGTTTTATTGTGTGTGGTTTAGTTATATGAATTTAACACAGAATCTGAGAAACAGAAAGATTAGAGAGGTGTCTGGAAATGTGCATTGATTGAATGGTCTGATGCTCAACAGGTTTTCATTAATAAAGTAACTGAGAGGAAGAAAGCACTGAGATAACTGGTTGAAAACACTTACGTGCCTCCTGCCATGGCTCCCTGCGTTGCTATCGCATGTATGCAGAAGGCAGAGTCAAAGCTAATACCTCGTCAGCATGTGCTCTGTCTTACAACGTCTATTTACATTTTTATGCTGCCTTTGCTTCATAAATCAAGCATGGAAACTGCAATCAACACAAACTGCATAAGCTGAAACCAGCCATCTCCCACAACAGGCTAAGCTTTAAAAAGTACTAAAATAAATCTAAAAGAAAAGAGAAGTTTTACAGTGGAGATCTTGTGAGACAAAGTATTATTATTATCATCACAGTTGCAGAATGAAAACTTGAGTCCAAACTCAAAGTGTATTTTCTAGTCATGTGAGAGGAAGGGCTCTCTCAGCAAACAAAGCAGCACAGCCAGAAGCTGGAGTCTACTGAAAATAATCAAAAGTGCCCTCCTGACGTTATGGTGTTTTGGATCAGTCCAGATCTTCCCATGGAACTTACTCTCGTAGGGCTGCTGCTATTATTAAACAAGGACTGAAGGTTATGGACATGGGGACAGGATGGAAGAGCTTTTTATGTGGAAACCAATGACTGTTCCAAAATCATTTATGCAGTTAAAAAAGTTAAGCTTCCAGTATCACAAAAATCCAAAGACTTGCTATAAGGTTACAAGACTTAATTTGGAATAAATAAATGTACAAGGAGGGAGTTTCAACAGACAAATGGATTGGCTAACACTGTGATTTTATAATTAAATGATATACTAGTAAATGCACACCTCTGACAGTAAGCTTAGGTTTCGGACAGCAAYATTAAACACTTCACCAGGAGAACGTGGGGTTCTTTATAGCCAGGAAAGCTGGCATCCTCTCCAGCAGCAAATTTCTTCAGCAAACAAAAGGGTTTTGTGCTGTACACATAGTGCAAGTCAGGGTCTAAAGGCTTAGGTCAACAGGGAAACAGGCACAACGAGGTCATGGGGAAACCTTGCTCTCCTTGCCCAACTGCCACAGGTCTGCAGCTGGTTTTACTTGTGAATAACACTCTTTACACGTCTTCCGAGCATGACCTGGGGGCCAGTGGTTTCTGACACTCCACCACCTTAGGATCTGTGTGTTAAGGAACTGGGACTTGCACTTGAACAGGAGTATTGTTTGTACAATCCTYGCACACTGAGATCCGGCACTGACTTCAGTTTTGGGCACACAGGACAGGCTGAGCGGTGCTCTGGATAAGACCATAATTAGTAGCACCTCCCTTTGGAGTATGACTACGTGGCCCAGACAAGAAAATTCTCTAGGAAGATCAGGTGTCTGTGTTTAAGAGCTCATCAGCTCATACCGGCTATAATGTAACATTGCAACACATGCTCTTTTGGTTAGCCTGAACAGTGCACTTAAAAAGGAAACATTAGAACTGGAGTGGGCTTCTTGGGCACACCAGTCTGGCCCATGAACACAAGCACATGGAGTACTGTTGGACTCCCTACTGCGGTCTGCACGTAGGGAGCAAAAGGTACCACAGGAAATAATCCGAGACTAAAAGTTGTCCCAGATCTAGGCAAAAGTTTTGGCCACAGCCAACTGCTGTTTCATGATGCCTGTCAAGTGCTCCTTCAATGTCTCTCCCATATACCTTAGGGATGTGGCTATCTTAATTTTTAATTCTTTAAAATTGTCCTACCCATAAGAAACATTTAGTATTTGCAGACTATATCCAGTATCCTTAGAAAATATGCTACTTACAGTCGTTTGATTCCAGATTCAGGCTGAGTTGTGGGTTTTGACTGAATTATGGGTGTAGGTTGAGGGGATCTAGTTTCTTCTTCTGTTTCCTCACTTGAAAGAAAGAAAAGATAATTAATGTTCTTCTCCCAAGCCATGGAAGCACTTTAAGTTCTAAAATTCAATCTGAGGTAGTACTGTTGATGAAGAAATGCAAAAAGATCTGTTCAAAGCTCACTGAAATCAATGGGAGATTTTTCTGTCAACCAAGGAACAGCACCCAGAACTGGGTCTCCTTTCAGTATTTTCTTCCCATTGTGACAAGGAGAGGGAGAAGAGGAATGCATTGAATAAAAGTTCTTTAATTTTCATTTTAGACCCACTCTTATCCTCATTTTTGAAGTTCAAAAGTTTTAAATGTTTGTAATCTTTCTAAGATTCAGGGGGAACCTGGGAGTTAGGGAAGGACATAGTTTTTCCCAATTTTGAGGAACCAGATTCAAACTAAAGCCATATGCTTGCAATCTCTACTTTAAGCCTTTGCAGAAAGATAAGCTTGTTGAACACTATTTAAGAGCACATTTATTGTTTCTAGACCTGCCCTATGGCTCCTCTGTGTATAGCATGCAACAGGAGAGGAGATCTAACCTACCTTTTGTAATATAAAAGCTCCTCTTGAAGTAAAAACACTTTAGATTTCAATTCATTCCTCTCATGAAGGACATCCCGGAGCTCCTGCAAGGTGAATCTTGGACGATTCGGATCTTTTAAGTCCATTGCCATCTTTTCTGACTCTGAGAGGCAGTCATCGTTTGGTTCTGCCTAGGAAGTGAAACATGGGCTTTAAATTCACCAHGCGAGTGCATGTCTGAGGAGTTTGAAGTATTTATCAGTCTAGTTCCCTACCTCTTCCTTTCAGCACTATTAAATCCTCTTTTAAGAGAAACACAGCAATTTTAAGAGGAAAAAAATGTAGAAGGAATTTGTTTTTCGTGTTAAAGACTGTCAGCAAGAACAGCTCAGTTCTTTCCTGTGCTCAGGCTGAGTGATGACACACACAGGACTGGTGAGAGCGTGGCAACCCTCTGAAAGATGATCTGAGCTCTGTTTTACCTCTCTTCACCTTGGTGTTCGGGGAACGCTTGCAAATGAGGAGGACCTAAGTGTTGTGACCTACAATCAAAGCCCTGTGCTCACAGGAATCTTTCATAGAGTTACATGTTTGGGAAAACAAACACCAATTGTTTCTAGTAGGCCTGAACACAGGGTCCAACCTGAGCCACCTTATAGGTGATAAGTTTTCTTGTGGAGAAATTCCTGTGGAATCCAGACTGCCAGAAAGTCCACTGAAAATGTATAGTCCAATTTTTGATAAACAAGTCAGTTTAAGGAATTCATACTTTTAACAAATGGGGTAAATCAAACATCAGCCTTTTATATAAACACTGAAAAAACTGCGTAGCGAAGATCATGACAGCTCCTTCCAGCTCCTCCCACAAAGAGAAAGCTCCTTTGGATGTAAACATATTAAGTGGAGATTTAAGTTTATATCCCCTTAATGCCTTTATTAAAAAAGCAGGATTGGTGTTAGCACCAGGATCTAGCTACAAAGTGGAAGAAAACTGCAGATGAATGCTAGATGAGGCATTTATACACGCATACCCTTGTCTCTTCATTTCCTCTGAGAAGAGTTCACTGGAAGCTTGGGGGAACTTTATCTCCCACCCCCAAGTTTCTGTGGCTCCCAACAAGCCAGAACTTGCACTCTAGGCACATGGTTGGATTCCCAGGCCTGTGGGGCTGCTTCCTGTCACCCAGGTAGACTCTAGCACTTGAACAGAACTATTTGGCCCTAACTGCTTGTGAAAACGTGGTCTGTATAAACACAGCACACAGAAGACCATCGTTCAGGTCCTCTACTGTTGTTCCACTCAGTGGCGGCACAGAGCTGAGGACCAGTTAATAAGAAATCACAAGCTTCTGGGAAGGGTATTCAGAATCAAGATGCTGAAAAGCAGCTACAAGCCTATAGAGGTCTGCAGGATTTCTAACAATACAAATAAATGCAGGGCACTCTGTTCCAGCAAAGTACATTTGAAATGTAGCAAAGAACATTAGAAATGTGATGCTTTTTGCAAGGAGTAACTAGAAGCCAGCACATGAAATCAGAGATGCCAGCAGCCAGGTCAGCCACCCGTCCTCCTACTAGGATGCAGAGATCAGAGTCTCAGAGCTCCTGTGTTGCAGTGACGCCTCGCTGCGATACAAGCTGGAAATTTGAGGAGCTAAGTACTGAAATTCTTAAACAGAGTCCATTTTTTGTAAGCCTGATCCTACCCTCTTTTGAGCTCATGTGTTTGTGAAACAGTTTTGCTATCTATTGATATATGATTTCAGGTTAAACTTGGCTCAGCTAAGGTTGGTGCAATATCAATTTCTACAGCAGGGATTGCAGTCCTTGTCTTGCAAAGACAAAGCAGCAGAGCAATGCTCGCTTGTCCATTTGTTTGATTCACCCCATTCATCCAAATGCATTTCTTTACACAGACTACAATAAATAAGACTGATGCAACCTAACAAGAGGTTCAAAGGAAATTACCCAAACACTTTTCCTCTTCTTCACCCCTCTAGATTAGGGTCTGAGCTGATGCCTCTTCTTTTGGTTGTATATTTGCCCTACACCTTTGCCCAAATAAGCTATTTTTGCTAGATTTTGCTCAAATCAGCAAAGACTGAGCAGCTTGTAGCCAATGCAAATGTACTTGACTGAAGCCAACAAGCAATGTCCATTCCTGAGCGTGCAGCTATTCTAGCTTTCTGCTTGCCACTGCAATTCCTGTCTAACCATCATCCTGGCAAAGAGAGCAGGGAACGGCTCTAATTAGAAGAGGCGCCATTGCAATGGAACTGATGCATTAGAGAGAGGTAAAGAATGCATCCTTTCTCTCCAGAGACTGAAGACACTTTCACTCCTGCTGGCTCCAGGCCTAGGCTCCACAGCCCCATTTACAAAGCTGGATGTCCTGGCTGAATTAGCAGCAATGAAATCATCCTTTTCACTATTAATACAGTGCTTGCCCAATTCAGCAGCGACATGTTAACACAACACTGGCTGTCACATTCCAGGGGGGACCAGGGTACCCCATCAGCCTTTGCCACTGCTTCTTGATGTATATTCCTGCCTACTACAAGTGAATTGGATGTTTCACACTCTGCTGCAGTCTATCAGGCATTTACAATGCCACTTAGTATTGGAGCTCCTACCAACACCAGCCAAACAGCTCTATACGATAGTGCTCCTTTAGAGTTCTTTCATATCATGATACCCCTTATCCTATTTTGTACTCTTCTAAAAGCAGCATTAGGAAAGGGAAATACAACACATTTGCTTTAGTAAGACAGTAGTAGTGTCATATGCACAAAGAAAAATAATAGGAACCATAAAGAGGACTAAGGGATGCAACAGATCAGAGATGCATCTTTTTCTCATGAAGCTCTGCTCAGGTTTGCATTCCTACTGCTCTGATCTTGGCACCAACTCAATTTGCAGATTGTCACTTTGCCTGTTCCTGCAAGTACCAAGCAGTAACATTTGCTTTTCATGAACATTTGTGATAGTAACACTTCACAGCAAAACCAGAAATAGGGCCAAAGTTGGTTCCTCTAAAAGGCGCCTTCAAATATTCATACATTGATTTGGTAGCAATAGACCAGCTTAGTCCTGACAGATCAAAAGTGCCAYAAGCACTGCGAGGACCAAGTGTGCCGAGTTCTGCATTGCCTCTGGGACCCCTTCTGACACAGTTTCTTTTCTACTATGGTTCACATGCCACCACCGTCATAGTGCATTGCACCTTTGGGACCCACTAGGGCTTGCATATTTGCATACTCAGCAAGGCTTAAGCTACTTGTCAGTAGTAGCTGTTTATCTTTTGGAAAACCCAGACTGTTAAGGGATCAGTTTGTTTTCCTTTGGGAGAAGGGGTTGATGTGTACAAACAAAATGAACCCAAACATACTAATACAGCACTACCAAAACTCTACCTGCCTCCAATACAAACTAACAGCTGATACTCCATAGATTTTGGATTGCCTCGCAATGTTTTTAATAGAACGCTGTCTTTTGAAGCAATGATTTGTTCTGGTATCTGGCGAATTCTGCAGCCTAGTGCATGACCCAAAGGTTACACTCCCTAGGATGTGCGATGGGTAGCCAAGCCTAGGGGGAGAGCTGTTCTCTAATGCAGACATCCCACTGCTAACCTGTGCTGCCACTCTGCCTCCTGTGCGACCAGTTCCCTCCTTTAGGAAGGAGGGGTCTGTTCCACTGGGTCATCATCCACCCTAATGGGGCCTTTCCTGTCACAGTGCAATGAGTGATGTTGCTCTCTGTATGTCACACCTGAACACAAGATGCTGTCTTCGAGTCCCACCATTGCCTCTGATGTGTATCAATCACATTTATCCAAAGAAGAGGTACCTGGTATGAAGTCCAAAGCTTTTTAAAAGACTGTTTAAAAAGTGATTTAAAGTGCCTCTTACCTTTACTTCCTCCCCATTTTGGCTGCCCTCACCCTGCAGTTTTTCTCTCAGTTTCCCCAGCTCTGCTCGCAGGTTGCCCATCTCCTGCTCCTTGGTTTGCAGATACGCTTCTAACTCCACCTTCTGCTCAATCAGTGCCTTCCCCTGAGCCTCAACAACGGTGATCCGGTGCCGCAGGTCATGGTTAATTTTCATTAACCTGTTCTGTTGCTGCTGAAGCTGCAAACAGTGATGCAATAGGTTAGTATCCATTCAGCCATCAGCCATGATGGCGAAGTCCCAAGCATTATGTTAAAGAAAAAGTAGTGGGTTCCTATTAAATTTAATCTGGAAAATTCTCCCCCTTCCTCCTCCTCACCCCACAATTAGTTTTTTTACTATCTAATTATCTACTACAGTTGCAGCCACCAAAATTTAATTGGCTCCTAGAATAAAGAGGCATTTTTCCCCTAGCACAGGGAATTCTCCAGCTAAAAGTAAACCCATCACTTCTGATACTATGTTTCAAAAAAGCAAAGTTCAAGGACAGGGTGGCTTACGGGATTCTGAATCAAACCTTAACCCAGAGTAGAAGAGAGAAAGACAAGACAGAGGAATCCTTAGTACTCAATTTATATTATAAGTACTTTGCTTTGAGCTCTTAGGCTCTCTCATAAGGCAGGATGTGACCTGCTGGGCATTGTATGGACAGCACCAATTTGAAAGGCCACAGCACCAGCCAGAGGCATGTGGGTAGAGCAGAGATCATCTAGGTCTGGCCCTCGCTAGCACCAGGGAAGTCCCATGGCCTAAGGAGATGAGGCACCGTGAGGATGGGAAGCAAAATATGGGTAAGGAGGTCATTCCTCCTGACACAGAAAGAACCAAGACATCATGTCATTCCCGAAGTCACAGTGGAGTCTGTGATTCATCTAAGACTAAACCCGGATCTCTTGTGCTGTGGTCCCCAGGGCCACCCATCCTCTCAGTGACCTTCTGTTCACTGCTGGCAAAAGCAAGTGACCTGGGCTGGGCTCAGGCCCCTTCCTCCTACCCCCTTCCTGCACAAAGAGGTAATCCACATTGCATCCCTGGTGTGGGAGTGTGTGCGGAGGCCCTGCTGCCAAACTCTGCAGAGAGTATATGTAAAATATACAGTAGCCCACTCACCTACAGTACAGAGACACCCACTCACCTACCTCTGGGTGGGGTGAGGCACGGGAGTGCTGAGGAAGTTTGCACAAAGCAGAGAGAGATTCAAGAAGCCAGAGAAAGTTACCTGTCCTTTTCCCATGAAAGGGGAGAGGTATCAGGTCTTTAAGGAAACAAACAAAACAACCTGCCCTTCCCCCACGTTCCTCTCTTGTTACACTGGTTTCCAGTCATGTTCCWAGTGTGCCTGGTCCTTCCAAATGCAGCAGAGAGCGTGTGTCTGCACTGAAGACTGCCTAATCATTTTGGACACTCCACAGTTATGCCGGACACTTCAGTTAATGGACTAATAATCTGGCATTGCTTACAAATTCTACATTAACTTAGAACTTGAAACCAGGCCATGGAAGTATGGGTGAGAAAGAAGAGAATAGGAAGACTAAAAGCCACTTACAGCCTCTACATCCTCATTTTTAAGTCCGAGTTCCCGGTCCTTTGCTCTGATTTCATCCCTCTGTTTATCTACCACTTCCTTCAGCTTCTTCATGACTTGCCGCTCTCTCTCTGACATTCCTGGTTAAAAAAAGAACACAGAAAACAAACTAAGGACAATCTGAGAACAATAACAGTGAGAAATATTTAGGTAAAGACTCTGGAAGTTGCCTGCTCGTAGAATTACAGAGAAGCTGTTGAAAGATGATTTAAAGGTTACTTCAAGGGTAACAGGGAACATAGATGACACAATCCACTCCATAAAGCCACTGCACAGAAACTCCTTAAAAAAAGGAACTGACAGTCCTCAGAAACATTTATAACAGGGGAGTGACACTGCTACATCTTGCTGCCTCAGTAGTTTTACATCAGTGTTCGTGCTATGCCCCAGGGAGCTTGGTTATCTGTGTGATAATCTGTAGAATCAGCTGGCCAAGACCCTGTGAAAATTGTAAAAAAGACAGTCTGGATCCTCAGCAAGATCTAAACAACATGTCACTACTGTGGATTGCATCTAGATCCAAACCAGCTGAGGCGCACTGGACTAGAATGATTTTATGCTGAAACCCAGTTTTGTGTTGGGTGGGTGAAAGGGAGATGAAGCAGGACCTTCAGAGGGTACCCCCCCCCTGAATCTAGAACAGAAATTTAGTCTGGATTATGGTCATGTATTTTCTCCTCATGTTTTGCAACCCTTTCCCCATCCTATTGTGTGATAATTCATATTTAGAATAACTGTACTTCAGAGAAAAATACTACATGGCATTTAACTTGTGAAAGATGTTTGGAACATTGCCAAGAATCCAACATTGATCCTGTTTGAAAATAAATAAAGGATTAGATTAACCTGAAATCTGACTGACGAATCATTAGGAAATGTCATAAATCACAAAACAGGAAGCATTCTTCCATTATTTGCTATTACGGAGATAATTGGGAACTGGCACTACAGTGATGGGCTCTTCAGAGCAAACACAGATCAGATGATTTAACACAGTGAGATGATAAATCTACTACACTAACTTTTCATGATAACTGAAGAGAGACGTGCAGTTTGATGGTCCTAAACTATCACATAAAATCACATTGCACAACATCCCATAGGATGTCTTGAAGACAAAAGCCTGTGACTAGGGCAGTGTGTGGCTGCTCTGGCCAAAGTCCAGTCCAAACAGGAGCCCAAATCCAGGGTCTACGGCTGTCCTGTTCTATTACCTTTGGCAAAGGACTTAGTTATGTGGGTCCTCAGCTTCCTCCATTTATGAACTGCGAGTGGTGGTAATTCACTCACCCCTCTGGAGTGGCTGGAAAGCCACTTCCTTTTTAATATATTAGAGCAGTTCCCACATCAGAAATATGCTGCATTACACATCAAATGTATCCAGCCGGTCAAGTCTCTACTTTCTAACGTCAGCTCAGACTTTCTGGTTATGTTCTTCCCTCATCAGAGAAACCCAAAGTTGCTCCCATAAGAGAATGTAGGCTGCATGCCTTTAGGAACTCCAGCTTACAGAAGAGCAAGACAAACATGAGAGAAAGAGAGAGAGAAAGGGAGTAACTCTTGGTGGATGTGCACTCCTGCAGCAGCTGTGGGTTCCCATGCAGGCATAAAGAGTGTACCACTGCAAACAGGGGGAACAGCAGCTCTGATCCCGCGCTGCTAAAGGACCAGAGCTATGGTACAGCAGAGAACAGGTAACTGCTCTGCTAGGAAAAGGACTGGTAATCATGGCTGGCCAGGAATTTGGTTCAGAGGACGTGTTCTTGTCAAACCCCAGAAAACAGCTGAGTGACATGGTGTTTGCATTCTGGTATTACATTCTCATCTTTTTTAATTCTGTGGTAAGTCTGCCTGCTTTATTTCTGGACCCTGGTCCTTATCATCTCTCTGCTCTAGGTTCTAGTTCTTTGCAGGATAGTTTTAATTCTTCACTATGCTAACAGCTCATACCCACCAGGGAGGACAAGTAGACACTGACACATACTGCTACTTAACTCTTCTAAAAGATCCACACTCCCCTATCACAACACAGTTCTGATACACCACTGTATCCACAAATCTCACTACAGGTTCCTGGATCCACCCTCTGCAGCCAGTCTCAGGGCTGTATTTAAAAAACAAAAAAATCCAAAACTTTGCCTTGAAGTACAGAGGGACTGCGGTGAAACTTTAGACTGGTCGTTCCACCCCAGTAGGAGCTAGGAATAGTGAGTGCAGCTATATTCATCAGTACTCGTGAGATGCTTTGAGATCTCTAGATAGCAGGTGCTATTTAAAGAATAAAGTACCATTTCAGTGCTGACTACTTTTCCTCCCACTGTGCTCATTTTTCTCCCTAACATTTGGTGAGCATAAAAGACTTCAATTGTGTGCACAGATCACTACATTGTAATTTTTATTTCAAGAGGAGGGGAAGGGAAAGGTGGGAAGTGTTTGTGAAACAGTCACATCTTCTTCCATTTCCTCAGGCACTGGGGAAGAGAAGAGGGAAATCACTAAGTGCCCTAAATGTAAAGTAATTATCTCTAAATGATTCAAACTCTAATAACTGCAAGATCTTAAATGGCACACCCAGCTGGCTTCCCTAGGCACATCCTATGACCAGCTTCCTGTGAATTGCTGTGATCACAGCATTGTTCAAGCAAGAGAAAGGAAAGCAGAAAAGAAAAAAAAAAAAAAAAAAAAAAAAAAAAAAAAAAAAAAAAAGGAAAAGAAACAAACAAAAAAAAGAACATCCTTTATGTTTATGTTTAGGGACCTGTTTACTGTTGTGTTTATACAACATCTATCACAACAGGCCAAAGTGCCAGTCAGGGCCTGTGGCACTATACCACTACCTAAATATTCATAATAGAAGCTTGCTTCCACTTTTGAAAGGAAACTGTAGGTTCCTCAGCAGCCTAGCACAAGATTCACACAATTGTTGACATCCTGCTGCTTGGCTATATTACCACAGCCAGTCTGAGACAGCAGCTCCCGTCGTGGCAGTGAAACAGCAGCCTGCTTGTCCTGTTTGACATACGTTGGGTCAAGTTTGCTTGTGGCATTTTACTAGGCTATTCCAATCAGTCAGCACCATCAAGTAGTGCTCAGTTTGAGCTTGGAAGGAGTAGCATTAATGGATGTTGCAGACTCATCTTTAACCCCTCCTGTGTATTTTGTATTCTGCCACATGTCCTTTCACATGAACCCTGCTCTGCTCAGACTCTCAGCAGATGCCCTCTGTGCGGAACACTCCTGTTTAGATAGGATTGCATCTGCCTCTCTCATAAACACCTTCATTATGCTAAAGTGAGGCTCTGCGAACTCTGATGTGACTATTAATTGGCAAGGATTGAATCTCAAAGTCTTGCACACCCAAATCACCGGCCTCCCTTGCCTGTGCTAAAAATAACTCCTTTAACTGTCCGGTGAGTAAGCAGCAAACTGTTAATCCCAGGGGCTAGCCTGGGATTGCGAGACATGATCACAATACTAAATCGTGCTGAGATATGAAGACTGGAGTCTGGTCAAAGTTAGTCCAGCTAACAATGTATTTAGCTTGAAAACTTGTCTCTATGTAGACTCTATATGTATCCGATCAAATGAGGGAGACTGAAAAAAAGCAGCATGACTGCTTTTTGACACTATCCAAACAAGTCAGCTGAGACAAATCTATCCCCATTCATTAATGACAAAATTTCCTAAAAGGAAAACAGTTGGGTTTGATATAATAGGTCCCAATAATAAGGTGGGGTTGCTATAAATTAATGTGATTTGACTTAAGCTGATGATTTTGGCCAAAGACTATCAGTGATCCCAGAATCTGGTTTCTGGAATGGGTTTATGGGTTTTGTTTGTGTTATTATACTTGGGTAGACACAGTAAAAATAACATGAAAAGCATGCCTGGCATTTGCTTGGCTAGCTGAATGTGAAGAGTATGGCTATATTTAAATAGCACATGAGCTGCAGTGAGCTAGATACCCACTGGAAGAAGGAAAAACAAAACAAAACAAAAACAAAAAAAGAAAAGAAAACAAAACAGAAAACAAAGGGGAAGCTGGTTCTTTGTAACAAGATGTCATAGTCTTCACGTTCTGTGACTCATCCCTGCCATTCTAAAATTTTGCATGGAGTTTGTAAGGCTGATGTTGAGCTATTTCTTTGCCATTAATTGACTCCTAAATTGAAAGCGTTGCATTTGTTTTAAAAAAGTGGTGATCTCGAGAGGTCTAACAATTTTTACTTTTTGAAGATTTCATTATACTCCTCCCCAGGGCAAGTGAGCAGTACTCGGCCTCTGGGAGGAAGCAAGTGCAACTTCTGCAGTGTTGGACAGAGTTTCATCCACCTACAGCAAGCCTCCATTTAATCCCAACCTCCAGTGTCTGGAAAAGGGTATCACTTTGTTCCTAATGCTTTATTGGAGAGCTGCAATGGCTCAGCTGTGTGGTCTGGTTTTCAGATAGGCCAGTGACTTTGCATGCTACACACAGGATGCTAGCCTTTTGAGGGAGCCATGACTTTACTGATAATCAGAACCTCCTGTGAAAGTGGAGCTGTGGCTTGAAGCAGTGGACCAGAGTCTTGTCCATGTACAAATAGTTCAGAAAGCCACCCACTTCCAGACTGACTCATCATCACAGGCACGTTTTGCTGCTGGAGTGACACTGTTACCATTCTCAGCTGTCCGCCCCATCTCTCAGTTCAAGGCTGCCTCATCCCCAAAGCTGCACAGTCATTTTTTTCAACTCCTCAGCTTAAACCCCAGCGAAGTATCATGAAATGGACTCAGTAGCCAGCAGCCTTAAATGATGTGCTATGAACTGTGGAGCAAATAGACATCTGTTCATCTGCCCCTGCTCTTGGGACAGAGCTATTTGCTGAGCTGTGGGTGAGAGATGAGCACAGCAATTGTTTCAGCTGCTGCAGTGGAATCTACCTGTACTTGCAAGTCGGAATCTTATGTTGTGAACTTCATTCTGCCTCAAGAAAGAAGTTGCCCACAAATTGGTTGTTTTAGCTCTTCAGGATTCACCCACTCCCTGGATTATAAATCTCTTCACTTATTCTAAATTGGCTATAAGTCCCAAACAAGTGAGGGAACCCTAAAGGCGCATAAACCAAGTAAAATCAGTCTCTCCTATTCTAGGAGAGTATCACAATATTCTCCTAGAATATCTCCATATGGTGGACTGATACAATTCTGACAAAGAAATCTTGATTTGCTGCTTTACAAACAGTTATCCCAAATAGATCAACAGTTGCACTTATTTTTGTGCATAACGGTGTGAAATAAACATTGCTGAATGGATTATTCTGTTTGTATTAGAAAACATAAGGAGGGCTTAGGAATGTTTTTTGCAAGATGTGAGCTAAAAAGAAAAAAAAAGTGATATACCAAAAAAAAAAGGAAGCTAGACTTTACTTTCAGAGATGTTTCTCAGCCAAACAAAAAGCTGCTCAGGCTTTTCTTTCCCTCCTACCTCCACCTCTTACCATGTCTTCAGTATCACCATGTATTCAAAGATTTTCTAGTCAGGTAAAAATACCCAAACCCCAGACCTGCATTAATCTATAGGAAAAAAAGCCAGAATATCCAGTCAAAGTATTTTGATAAAGTATTGCTTTTTATAACAAAAGCAAGTACTGAATTTGAAGTATCAAACTTGCCTTCATGCTTCTGAAATTCCTCTTCTGTGAAATTAATGTCTTTGTGAGACAAGTTTGTCATCAGTTGTTTATTCTCCTCCTGCAGCTGTGCAATTTGGGTAAGAAGGTCCTGTGCTTCCCCTCTCCAGACATCCTCCACCAGTTCTAATTCCTAAAGGGTAGACCGGGACAACACATTTATATTTTTAAACATGTTAAGAGTCTTTGACTGGACTATTTACAGATCAAACTAGTAACAATCCTACTATGATTCTTAGAGAAAACAATTAAATGAGACTACTTGGAATTTCTTAGAAGACATCTACTTTTCTAATGCCAGCATCAAGAAACCAACTATCAAAGTCTCCTTTTGCTGTATGCTGAATGTAAATACATGAGGAGACAATTCCTGATGCAAACATTTTTGACATGCAAGTTACCCAAAGGATGGCTTCTTATGCCCCATTTTGCTGTGAGGACCAGATTAAGGGGACTGCTGTGTTAGACAAGATAACCAAACATGAGCAACAATTACCTCCTGCATCTTAGGAAGCAGCCGCAAAGGCTGTTATAAATGCCCCAGAAACATCACACAGCATGGGCCAGGGGAGTCAGTGTTGGGCATGCTCATTTCGAAAGAGCAGCATCTAGTCTAAATTTCTGTTATGAAACACAAGTGTAAAATAATACTGCATGATACAGTGCAGCAAATGCAGAACTCCTAGTCGACATGGTAAACACAAGACAAAACTGTGCTTCTTCTTATGTAAATTGTTCTATATGGAATGTCTTGAGTGGCATCTATGTTAGCGGCAGTAACACCAGTCAAAACAACAACTCCCATTTGTCAGGACACTGTGTGTCAAGAGCAGCTGTCACCAATCCCTGTAAAGGTCAAATTAGGACAAAAAGTATAAAGTCCTCAAGGAAAAACCATTGTATTTAGAGCTTTACGTGTTCCAAAAGCCTTTGCCATAAATCATACTTCTGCAGTGGAGGCCATTCTCTGCTCCGTTTTCATGTATGTACTTCAAACAAAAAAAGCTGCATGCAAATCACTGGAGCCAGGCTGAGTCACTTGCTGACTTTTACATTCATCCAGCATGCCCCTTTCCTACCTAACAACAAAACACATTCAGACAACAACCCCGCCAAGCACAGCTCTAGGCTAAAATAAGCTCTGCTGAGAGATTAAAGGATAGCTTTCTGCTTTGAATGTATGCTCTGATAATGGGAAATCATGTTCCTATTTCAGGTCCAAATGCCATTTTATTCCAGCATTTATTACTGCACTGCTGTCATTTTATAACGCTTGCTAAAAGTTTTGCAGAAAACACTATATGGCAAATAATTATAAGTAACATATAGGTGTTGTAAGCTATGCAGACTTAATTATTAAGAAGTAAAGAAAATTTTATGAATCACCTCTATTTTACTTGAAATTCTTTATCTTGAGAAAAGCAAATCTGTAATGAAACTTTATATTGCCAAATACCTAGACTATTTACAGTGATGCTGCATATTACAACTCTGCAGCTAAAATAACACGCTGACCTAGTTTAGATAATAAAACAGCACATTCATCAGTTATAAGCATACCAGTTAAAACAAATAGAACACACACAAAAACCCAAACTATCTAAACTTACATCATTTATGTGTGGCCGCACTGTAAACACACAACTATATTAAGGTTTGCCTAGGCAAACTTCCTTATTTACTGCTATCAAAGAGCCCAATGAATTGGAGCAGAAATTAACTTCTGAACCCTCATTAGTAGAAGTATCAGACAGAGAAGGCAGATCTATGGGCCAGCTGGTGCCAGCCAGCTCAGGAAACTCCAGGCCAGGTTTACAGGCAAAACAGATTCACATCTAAAGATTTTAAGTGCTAAAATCTCATGAACTGATGCTTGCAAGGACCACTAAAAGCTTGTCTGGATTGTTTTTTGGAGGCTTGTCGGTCACAACTATTTCTCAGTCTCTGGCTTTTTCTGCTTACCAGTACCTGTCCTGTGAAAGAGTCAGTCTTCAAACCCTCACACTGGAAAACAGATGGATGTGACACTACTGTTCCATCCGGACTCGGTGCACTGGGAATCAACTCGATTGAAAAAATATGTAGGTATCATGTATTTTATTTTCCCTGTTAAAATATATTTCCACCAAAGTTTTGTCTGGATTGTCTGAACACTCCATGAGCCATTTCATGACTATTACAGAAGCTGGCAGAGCAGAGATGGTTAACTGGCAGGGGATCAGTTGACATTGGGCAAGTAGTGTTATGCAGTTGACACGTTTAGGAAACTTTCTAACACATATATGAACTTCAGAAGCATCTACACAGAACATTAACTTGTACAATGACACTGGGTGTTGCTACCGGGCCCAGTTCAGTATCCACTTCACCACGCAGCATTTTGTTAATATCCGAGATAAAGCATTACTGTTGCCTGGCAATGCAGCGGTCTCTGTGCAATCAATGCGGAGATGTGACTTATGGCAGTTCTTCCCAGAGGTGACATGCCCTCAAAAAAACTTCCAGCAGCCAGGGCTCAGGAAGAGCTAATTTGATTCTAGCAGAGGGCCCAGACACAGTATGGGACCAGCACAACAGACCACCCACTTGCCTCCAAGTTAGATCTGTTAGAAGGGCAAAGGCACAGGTTTGGTACGTGCACTCATATCTATTCTCTAGACCTTCTTACTTCATACTCTGGAGACTTACCAGGGCTTTATACAGTAAAGATCTTCTACCATCCTTTTCAGAGACACTGCCCTGAGACTACTTCTGCAAAATGTTGCAGAAATTATTCTGGATTTTTCATATGCTAAGCAAAAGTCCCCTAGCTGACTCTTTTTAAAACAGAAAACCTGAATTTATTTCAATTAAAGCCAACTCTTGAAGTTTGAGGTCTCTCTTCTAGAAATTCCCTGTCTCCTCTTTATTCTGAATCTGTGTGTGCAAGCAGGGATGGCATGAGGCAGCAGTGATGATTTAGCACAGTCACTTACTAGAAAAACCATTTCTTTAAATCAGTTATCTAGATGGTAGAGTAGATCTGCCACTTCCACTGCAGTGAGCAGACCAGCTCATGCTGTCCTGCCACATGAGAGCATGGGAAACGATCTCTGCCTTGGGCTTTCACAAGCATTGGGTCAGGGAACACTATGATCACCCCAGATCAAGCCGAGGGACA
Source organism: Phoebastria nigripes (assembly GCA_035582835.1). Classification (NCBI taxonomy): domain Eukaryota; kingdom Metazoa; phylum Chordata; class Aves; order Procellariiformes; family Diomedeidae; genus Phoebastria; species Phoebastria nigripes. Next base: position 391,388 of record JAYKAV010002966.1, read on the forward strand.
AACATCTTACCATCAGAGGATGGAGCAGGAATCTGGGAACRTGCTCTTCCCTACTCTTCAGCTCTAACACTGCCCTGAAATCACTTGGTCCTCCATCTCTCTCCTGTGACTTGCCTACCCGATGAGTGTGCCAGGAAGACTAGACTGCTAAATCATTCACAGCTCTGGAGAGAAAAGCGTATTATTGTCAGTGACCTTTCCTGGCCTAGCAGGAAGCAGCACTATCCTCTTGTCAGGAGAGGGGATGGAGCAGGAGTCCTAATCGGGGAGACACAAGGGGAAGGAAACGCAGTGACTGGGGAAGGGGTGGAGAAAGAGAAGGAGGAAGGAAACTTCCAGGAGAGAAGGAAAAAAAACAACAACACACCCAAACCCTCAGCGACGCTAAGGCAGCATCCACGCAGAGTCCGTGAGCCTGCCCTGGCCGTACGCACACGCGTGCCCCGCCCGCTCCCCACCAGCTCCGCGGCATCCCGGCCCGCACCCCAGCCTCCCTCTTTGTTTTCCCCAGCGGCTGCGGCGGGGGGGGCGGGACGGCGGCGGAGGGGCCGGGGCCCGGCTCTCCCCCAGGCCGGCTGCGGCAGGCGGGGGCAGCCCTGCCCCACCGCGTCCCCTCGGCCCCCGCCCGCACCTTCTGGTGCTTCCGCTCCTTCTCGATGCGGTCCATCCTCTCCAGGCGCAGGCGGTCGAGCTCCAGGCGCAGCTCCTCCATCTCGGGGTTGATGTGGTTGCGGCTCACCAGCACCTCCAGGATCTCCAGCACCCGCACCACCTTGGGCATGAGGCGGGCGATGGCCTCGCAGCCGTGCTGATCGATCACCCGCTCAAACTCCTGCCCCACGGCCGAGGCGATATCGTAGACATCCATGACCGTCAGCTCCGCCGCGTTCTTCTCCAGGGCGGGCGGCGCCCCGCCGCCGCCGCCGTCCATGGCTCGCCCGGCCCCGCGGCGCCCTCATAGGCGGCGGCGGGGCGCTCTCCTCGCGGGGCGCCCCCTCTCCGGCAGCCGACCCCTCCTCACCCGGCGCCCCCTCACACAAGCCGCGGCCCCGCACAACTCCCGCGAACTCCGGCTGGCTCGGCGGCGGGGGGGGGGTGTTTAAACTTGGCCGGGCGGCGTGAGGGGAGCGGCGGCGGGAGGGCGGGCGCGGCCTCCCCGCCACCACCCCCCGCCTTCGCCCCGCCGCTCGGGGCCAATGGCAGGCGCCGGGCGGGCCGGGGGAGGCCCCGCGCATGCCCGCGGCCGCCGCGCCTCGCCGGGCTGCGGGCGGTGCGGCCACGGCCTCGCCGGTTCCCGGCGAGATACCCGCCGGGAGGAGTCAGGGTGAAAGTCGCGGCTCTGCGGGGCTTTCCGTGTGCTTTCCCTGCGCGGGGGGAGAGGAGCCTCACCGGTCGCGGGTGCTCTTCACTTGCTGCTTGCCCTGAGTTGCTCCAGCAGCGGGATTACTCGTGGTATCAACCTTTTCTGCCCGAGGCTTCGTCGTCCGGGGATGATGACCACATGTTTGAGGGGTCAGAAGTCACACCCGCGCGTGTTGAGGATTCGGGATCCCACGTTGACAGAACCCAGCACCAAAGTGGGTGTCAGGGCCGCAGCGGTGTGTCAGTGGCACCACGGTGCCCGAGAGCGAGCGCAACGCCTGTGTTCAAAGCTGACTTCTACGGTACCAGGACAGAAGRGGGAAAAATGACCCCCTGCTCCAGAAGAGGACGAAGGCTAACAGATGGCTGCAGGCAAACGTAACAGGGTGAATGAGGCATTCTGCAGGACGGCAAGGGTCTCACACACAGCGGCTCACACGTCATCAGCGTTTTTAGGCCCTCGCTCTGCAAGAGCAGAGTAAGAGTCTTTATGCCTATACAGATATTCAGAGTGTCAATGGAGAGTTTATACATACAAGTAGTTTGCTGGCATGGATCCACTTAGAGAGGAATTTAAACTAAACCAAAGTGTATTTTTCTGGTTAAGTTTTTCAGTATTTTTGCCTTCAAAAAGTTACTGTGCACTTTTAAGTGTTCTTATCCTCAYGGTGTTTAGTAAGAGGTGCTCCAGATGAGTCTTTAGAGATAAATTAAATGTGCCCTGAAATAATTTTAGGTCCCAATTCCGCCACTTGCTGTATGCAGTGTAGGAATAATGCATTATATTTTGGACAAGATACTATGAATAATGTCAAACACTGGAACTAGTCAGGAGAAATGAAACTGGAGTTGCAAAAGCCAAGCTTCCAATGACCGATACGTGCTGTGTGTTGTGAATACAGCATTAATTCTCTACTTTTGGCAGATGCAAAACGCCAATGCAAGTGAATGAGAGGTATGAATGACGTGAAATGCAACACTGTGACACTCAGACAAACTTTTTATGCAATACTGTCAATATCTCATTCTGTCACAAGTTACAAAATTTCCATCTTCCTCATGCGCTGCCAGTAGGCACTCATCTTCATTGAGCTGGGCGGCCAGGAAGGTAACAAAACAGTCTCCAAACATCTGAGTTTGATATTCAATTGCCTAACTTAGAATATCCTGTGAAAACATATCAACGTATTGTTCATTGAATTTATTGCCAAAACTGAACACCGCAGGATATTGCACAAAGTTCCAGAGGGAGCATGAGGATGAATAATGGCGTAGTCATCCTTTCCTGGCAAAGACCGCTTACGAAAGCACGAAAAGGGGTAGCAGTATGAGCAGAACATTTGGAGAACACTCTGGAGTACCTCTGGGGAACAGATATGCTGTGAAATCATCGTTTTGTCCAAGTTAGAGATGAGAAAAAGAGTTCATGCCACCAGGATTCGGTATTAAGTGAGTTCCCACTGTTATGTACAAATGCACATAGAGGAAAAAAGTAGTAATTTAGAGAATGCTCTAGTGGCAAGACTAAATCTACTTTTAGATGAAAAACCAGCACAGCAGTTTATGCTATRGAAAGCAGTCGATTCAACGTTGGCTTGATCCAAACTCATTGAAAACAAGGGAAGTTTTCAGTCACTCAGCAGGAGAGGTCTCTTATCCAGTCACGTACATGACCTGCAGCTCCTCAGGTTGATGCTTCTCTTGGTGAAAGCTTTCCCTTCCACACGTGTCCACGCCCTGAGCCTGCACTAACACAGCCAGCTCTGCTAGCTCAAAACTAGCAGCTTGAGTGAGATGAGCAGAATTTACTTACGTAAATCAAGTATTTGGATTACATTTGTCATACAACTGAAGAAAGACACAACGTCTGAGTATTACCAGGAATACAATAACTGGTGCTTACCTGGCAAACCCAAACGCATAAATATTTCACTAGAAAGCCAGATGGTGCTTTAGTCTTTAAATCTTCTGCAGGTAATTAAAACAGCTAGTCATGAAAACAGACTTCCTTAAGCTCCTTCTGTATTTCCGACTGTAAGTTTTAGCTGAAAATTAGCATTTAAGCGTGGCCATGCAAGGAACGGCTTTTTATGCACAGTTCGTCTTGGGTGATGCAGAAACCTGCCGTGTATCTTGACTGTGTTTTCTTGTGCGCAATGAACAGCCCACAAGCTGGGCTTCCCCGTTACTTTCTTGACCGTTAGCTGCTCCCCAAATCTCTACCTTGCTGTAGCAAGTTTGGGTTTCCCGGGCTTCAGCAGCAGCAGCGGCAGCTTCGACCGCGCAGGACTGCGGTGACAGCCGCCCGCCCAAGTCCCCTCAGGAGCCGCCAGCCAGCCTCCCGCGCTCCCGCCGCCGCTCCCCCGGTTGCCGGGCAACGCCTCCTCAGCTGCTCACCCAATGCCGTTCAGCGCGCCGCTCTTTCTGACAGGACAGCTCTCCCCGCCTCGTTCTCATTGGCTCCTCGCCGCCGCGGCTCTGCCCCTGCTCCGTGCTCATTGGTTTCTCCCGAGTACGGGCCCCGCCTCCTGCGCCGCGCGGTCCCTGCCTCAGGGTTTAGGCGGTCCCTTTCCGAATAGTCCCTTAATGGCCACCGTAGCACAGGCCGTACGTGGCAGTGGGGCTGTGTCGGCCTATGAGCGGCGGCCCCGTGCCCCGGAAGGGGCGTGGCGCGAGCCGGAAGTCCCCCCTCCCCTTTTCCTGCTGGCCCGCCGCTCGGTGCCCCCTCCCGCTGGGCTCCGCCATGTCGCCGGTGCGGGCGGTGCTGGCGCTGCTGGCCGCGCTGGCGGCCCCGGCTGCCGCCTACTTCGTCAGCATCGACGCGCACGCTGAGGAGTGCTTCCTGGAGCGGGTGCCGTCCGGCACGAAGATGGGGCTCATCTTCGAGGTGGCGGAGGGGGGCTTCCTGGACATCGACGTGGAGGTGAGGCGGGACGGCGCCGCGGGGGGCTGACCTTGGGCGGCGGGTGCCGCGCTGAGGGGCGGGCTGCTGGGCCCTGTCCCGCCGCCGCCGGGCTGCCCCGGGGGCCGGGCCCTGCGCGCTCGTCCCCCGCCGCGTGGGGGGGTGGGGAGGCCGTGGCGGCTCGGGGCAGCGCCCGGGAGGGCAGCGGTGGCCGTGCCCCGTGGAGGCGCGGGGGCAAACACCGGCTGGAGGGCGGTTTGAACCGTCCGTGAAGTTCGGGACCGTCCCGCCTCGTTGCGGGGGCTGCGTGCGGCGGGCTCGCCGTCGGCCTGCGGGGCAGAAGGGCTCTCTGCCCGGCGGGAGAGGGCCTCGCGCGGTGGCGTGGGCCATCTGGGAGAGGACGRGGTGCCTCTTCCGGGGGTTACGCTTCCTAAGGCTGCTTGTCGTTTCTGCTATTGCTGCAGAAGGCAGTCCACCTGCTTTCAGAGCTCTTCTCTTGAGATTTTCTTCGTTACTCTGCTCGGTATGGTCTAGTCGCGATAAACCGTTTGGCGGGAAGAATGAACAGGATTACTTGTTACAAAAACGTGTTGCTTATTCTGGGAGCAGCGTGTCTCCCCTTGACTCAAAAAGTGTTGGCTTTAACCAGGCTGATTGCCATCTTGAAAGTTGTAGGTAAGTCCTTTTCTTCAGTGAGACATCGGATCAGTAGGAGAATAGTAAATAAAAATTCCTTTCATCTTGGTGAAGAGCCAATAGTTGTTTGTTTGGGATAACTTAAAGGTGAGAGAGTCGTTGCTGAGAGTGAAGATAGTTGTTTAAAATTACACATTTCTCTAATACAGGACAGAGTCAGGAAACTCTGAAATCCCATTCAGATGTCACTAATGGAAGCTCAGCAGCAGAGTTTGGTGGTCTCGGGGGGATGGAAGCCTTGAGGTCCCAGTGACCCTGAGCGCTCGGTACTCAGGCCCTTAGTCCATTTGAAATGGTAACCGCAACAATGCGCAACTGTATGTCTAAAGTAGCATTGACGTATGGGAGAACATCTTTTTTTCCTTTTTGTTTTCCTTCAAACATCAGAGATAAGGTTTTCTCTGCAGTTGTTAATTTGGCTAACAGCCAGGGCTGTAGATAGCTTATGGTTTACTTGTTCTTGAATGCTTCTTATCCTGACTACAGAAGGCCAGTAAGAGAGGCTTTTGTATGACTTTCTTTACCAAGAACTTTTTTAAAAAAAAAAAAAAAAAAAAGATTTCTGTGCAGAAAAATGCAGCAGTGCTTTTGAGTTGTGGGAGGGAAAGTATGAAGAATGCCGAACCAGTCAGATTACAGATGGCTTTGGTAATTCTGACTGGATAACTTCAGAATATGCATGCAATGCTGTAATGGTGTATTTAAAACCACTGTATTTTTAATAAAATGTATGATACTTTGTTTTCCCCATCCAGATTACAGGGCCTGATAATAAAGGAATTTATAAAGGCGATCGAGAGTCCAGTGGAAAATACACGTTTGCTGCCCACATGGATGGAACTTACAAGTTTTGCTTTAGCAACAGAATGTCCACCATGACTCCCAAGATAGTGATGTTCACTATTGATATCGGGGAAGCTCCAAAGGGGCAAGACATGGAGACAGAAGGTGAGGAAGACTCCTGGAAAGAAATTAGCTCTGGCTCGGGAGCTTTTCCCTACATGCATGACTTGTGAACTTGACTAGGATTCTCAGAATTCCTGTTTCTTCAGGCTGTCTAGTTAGCTGTTCTCTTGCACAGCTAAAATGGATATGGATGTTTTTAGACCTCATTACACGATTTAATGCAAAATCACCAGAGAATCACTTGGCCATCTGCAGAAACTAATGCTTTCATCCTTTAGTCTTTTCATCAGTTTCATTCTCTGATTTCTAGTTTGCTCAGCAGTATGTAGATTACTACATGCATTAGTTGAGCTCTTTGATAATGTGCTAATATAAAAATTTTCTCTTAGCCGTGTAAATTACTGTTTTATCTGCAGCCTTTTGTCCTGTACTTGTGTTCATCTCTTACACTTTTCTCTAGGTGGTGGAGATACCTGGGATGGTATGTGTACTGCTTTTTGAAAGCTCATTAGCATCTTGTCTTTTGCATATGTTTATTCACTAACAGCTAACGTTTGCTTTTTCTCTGTAACATTTGTTTGTAGCATGAGAATGTCTTTTTAATAAACTACATAAAAGGTCTGATTCTGAGCAATGCTGAGCACCTGCAAGCTTTCATCGAGAGGTTTATATACTTAGCAGCTCTTGGGATCAGGTCCTTGAACTGTCCGTGACAGTTTGTCTTCAGGTGGTTATTTATGGCTAACAGAAGACTTAATCAGGAGTTTTAGGTGAAATTAAACTAAAACACTGAACATTCAAGAACATTGGATGTTTTAGATGGTGTTTGCTTTCTGTTGCTGAAGTGGRTGTTGAATAATCAAGGGCATTTGGAAGCAATAAGCTGCTTTTAGGTTATTAATTCTCAGTAATGTTACAAGGGGAAAAACTTCAAACTTGTCATTTGCTGTAAAAGAAATAAATGAATGTATTGGGTAACAAGTTATAAAGTTTTATTTAGAAATCACTAACTGTAGCCAGAAAGGCAATAAATTCTTGTTTTCTATTTTAGCAAGTAAATAACTGTGTGCATCGAGTGCTTGATATCACTTGAAAAGTAACACATTCCTAACTTTTCTTTTTTTTTTTAAAGACTCAGTTAAATCTTTTATTGAGTCTGAATATATCTGTTGTAAAGAGTATTAGTGCAGCTTTAAATTTTCAAGGCAAACACTTTTTCTTGAGTGTATTTTTTTTTGGAGTGGGTTTAAACAATCCCTGCAACTGTAATTTCTTCTCTTACTAATAAACTGCACTTATTGCAATGACCAGTTGGCCATGAAAATAAGGATTTACGATATTAGCAAAGTGAGTGTGGTTTACACAACTATTTAAGATTTTAATTGTAACTTGTATGAGTGTTATTCTCTGGTCCTCCTTTTGACTGTTCCCCATAAGGTGTGTATTTTGAACAGCTTTATTTTCAGATTGTGATCTGAAACAATTTATAAATAAAAACATAATAAGGTAGCTTCAAAGTCAGGTATGTCCCTTCAATGGAAAATGTGTTGGGTGTTGTGACTCTTTTTAAGAGCTGATTGCCCAGGGCCTGTCTGTGGAATGATATCTTGAACTTCTCTTGGTGCTAGAAAAGTTTGAAAATTACTTGCATAATTTATAAATTTGTAAGTGGACAGTTCTTTGAGCATGAATGTATTTAAAAGATCCTGTGATTGACAGTCAAATCACTAAATCTTGGATCTCTGATCCTTCCATTTGCTGAACTATCTCAAGCTAGTTTTCTGTTATCATTGGTTTGGTATTTTCCTCCTCTTCTGCTTTCACAACATACCAGAACCTGAAGCCAGTTCCTGCCCTCTGCCAGCCCCCTTTGGCATTGTTTCTGCTGAATGCTGTGCTTCAGCTAAACCGGAAGATCACAAGATGTGATATGTTGCTTCAGAAAGTGATCTCGTTTTGCCAGCATCATGATCTTAAGCTAAATTCTCAGTTGTTCTATTTTTGCAAGCTTAACAACTAGGAAAAGCTGTAATGTTAAGATAATTTGCTTGGAATATATTGGACGATATTGGCAAAATAGATACTAGTGTGTGGTATTGATCTCATGTGTTCTTACGTTCTATTTTTCTGGAAAAGTATGCCCATATTGGAAATAAGTGGTCTGTACTGACTCTAAATTGCGTGTCTTCTGCCTTCTAGTTGGATGTGGAGAAGGATGTTTTCCCACTTATTAAATACCAGAGAGATGTGTTAGGAAAAGTGGCACTGTGAAAACTAAACTTTACTTTGCTGTAAGGATAGTAAGTTTTCAGCTGTACAGACTGCATTTTTCAGAACTTCTTCTGTGACAGGAAATTAAGTATAACTGTTCATAAAATTTAACAAATTGGTTTTTGAGTCAATAACAGACTTTCTGATGTTTCTGAAATTATTCCACAGCTCATCAGAACAAGCTAGAAGAGATGATTAATGAGTTAGCAGTGGCCATGACAGCTGTAAAGCATGAACAGGAGTACATGGAAGTTCGTGAAAGAATACATAGAGCAAGTATGTGTCTTTGACTTAAATGCCTCTCCCCTCTCAAATGAACTTACAAAATGTGATTTAAAATACAAGTCCATGAAAGCTATTCCAAGTTACTTAAAAAAAAAAAAAAAAAAAAAATTTAGAACAAGTTCTGAAGAACCTGCCCATACAGTGAAGAATGTAGTTGATGCTTGCAATTTTCTTTAAATTGGCTCGCCTCTCATGTAATGAAGATTGTTATGCAAAATAATCTTTGCTTAATTGGTGTGAATTCTATAGTTCTTTGAATGGCATATTCATGAAGATACCACTAATGATATGGTTCACAGGGATAGACTTTGGTTGAACTATTACTTCATCCTTGAAGTGGATGTGGCTTAATAATTGAGCCAAAGTCTTTTTTAAATATTTTGCTGAAATACAGCAGAACTACTGTTATTTGCAAGTARAGAATATGGTTAACCCTCCAGTCACAACCCTCACTTTCTGAAATACAGCTTTAAAATATGACTGAGAGCACTAAGTGGTGCATTGGGGGAAGTCCAGTGAGAATAAAGGGCAAATATTTTTAATGTGAAAATACAATGTTATATTAAAGCACTGGCCCCTCAACTTTTTGAACCTATGGATATCTCCAGTTTTATGACTTTTGTTACTAATAGTCTGATTTAAGAAAATGCCAAATTTTTAGAACCAAAGATGATGAACCTTTAGAAATTCCCCACTTGACTTTGAGACCACAATGTGCAACCATTACTTGAAAAAGTGGCTTCTGTTTGGCAGTTAGAAGCTTCTGTCTGGCCCCTTTGAAGGTGCGCAGAACAGAGGAAGATGCTGCAGTGTATGTCCAAAGTTGAGGTTAAAACATCTGCTTGCATAGCACCATTCAAGCTGCTCAGAAAAATACCCCCCTCAGCTCTCAGATCTCATCTCTAAGACTTCAGAGTCCTTCTGGGACACTTGTGATGACGTGATATAAGTATCAGTGGTTTATGTGCAGTTCTTCAGTTCCAATGACAAAATGTGTTTTAAATTTGTTTTAAATGCTTTGTTACTTACTTTTTTTTTTTTCTTCCCCCCAACAGTTAATGACAACACAAACAGCAGAGTGGTTCTTTGGTCATTCTTTGAAGCTCTTGTATTAGTTGCCATGACACTGGGACAAATCTACTATCTGAAGAGGTTTTTTGAAGTCCGAAGGGTTGTTTAAGAGTACTTTTCTGGTCCCGGATTTCAGTTCACTGTCTACCAAACATCCTGGTCACAAAAAAGTCATTTAGTTTCTGAACCCTCTTTACTGAACTGTAAAACTTACTGCTTATGTTCCTTCCTAGTTAAAAATGAATTGTTTTTATATATCTTCTGTAGCAAAAGCTGTGCTGAAATCTTGTCACTTAATTGGCATAATTTTTTTCACTTAAATCTGCCTAGTCTGTATGCTAAGCGAGGTCCAAGCAAGCTGCAAATGCTGTAATTCAGCTGTAGTAACAAGCAATGTTGACGTCTTTTCTAACTTTTTTTCCCTGTTTTCGTACTTGCAGTTCTATCTAGGGGAACGGTACAAGGCCCTAACATGACTGTTTGCATTTTTGACATCTTTAACCCTGCAGTAGGTGTTACGAAATCGAAACAATCCCTTCTTCACTTACATAAACTGCCAAGGAGAAGTGATCAGAACTTTATTCTGATAATGAATAGAAGACAGCTGACAACTTCCAGTCTAGTATTGATACCTAGTTGCTATTTAAAAGAAAGTCTTCAGTAACTACCCTAATTACATCAACTTATTCCCAAAGTTCTTTTAAATTAAATAGTCGATATGAAAATACATTTTCTCCTCTCATTACCAAATGTTCATTGTATGGTTTTTAGTCTTTCACAGGTTTTATATCAAAGCCAATTGTGTGCAGTGTCTTGGCAAACAATAGTTAACCCTTTGGTTTTTGCAGGTCCAAAGCTCAGAGTGCTGGCGCTATTGCAGAATGCGTTAGTGTTCAGGAAATCTGGATTCCTGATGCCAAAGGGTTAATGATTCTGGGGGTTTATTGCGATGCTATGCAGCCCTTGTATTTAAGTTAAGTGGCAGTCTCTGCCATTATCTGATCATAATTAGCATAATGCTAAATACTGGTGTGTTTTCTTTTTCAGGCACATGTAGATTTGTTTTTGTATAAAGTTACTTTCCTCGGTATCTGATGATTGGTTTAAAAATTAAAGAAGCGTCTGATGTGGGTGCTGAGCCAGGATTATGTTGTGACTGATGTATATTAGTTGTAATCATTTTTGGGGGTGGGGTGGGGTCTTTTCCAGGGGGGAGCCTCTACAAGTAACACACAACAGTTTTGTACAATTAATTTAAAATTTGTTACAGGTTTTCATGTTCCAGGTAAAGTTTTTTCAACCTTGGGCAAACACTTGCAGCAGTTCTTCAGAAAGGTGGCTGTTACACCTTATTGCGACTGTTGTGTGCCAATATTTTTGTGTAAAACACTTAAAATTGAATTCTAAGATGTACATTTAAAAATTGCTTGTGAATCTAAATATGATCCAGGTTCGATAAATAAACAAATTCTTTAAAAAAAAAAAAAAAAAGTAACTTTGTGGTTTTTTTTTTTTTCTTTGATGCTCTAAGGAAGTACAGTTTAACACTCAAGGCTTTTTCGTAAGGTATCTCTTAGGATATCAGGAATTCATCCAAACGCCATCCCACTTTGTGGGCAGGTAGAAGAAATTGCAGGTAATTCTAAACCTACAGCTTTGCTACTCAGCTCCGGGCAGTTGGGTGTCACAGTGCTTTTGTGTGACCCGCAGAAGTACTTACTATGATAGGCCGCTTGCCTATGTGTCTTTGACCAAAAAATGCGTTTTTTTTGCTGTGTCCCAGGGGTGATGTTTACGGCCGAGCTTTCTCACAGGGGCGAAGGCCCGCAGGGTCTGGCCGGAGGAGGCGGGTGCCTGGGGCGGAACCAAGGTGCTGCGGTACCTGTTTCCGCGCGGCCATGCCGAGGCCGGACGGCGGGGCGGGGCGGGGGCGAGTCCGGGCGGCGGACACGGCCGAGGCTCCCGTCAAAGATGGAGGCGGTGACTGAGGGGAGCTGGGAGTCGCTGCCCGTGGCGCTGAGTCCGGGCGTGCTGCAGGCGCTGCGGGAGCTCGACTTCGCCCGCATGACCCCGGTGCAGGTGAGGGAGCGCTGCCCACCGGCCCCAGGCCCGGGGAAGGGGGAGCCGGGCAGCGGCGGGGAGGCAGGGCCTGAGGAAGGAGCGTGCGGGCGGTGTCAGCAGCGCCTGGGCCGGCCCGTGCTGCTCTGGGGACGGGCTGCGCGGTCGGTGTCAGTGGGCTCGGTCACAGCCCCGAGGCCGCAGGTCAGAGCAGGCAATGGATTCTGTAGCAGCGAGGGAAGTCGCTGCCCTTGGCTTTCCCGTCGCTGGCTCTGCTTAGGTAATGTTTACCGAGAGCTTTGATGTCCCCTGGGGGGATTCAGCCTCTGTGAGATTTACTTCCACCATAGCCGATTCAACTGTTCATGTGATCTTTCTCTTTTTTTAGTCTGCAACCATTCCACTCTTCATGAATAACAAAGATGTTGCCGCAGAAGCGGTGAGTGCTTTTTCGTGGTCAGGTTCATTGCTTTTCTTGGTTTGTCTCGGGAGCTGAGGGAGAGCTGACTCTGTTTCCCTTCTCACAGGTAACAGGCAGTGGCAAAACCTTAGCATTTGTAATTCCCATACTGGAAATTCTTCTCAGACGGGAAGAAAAATTAAAGAAAATGCAGGTAAGAGTAAGTTATTCAGTTCTGAGTATGTTTTTATGATGTGCCAATAAGATTTGACGACTTCAGGAGAAGTACCAATAAGGAAAATTGCATACACGTAAAGTGACTGTGTGCTCAGCTCTTTGGTATAGCAGTAACAATAAACCATTTAAAACTTGAAAATAAATATTGGGGTGCTTTCTTTGCACTTAGATATAGCTTTTTATTTGACATGATCAAAAGGTTTCTGAGCTGTTAGAAAAGTGTCTTAAAATTTCAAATATGATGACGTACTGTGAACAAGACTCTTTGTATGCTTTTTAGCATCCATTGACTTTGAATACATTTTAGCATACAGAGAACTTGCACTGTTATTTCCTATTAAATATCATTATTAGATACTGCTCTTTGAGCAGAGGTATTTTGCACGTTGGTATAATACCTCTTTCATAGATCTTTTCTGTTATTTTGTATGCTTTATTGTATTTCTGTGGAAATGTTTTGTCTAAAACTACGATCATAAATGTGGCTCATTCACTTAGCTTGTAAGGGAGAATTTTGCCCAAATCTTTCTTCTAGTCTGTTATTTTCCTTAAATTCCTTTTGTTTTTCATGTGCAGGTTGGAGCTATAATTATAACACCAACGAGAGAATTAGCTATTCAAATTGATGAGGTGCTATCACATTTCACAAAACACTTCCCCAGGTTTAGGTGAGTGAACTTCAGGCTTGTCGTGACCATAGTTCCTTTTCCTTTGGACTTTGGTCATTCGTAAACTAGCAAAACTTAAAGATGACCTAAATCTTTCTGTTTTATTGTTTTAGTCAGATTCTTTTAATTGGTGGTAGGAATCCCATGGAAGACGTTGAAAAGTTTAAAGAACACGGGTGAGTTGACTGTCAATAATTTTTATCAATGCCTGGCAGCTGTGGTTTTCTCCTTGTCCGTAGAGTTTTCAAATTAGGGTTTTGGTCCTGCTGGTGCTAAAATTTGATGGTACTGCATGAGTATGTTAGGGTGTATGCTGAGGAGATTGTGGATTCTTTTCCTTGAGCGAGATACACCATAATAAGACAATAGGAAAGGATCATATGTGAAATCAGTACCATTTACATGCTGTTTGGGTGAAGAACAGTGTGCAGCATGGTGAGCTGAAAACTGTCTTCACTGAATATTTCGGTTCCTTCTTTCTTGTAAATGTTGTACTAGCAGTAGGTTCTAGTGAGATTGAGACCGTGCTGATGAATGATTTTCTGAAACTGTTCAGTGCTGATGCCAATGGTGAAGTTTTGGAGCAATCATATTTGCCACTGGCTTTTGCATGGAGGTACCAAATATTTCTTCTGGCTGACAGTTGCTTTCCGTAGTTGCTGATTATATTCTAAACTTTTATTATGACAAATGGTGGGCTTTCACCTGAGCATTTTTTCTCCCATCAACATAGTGTCTGAAAGGCACTGAAATATGAATACAGTTAGAAGCGACAAAATGAAATTGTTTTATTGAAGAACGCAGTCAACTTGAGTGCAGGTTTGTGCTGTGATAATTATGTTAGCAGCTCCCCCAAAGTCCTTACCTTGCACAGTTTCAAAATTGCTGTGTGTCTTGTTCACAGTGGGAACATCATTGTAGCTACACCAGGCCGCTTGGAGGATCTGTTCAGAAGAAAAGCAGATGGGCTGGATCTAGCAAGTTGTGTGAAGTCTCTTGATGTGTTGGTATTAGATGAAGCAGACAGACTTCTAGATATGGGCTTTGAAGCAAGGTATTTAAGTAATAAATTCTAGTAATACTTGTGAAGTTTTAAATGAGTTCATATATGATTGATGTGAATGAGCATGGCCTACAATGACCTCTAAAGTTAGATTTGTTCTGTTTTGTTCTTTTACCTCTCTTTGCTCTGTAGACTATATAAAGCAATTGCTAAGAGGGGAAGAGAATCAGGAAAAGTGGATCCTTGACAAATACAGAGTTTACAATTTCTTTTTTTTAATGTATATTAGCACATGCTGTATTAATGCTTGATTAAGTATCATTTACGCACTGGAATGGCTTAAAACACTTTAACAAATAAGTTTTGATGTCTCTTTTCTCTTAAAGTTAAGATAATTAGCTCAATACAAGATGCTATATACTTGGCACTCTAATAAAAGCTACTTTGTTTATAAACTCTTCCTTCCAATGATTAAGCTTCTTTCTGAGGCAAGTCTTGGGACAGTTATGTTTTACATGTGCTTACTTGCAGTTTAAACGCCATTCTGGACTTTTTGCCCAAGCAGAGACGGACAGGTCTGTTCTCAGCAACTCAAACTCAAGAGGTGGAGAACCTGGTGAGAGCAGGACTCCGGAATCCTGTCCGCATCTCAGTGAAAGAGAAGGGAGTGGCAGCAAGCAACACACAGAAAACTCCAACACGGCTGGAGAACTATTATATGGTGCGAACCTCTGTGCTTCGCGGTAGTTTCTTGTTCCCTCTCCTTTTTCCCTGGTTCCATCAATAAGTTTTTAAATCTTGGCCAGTTATGATCACATTAATAGAGGAACCAGAAGTCTCAAAGACGTAAAGCTTTTGCAGGTTCTCCAAAGATCAGTCACCACGCTAAGGAGGAAGATCTAAATTAGCAACCCTGTTGTTTCCTGCTCTGTGAGTTTTGTTTGGCTGGCCAGGAGCTGTTGTAATCCCAAACTAGCCACAGTGCTGTGGCTCCTTGACCTGCTTATAGTGAATGGGTATGGGAGGAGACCTCGGCAATTTCAGAGAAGTGGCTGAGGGAAACCTGAGATGCTCATGTGGGAGAGGTATTGTGGCTGGGGATGAGAAGGGTGGGAGTTTAAGTATTTATTTTTACTTAAAACAAGGTGCATAAGAGAGTAATATTCCACACAATGAACTGTGATACAAATTATCAGTATTAACAAGTTATGACTTTAGGCGTCTATCAGTGCACAATGAATGGAGGAAACTGGCAGATCACTTTTTTCCAAGTCCATTTTCTTACCTTTTTTTTTCTTTTGCCTTGTGTAGATATGCAAAGCAGATGAAAAATTTAATCAGTTGGTGCATTTTCTTCGACAGCACAAACAGGAGAAACATCTAGTCTTTTTCAGGTAATTCCATTTGGGTTTCATTGTGAAAATAGTGTGGTGTTTTATTATTTCTGTTCCAAAACTGTGCCCTGTGTTGACAAGGGCACAACTATTTTAAAAGTGATTCATTTCAATAGTTTTTTTTGTAGAATATGGTACATAAAAAGAGATTGATCATTGCTTCATGTCAGGATTGCGTTGAACTTTATTAAGCAAAACATACGTTTTGTATGCATTTTTGAAGTAAGGCATTATAGATGATTATATGTTAATTATAAAAATGGTGTACATATTTTAAGTAAAAATAGGCAATAGCGTATATTTTTGAAAGGTCTCGGACCACTCTAGCTTGACTGTCTAAACCAGATTAAAAATTAAGCATGATCTTTTGCTTTCATGTCTTTATCACAACAGCACATGTGCCTGTGTGGAATACTATGGGAAGGCTTTGGAATCCTTAATTAAACAAGTGAAAATAATGAGCATTCATGGGAAAATGAAACACAAGCGTAACAAGATTTTTACTGAGTTTCGGAAGCTCCCAGGGTAAGAACATATGAATAGGCTAAGCCAGCCAAAAGTAAAAGTAGTAAGGGATATGTAGTTTTGTCTGACAATATTATTCTGCCGCTTAAGTGTGGAAGAGCGGCGTTGCGCTGAGGAGAAGGATGCTACTAGCTGCTTCTGAGTGTATTTATAATAACACAAACTGTACTTAGGTACTCAAAGTACGATCACAAGCAAAGTGAAAATGTGACTGGAGCGTGTCCAGCCTAATTTAGGTAATCCATGTGGCAGCATGGAAGGTGCAGGGACATGGATTTAGGATATCCTGCAGCCCGGGACCCTCTAAAGTTTGTGGTCAAACATACGCACTATGAAGCCCACCATTACTGCTGCTATCTGTGCTACTGTTTTAACTGGCCACACTGTACTGTCATCTGCTACAACCACACGTYAGCCTTGCTGTATAAATGTACCATCAGTAGGGAGCTGGTAGTGAAAATAACCTTTTCCTGATTGGTAACCAGAGTGGAAACCCAGGTTACTATTTTATTAGTATATGAACAAGAATATGGCAGCACGATGCTATAATTTACCTGCAGAAAAGTATTCTTTGTCAGCTTTGCAGGATGATGAGACGCTTGCCTCATTAGCTGTCATTTTCTGTTGCATGGGACCTGAGTTTTAGCATTTTATATTGTAAGAAAAATTATTACCAGCAAACTGGAAGAACAACTGTTTAAAATAGCATGCTAAAATTCTCAACCTCTTAAGTCTTTTATTAAAACGTTTATAATATTATGTTCAGCTGTGGTGGATGCAACAGTGATTTAAAAATAGAACTTGTAGTAGGGAATTGATTTTTTTCTTAGTGACATGTTGGCTGTAATATAAATCACATTCCTTTTCATAACATTATGTAGAATTTTAGTTGGTGAAAGCTGAAACTACCTTATGATATTTAGTCTCTTTTCAAAAAACAAATGTTTTAAAACGTTTTGTTCCTCGTTCTCCAATGTAGATGCAGAATACACAGCTGGGGGGAGACTGGCTCTTCTCAAATGACAGTTTAATGAAAATATGCTTTTTCTCCTTCCTAGTGGCATTTTAGTTTGCACTGATGTGATGGCTCGTGGCATAGACATTCCAGAAGTACACTGGGTTTTACAGTATGACCCACCTAGCAGTGCAAGGTACAACTTCAGATCTTAAGAACCTTTACTCTACTTGTGGTCATGTTACTGTACTGTTCAGATATAAATTGGGAACACACAACTGCGGAAAACACGTTTAATTGCTGCCTGGAAGTTAGCCTGAGTGAACACACTAAATAATGCGTGAACAAGGGAGGTTGAAACACTGCAATTTTTGTTGTAACTACTGTGAATTGAAATGACTTTGTGTTGTACGTGCGTAAGTCAAATGGGTGGTCGCCACTTATATTTTTGTGAAGAGGCACTCTGGTGTAAGGTTTAGCATGAGAATATCAAAGAAATAACGAGAGGTGAGACGCCAGGGTGAATAAGAACAGAGATGAGAGTGGGGACAGAGCTCTTCAAGGAATGGTACGCTGAAAGCTCACATGAAGGGCGTTTTTCCATGTATTTTAACTTCCACTGTTGTAACTCTCCCTACAACTTGCTTAAACTTCACGCCTAAAACAGATACCCCTTGCTTAAGCATATAGTCCTAACAATTGAGTGGGACTGCTACATGTCTCTTGTATTGCATTTTACTAATTCCTGTTGGTTTAGTTCAAAAGTATATCGCACTCTATATTTTCCATTCTACAAGATTTGCCCTTTTGCTGTCTCTCTAATACTTTAAAATCAGACTGAGCATCTCCTCTTAAGTTAGTGCTGTGTTGTGTTGTTTCAGTGCCTTTGTGCATCGATGTGGTCGAACAGCACGGATTGGCAATGTAGGCAGCGCACTTGTATTTTTGCTTCCCATGGAAGAATCTTACATTAACTTTCTCTCAATCAACCAAAAGGTTAGTAGACTTTTATTCTACCCCAAAGCAGGAAAGAGCAAGGGGACAGGCTTACTGATAGGAGTTTTGAAATCAGAATTTGTAAAACTTAAGGTCATATGCATAGGTAATGTTTTAGCAATTAAAAAAAGACAAGAGCTGTTTATTAATCACCAAGTGCAACTATCTGTTAGAACACGATTGCTCCCAGTGCTACCTACTGAGTTTCTAATAGGAATATGTGGTGCATTGACTAAGGAAAGGCTTTTCATTTCTAAGGGTGTGTAGATGGAGCATTTCCTGAAGGGCAGCGCTGGCTTACACTCCTACCCCCAACCCTGCCACCACCAGTTTATACACTGCACCCTCTGTGGTGTTTATTTTTAACTCCGATAGTCTCCCGTGCCTGGTCCTGCATTTATGGGATTAATTGTATAAATTCTCTAGAGGCCTGCTAATGAGAACGTAGCTTGGTAAGGCATGAGATAAAGATGTTGCCTCTCTYGAGCTGCAGTGTGTGAACTCTTTCTGCTGCGCTAGGACAGCTGTGCGTGGGGCTGAATGGTGAACTAGCGTGTTGAAATGACCAAGTAGAAGGGGGAAAGGAGCTCAAAGCTGACCRAAGATTAACTGGGGAAGAAGTGTGTGTTTGAAGTTTCACAGCGCATTTTTAAATCATTTGGCTGCACTTTTCCTTTGGTTTTGTATTTCTTTTCTGGTTTTCAGTGTCCCAYGCAGGAAATGAAACCACAGACAAATGTGTTGGATCTTCTTCCAAAACTGAAGTCTATGGCCCTAGCTGACAGGGCAGTGTTTGAGAAAGGGATGAAAGCATTTGTGTCTTAYGTCCAGGCTTATGCCAAACATGAATGTAATCTGATCTTCCGAATAAAAGGTAATTCCCAGCAGGGGCTGGTATCTTTTACTGTTCCTTTCAGAAGACAGTATTTGGTTTGGCAAAAACCATAGTGTTATTGTCCACAAGCTTCAACTACTGATTCCTGTTCTCAAAGTTACTTTCTGCCGCATCAGATTCTGACAAAACTACTACTTTTTCAAGCAACTTGTTTTTCATCATTTTCAAGAGAAAACGTTTAATTAGTAAGTTTGACCAAAACTGACATAAGCATAAATAAAAATGACTTAGTATTCTTATTAGTATTAAGTATAGAATGAAAACAATACAGTAAGATAATGTTCTTCTCTGTGACTTGCTAAGTTAAATTAACCTTTTATCCAGCAGGCAACTGACACTATAATCTTTATTTTAACAGATCTGGATTTTGCTAGCCTTGCCAAAGGTTTTGCATTGTTAAAAATGCCAAAGATGCCTGAACTAAGAGGAAAATGTTTTCCAGACTTTACTCCAGTCACTGTTAATACAGACTCCATTTCATTTAAGGATAAAAATAGAGAAAAACAGAGACAAAAGCAATTAGAACAACAAAGAAAAGAAAGACAGGAAAATGGAGGGAAAAAGAAATTCATGAAGAACAAAGCCTGGTCAAAGCAGAAAGCCAAGAGGGAGAAGAAAAAGAAAATAACAGCTAAAAGGAAGCGTGAAGAGGTAAACTGTGCCCGTTCTATTAAACTGCATGTGATTACTGAAGCATAGGTACATACTTTCAAATGGCAGAGAGCCATGGGATTTTAGTTTGATGGAATTGATGACTGTAAATGAACTTTTTAGCAGTTTGACAGGCAAAGCTTAAAAAAATTACAGATAAGCTTTTTAAAGCCAAACACTAAAACAACTTCTCAGCACTCTGATGCTAGTCAATAATGCTGCCAGCATAGGTAGCATAGATTTTTATTTCTCAGAGGCGCAGCAGTATGGCATGATGGTGGACAGTACTTGGTTTTTTGTTTGTTTTTTTTTTTTTTTTCCTCTTTGCTTTTTTCAATTCTCAACAAATGTAACTGAGAGTTAAGAGAGTTTCCTAGGTAGAAATTAAGTATTATTTCCTGCTTGGAAACTCCTGGCAAAATCTGAGTTGTAAACTTCTCTTGTGTTCAGCTGTATAGAATGAAAGCCTTTTGGTGTTGTGTTTAATTTGTTATTTTTCAACTGTCAACAGGGCTCTGATATGGAAGATGACGATATGGAAGAGTTGCTGAATGACACAAGACTCTTGAAAAGATTAAAAAAAGGAAAAATTAGTGAAGAAGAGTTTGAGAAGAGACTAACAGGCAGCCAGAGTAGACTCAAAGCAGAAACTGTTGCTGACTTAAAGTCTGAAGGTTGATGGTCATTCTAACCACATTTTTACATTGAAATACCGCCTATTTCAATAAAATCGTATTTTTATAACAAAGTAATCATGCAGAGAACAGAATCAATCTAATTTCTTCATAAAGAGACCTGGCATCCATAAAGACATACAAACAAGCCTGCAGTTAAGAACAAAGCTAAAAGCACTGCTCTTGTATGGTGTGGCAGGAGCTGTAGATTTCCATTAGCAGCCTTGTGCATTTTTTCATTTTGTTTTTTTCGGGTATGTACCACAGATCAGTAACTAACAGCGTACCTCAGAATGAGTTTGAATACACCACGTTATTTTATTTTACAGTATCAAAATATTCCACCCATCTTTAAAATAATTTATTTTAGGTCTTTAGAAGCTGTAGTCACTTTTGGATTTTTTTTTTTTTTTTTAACAGTGGTCCATCCACCTGTAATGTTCTGCGTTAAAAAACTCAGGAAGGCTGATAATTACATTAATCCTTACAATGTTGTCTCCTTACCACGTCCATATAATTTGTATCATCTTCCAAGTTCTTACAACTGTGATAGTCATTGAAGAAGATGATACATCTTGTACACTGAGTCCTCTGTTACAGATAGAGTTTAATAAGTTCATCACTGACAGCTGATGGAGTTAACACACCGAGGTCTGTAAACAGTAATGTAATTAGTGATGGTGATGTGTAGTCAATCCAGGGATGCTCCTCTGTTAGATTCTGACTTGTTTTCAGAGTGTCTGCTTTGTACTAGAAGGAAATGAGGACCATTAGTTATTACACAACTGCAAGTTAAAACCTCTTTTGGGCAAGAGCAGTACTGTAGTCTCAAGCAGATGTTTGTGGTAAAACTGAAGGAAGTCAATTGCTTTAAAATGAGGCATAGGCTGGTGCCACCTTGGTCTCAGCTGTTTTTCTGTATAAAGTACAATTTGTAGTTCCGAACTGTATTGATTTAACTGTTTCTTGCCCTCAGCCGCTCCTGTGCCCCAAAGGAACCGCTTCAGGATCTAAATGTTAGTATTACGACAAATTATGGCTGTTTGACATGTGACTGTAACATGGAGCAACTCCGTATTATGTAAAGTAAGCTAGACTAGAGAGATCCAGATAAATGAAGAGATGCTTAGATGAAAATTATTCATGGACATGTAAGTGTGCATCTTAGCTGGCTAAGAAGTARTTTGAGTTTCTCTTACCTTAAACTTATCTGGGACGTCCTGCTGATTTAGAGGGAAAAGTCTTACAAACTTGAAACTTTCTGCTACCACATAAAATGGCTTATTCTGAGCTTTGGCACAAACAGCAATTTGATTAGTGCCGATCTGTGGAGACAGATGGAAAACAACATGTAGACTCAGTGCTAGTGTAACATAACATCGMCCAGTTTCAAATTACAGACTTTTACTGGATAATGTCCAAATAGAAAAGATTTTTCAGAAAGCCTTGAATTCTTCAAAGAAACCAAACTTTAAAAGTCTAGAGTTTACAGAATGATGTAATAAACTCACTACCTATTACCTTGTTGATAATGCCTCCGCTTTCAACTACACCTTCAGCACCAACTAACACCAGGTCCACTTTCTCCATAATATAGCTGTTCAAAGGGGGAAAAAAATCCAAGTCTTACTGGGTAATATGACAAATGACTCGCTGAACAGAACAGAAATTAGTAATTCAAACAGTCTTTCACTTTTCTGAACTAGTTTCATCTACCTGTGTAAGTCTACGTGCTGTTACACATCCTTGGAGTGAGTTTTCATCTGCTTCCCTGGCAGGAATACTAAGTAATTGTATCTTCTCCAGCTATACCTGACCTTGACAATTGTGTAAATGCTGGAAGAAGTTGAAATCTGACTAGGAATGATACTCAGTTACAGGAACACAGGTGTCTCTGATAAGATACTACCTACACAGTGAAGTGTAACTGCACCATGATAACCTTTGCCAAATACGTAGGATGCTCCTCATCTAATCCCCCTTTCTTTACATCCCTCCAATATGTTTTGTTAATTGAAAATACAGATCTAAAAAGAAAACCATCAACTAAGTGATTTGAATAGACTTACGGTGTTGAACAGAACTTGTAGACTTGTCCACTCAAGCCACTATCTTCCCTAGGTTAGAGATGCCTTGGTAAGCAGACTGGTATGTATTCTCTTGGAGGCAGTCTCTCAGGCATTTTGTACTTATGCAAGAATTGAGGTTCAGATTTATTATAGTTCGTTCTTTTCTCATGTTTTGAACTTATACTAAGCAGTGGTAATTTAGCAAATAGCGTAAGAAACCCCAAAATGATAACATGTATGCACATTAGAAAAAAAAAAGTAGCCTTTTTGCTTAGCACCTCAGTTTTTTGGGTTTTTTTGCAGGTATCCCCAAGTTCTACACTTAGGTCTGACTCCATTTTTCATTCTAACTTGCAAACATCAAATACTTGTTTTGTAGCAGGCATATTCTAATCGTGCACCTAAAGGTGTGACTTGTTTAGCTTGTTTGATGACTATGACAAACTAAGTAACAACCTCTATAGTTTGAACAAGCTTCTAGGAAACTTACATATAACACTATCAAAGTAAAATTGTGATGAACCATATTAAGATTTAATGATCGGGCTTACCCAACTGCAGCATCCAGAATCACAGTCACAGGAATGTTCAGCTTCCTCAAGGCTTTTGCCATTTTTTGCCTATTAAAAAAACATGTTTGAAGCTTAAAAGTCTTTTCTTTGAAGACAATGCTAGAAAAACATTGTCTGAAAGATGGAAACCCATGACTGCCCATGTTCCCTTGCCTGTAGTTTTGGTTTATGATGTACCCTCTAATAGAAAGTAAGTTCTTGTGTAGAAATGGAAACAGATTACGACAAACCCAACAAAAGTCAAGTCAGTTTGTTTTAGCAGTCAGGAATTACAGCTACAGAAAGATGAGTCAGTGAACTATTAYTAAGGTGACAGAATACCTAAACTGTCTCAGCTTTTCCATCAACAGGATGTAAGAAATAAAGGATGGGGTGCATTGCTAATGGTTATTTCAGTGGCTAGAAGTTATTTCAGTGAAGCTGGGAAATCSTATGTCCTTTACTTAACATCCTTGATTCTAGTGAAAGACTGGTTAGCAACGTGTATTATCCAGTATGTAGGACTTAATACTTAACTTATACAACAGTGTATGCTCTGAAGAGGGAAAGCTCGCTCTCTTGCTATCAGCAATACACTTTATTTGGCATCTTCAAACAACATTGTTAACTAAATGTTGTACTTCGCTATACTTAATACTGATTATTTTAGCCTACTTTTGAAATGGACAACTAGAAATCAATTGTCTCCAGTTTCCCCAGGAAAATGTAGCTGCCTGGCACTGACTGAAAGTTTGTAAATCTTTGAGGAAAACCTAGGTAACGCTGTTATTAGAATATTTAGTATTGGAAATTACTTGCTAATATTAGAGTTTTTTTTTACTTGTCCAGAATAATGGGATATTATTAGTGACGGTTACCATTTAAAATGCTGCAAACAAGCCTAGCAGCTTTTCTTAAGGTATGACAGATTTGATGCTAGCTGTAACCTACCCTGTTAACCAAGATAAAACACAAATTAATGAGTACTTGCCCTGCTTGATCTGGCTGTGATTCAGTAACATAAACACTGAATCGCTTCTTTGACTCAACAGCTGCTTCTAACACTCTGAGGACCACTCTTGAGTAGGCATGTGTCAATATTCGCTGTAAAAAAAAAAAACAACCAGACATTACTTTTTGCTGAGCTTTGGGAAACCTTTACTTTTGTTAAAGGTATCACAGCTTTTACTTCACACAACTGTCCATCGATGTTAAATAATAATGTACGTCATTTGTACTCTACAAATCATAGGCTAGCTGGACTTTATGTGGGCTGCCATGATGTGGCCAAGGAGTGATGATCTAGTACTTTAAATGGAAACTTGAAGTTGTGACTCCTCAGCACCTCTTAGAAGTAGACCACAAGTTAAAGTTGGATTGCATGGAAACTGAAGTTGCGGGGGGAGATGAGTCATAACAAAATAAAGCGATGGGTGGTATTACACCTATATACTTGCAGAAGCCACCATCAGACAATGCTGTTGTGAATGTTAATAAACTTCACGCCCCTCCTTCTGTTTTTCCATTACTGCAAGCAGCAGAGCAACAGAACAAGAGTGACCTTGCCTCGGCCTACTTACAGCACCGTCTCTGATGAAAGGATGACACAGCTTGGCGATTTTGTTCCTCGAGAGAGAGACTTTCCTCAGGAAGATCTCCCCACGCTCGATCATGATTTCTTTGCACTTGGAGTAGTCCTGGAAAACACAGCGATGTCTGCGGTGAGGCTGGAGGGTCCCCCAGCAGCCACTACACCGAGCAGGGGCCAGCCGCCCTTACCGAGTACTCCAGGGAGGTGAGGCTGATGAAGCGCAGGAAGAGCTCCCCGCCGGAGGAGACGGCCACCGAGGAGTCCACCCGAGACAGGGTGTTGATGGCGGCCAGCAGGCTGCTCCTCAGGCCCTGGATGGTCTCCCCTGCGGGGAGGCAGAGGTGCACGGTCAGGGCAGGGCTGGGCCTCACCGACACGGGCCTCGCCGKGGGGAGACCCGGGGCAGAGGGGGGACCCCGTCCCGCCCGGGGGTGAGGGGGGACCCGGGCCCACCTCGGTCCTGCTTGAGGAAGCCCAGCAGCGCGCGGATGGCGGCCACGGCCGAGGCGACGTCGGGGTCGTCCCTCAGCTGCGCCCTGAAGGTCTCGATCAAGTCTGCAAGGCAACGGGGCGCGTCAGCCCCGGCCCGGCGCTCCCCCGCGCCGCCCGCCCCCCGCTCCCCTTACCGTCCGTGCTCATGGCCGCAGCCAGCYCCGCTCCGCTCCCCGCCCGGCCGCCACACCGCCCGCCTCGCCTGGGCGTGACGCCGTTGGCGTGACGCGACCCGTTTGGATGACGTAGCGCCGTGCCTCGGCGTCATCTCCAGGCGCCGGGAGCAGCTGGCACCTCGGAGCGTCGCTATGAGCGCGGGTGAGGCGGCGGGGTCTCGGCGAGCGCTGCGGCGGGGCGGGAGCTGCCGGCAGGGCTGGGCCCCAGCGTGCCTCAGCCCTCGGGCAGGCCGGGCTGCGGCTCCGCCGGCGTCCGGGTTCCTTCGGGAGAAGGCGGAGCGGAGGCCGAGAGCGGGGCGCCGGGGAACGGCTTTATCGCCCCTGTACCTCCTAAATGAAGCTCCGCCAGGCCCGTGGGGCAGCCCGCGCTGCTGCGTGGCGCCCGGCCGGCAGGGTCCTCGTGTTACCGCCGCGGGCTCGGTCCGGCTCCGGCTCCCCTGAGCTCCCAGAGGTACCGGGCGAGCCCCTCTGGTCCGGGGCCGTCAGTCGCTGCTGCTCGGCGTTTGCACGGAGCTTGGAGTGACGCTGCTGTGTTGTCACTTTTTCAGATGATGAGCTGAGCCTGCTGGTCATCGTCATTGACACCAACCCTATCTGGTGGGGAAAGAAGGCTTTAGGAGAAGCTGAGGTACGTCTTCTGGGTCTGATGGGTACGTCTTCTGGGTCTGATGGTGGCTTCTGGGTGTACAAAAATAATTTTTTTTTTTTAAATGTTAGTAAGTAGCTTACAAATGGGATTAGTCTTTGATTTCTGAACTGCGCTAATGCTGTCTGATAAAACGGATGTAATGGATATTAGAATACTCTTTTAAAAATAGCTACCCAGCGTTGAGTATTTGTCAAAGCTTTTTTCCCAAATGCTTCCTATTAAGAAAGGAAGCTCTTTCTGCATGTTCAAGTTCTTTTAACTGCAGTTATTTGAGAGATTTCTTCTAAATTACTCAAATGTGAATGTTATTGTGCTATATCTACTTACTTCTTTTTTTCAGCAGTTCACCCTATCAAAATGCATTGATGCAGCGATGGTACTGGGAAATTCGCACTTATTTATGAATCGCACCAACAGACTTGCTGTAATAGCAAGTCACACGCAAGAAAGGTATAGTTGCTTCTTAACAGTGTAGAGGTTTAAAGTGTACTTTCCTCTATCTGTCTCCTGATTTTCTTGTTGGATTGAAGCATTATAATTGAAACCAGGTTTAAAATGCATAACATATCACTGTCTTAAAAACAGAAATTAACTGAAATTGTGTAGGAAATAAATAATCTTAGTGCCTTACACACAGCAACAAAAAGRCTTATAAGACAGAAGGGTGGTTTAAACAGAATTTTACTTACAAGTATATGGAGAGAGGGAGAGAGAGGATGGTAGAATGTGGCGAGCAGGACAATGCAAGTGGCAGAATTTTCCTGTTTAGTGGATATTTTTCCCCAGATATTCGTGAGTCTCAGGATCTACCCCTAAGTGCAGGCATAGTATCTATTTGCCAATTCTCTTAAGGGGTGTCTTGAAAGCAGGGAGATGAATGTGGGTTTTACTTCGTTTTGGGTTTGAAGATTGCCTGCCTTATGTAGTCTCTAATGTCTAAAGTATTAAAATTATTTGAAATTATACTTCTGAGTGTTGCTGTCTACAGCTGATTAGTTTATGGCATTTTTTCTTAAAAGGTTAAAGACAAAATATGAATACTTTTGTTTTTTCTCTGTTTCAGCCGTTTCTTGTACCCTGGGAAGCATTGGGCTTTTGCAGATCTCTTTGGAGATGGTGGTAGTTCCATGGAATCTAATTGCTCTGGCAGCAAGGATGGAAAATATGAATTGTTAACAGCAATAAATGATGCAATTGCAGAAGAGATTAAAGACCTCATGACAAAAAGTAAGGAAAAGGAAAATTCGAGGCTTAACATGCAGAATTGCAAAACACTTGGACTCTCAAGGAGTTGGAGGAATTTCCTTTCTTTTGATCATGTGAATTTTAATATGTTTAAAGTGGATGAGTTTATTATGCTTGACACTTCAGGCCTCTACATTAATAATATTTGCCAAAGGTAAAACTTGTAGTATTTGGTATGGTCAGGTTCAGCAACTGTTTTTATACATAAAAGTAACTTTTGCAACTTTTCTTGTATTGCAGCTGACATGAGGGGCCAGCAAACAGAAACTCTGTTAGCAGGATCACTTGCCAAAGCACTTTGTTGTATCCTTTTGATCACAGAATCTTCAAAGCCTTTATGTATTTTTAAGACTGTTTCTTATAATATTAATTAAGTTTTACTATTCCTGTTCTGTAATCGTACTCCAAACTGAAACGTTTGCCTGATAATTGTGGGTCATGCTTATTAAAATGTGTGTTGGCTAAGGTGGTGAATACGTGGTATGGATGCTGGAGTTATTTCCAAGAATAGAACGTAGATTCCTTAATGTCAGCTAATGTAGATATCAACAAGATGAGCAAAGAGGTAAAAGGTAATGCCTCTGCTCCTGTTTTGAGTACTTACATAAATATTTGAATCAGAATAACAGATATAAATGCATATGTACATACAAACAAATATGCATATGTTTTGACACACCCCCTTTTCCAAAATTGGCAATAATAGGTACAGGTTTATCCCGATGATTTGAAGTTGCCCAGTTTAAACTAGGTCTGGGTGATGACTAGAATTAAACGACTTGATCATTAGTCCACATTCTTACGCTGATTTTCTGTTGCATGCAAGTAAAATGAGTAAAACTGTAACTGGAATCTCTTTAGAACAACTGGAGGCTGAGAGGAACTTTTTGAAAGTCACATGATGCGCAAATCCTCTTCCGAAGGGACCACCTGCAGAGCTGTGATGATAATTGAATTTCTTACTCGGTTTTGGTCTTCCTCTTGTGACTTCTATAGTCAGGAAAAGTGCTATTTGTGCAAATAGTTTTGCAAGGAGCATATTGGACTAGAATCAGCTATACATTTCAGATTACTTTAGTCAATGAGAAATACCCTATAACTTGAGATATGTGTTTCAACCAGTGAGTTGGTAATGAACAGCTTTGAACGTTTCTTTCCTGATCAACATCTAACTGCTTTTGGACAATAAATGAAATGGGTCTGCTTTCATAGCAAGTCTGAATTAGTCCACAGATGGTTGTCACTGGGACTGTAAAACAGTTTCACATACATATTTTAACTGAGATGTTAGATCTAACATCTTGGATGTTAGATATCTAACTGAGATGTTAGATGCTACAGAATTAAAAGGGCAAACTACAGGCGGTAGAAACAATGTGCTCATGCATTTCTTTTTCTTTTTAATACTTAGCCAATCAAGAAATGAAATCAAGGATTTTGGTAAGAACTTCTGCTGTCAGTTTTCTTTTAGTCTTGAAATCCAGTGATATTATGTAGGCTAACAAGTTTGAATTGTTTTATTTAGGTCATAAAAGCAGCAGAAGACAGTGCGTTGCAATATATGAATTTCATGAATGTGATCTTTGCAGCACAGAAACAGGTGAAGCTGGCATTTTTTTCATATGTATTATCTTTTATTAATGTGCAAAGATAACAAAATTGTTCATTTCTCTTATGATTATGTTCTGATCAAGTGAAAGAGCTTCCCTATGGCTGTGGGGGTCCTGCAGCTGTAAAAGCATGTGCATTTATATGTGGAGTGCATTTATAGCAGAAACAGGTCACGACAGTAACACTGATGAGGCTACATTGGTCCTAGCTGAATTTGTTTTTCATGCGTTTCGTCTCTTTTCTTGCAGAGTATTTTGATTGATGCCTGTGTCTTGGACTCTGATTCAGGTCTTCTACAACAGGTATAGACTTCCTATTCTTATTTGCTGTTTACATTTATTCGTAGATACTTGATGCTAGATAGTTTGACATATTCTAAAGCTCTCTCCTTTGTTTCAAGAGTGGGTGTGGAAATATGTTCAGTGGATCTGACAGTTCCAACATGCAGGCCTTGTGCAGCATGTGGTATTTTAAATATCCTGTTAATCTCATAAAACATAACAATCTGATCATGCTCTCTGCTTTCCAGGCTTGTGACATTACGGGTGGCATATATTTGAAAGTGCCCCACATGCCATCCCTTCTGCAGTATTTGTTGGTAAGTCATTTAAAAAACACTTCAGTGTTTTTCCTGTGTCAGATGTGAAGTCTTACTGACTTCATTGACAAGGTAATACAGCAGTACCATTCCAATTTGCAAAATATTTTTTCTCTATTCATGCAGTGGGTATTTCTCCCTGATCAAGAGCAAAGATCACAGCTTGTCCTTCCACCTCCTATTCATGTTGACTACAGAGCTGCATGCTTCTGTCATCGAAATCTTATTGAAATTGGTTACGTGTGCTCTGTATGCTTGTCAAGTAAGTTTATAAATATTTAAGAGTCTGATTTCTTACATTCAAATGAACTGTTTAGTGAAAGCCAATTCTTTTATTTTCCAGTATTCTGCAACTTCAGTCCTATTTGTAGTACATGCGAGTAAGTGTTTCTTCTTGTTTCAGGGGTGGGTGTGGAAATATGTTCAGTGTATCTGACAGTTCCTTTTTTATGTTGTTTCAGGACTGCTTTCAAAATATCATTGCCACCTGTCATGAAAGCTAAGAAGAAGAAATTAAAGTTAGCTGTGTAACAACATTATGTAAATACATCATTACCTCCTCCAGTAATTCCATGAAATGGATTATACATGAGAAATTGATGGCACTTGTTACTGGATGTGAAAGAGAACTGTATGCAGTGTTACTACTTGTTTCTTAAGGGATAAATATTTAAATCGTATGTTTTCTACATAGCCCTTTAACTGACAAATCGCTGTATTACCATGTAACCTGTGCTGTTTTAAATATTAATTCTTAATTCCAGAAGTTACAGCCTGTTAAGAGACAGACCTTGTGAAGTAGAAGGTATTCTGGCCACTGCAAAGTTTCACACCTCCAAGTTATTTTCAAAGACAAGAAAGCTCTGATTCTTTTTGTGTGTTGGTGTAAAGGTAAGAATGACCATTTCTGGTGTGTAGGATCAGAACCTTAGCACTGTGTTTATTCAGGGGCTTCAACTTCTTGCTAGCTTTTGCTAGCAAGTTTTGGACTGAAAGAGCATCAGTTTCAAAAATAAATGAGCCAACATTTGCAAGACGGCTTAGAACCCACCTTTTTTTTTTTGTTTGTTTTTGTTTTTTGTTTTTTTAAGATGCTAATTCCCTTGCAAGTGCACTTAATGTGTATTCATATTCCTTTGACTGTACTGTCTTTGTTGTATTTCTTTCTCAATTGGATATCTCTTCATTCATCACTAAAAAGGCCCCCCTTTGTTTAAAATAACTTCAATAAATGCAAACTAGCTGGTTAGTCTTTAAGGTTGTATTTTGAAACTGGAAAACAAAAAATATAATTCTGTGTAATATGACAGCAGGCATACTTTTTTTTTTTTTAGTATGTGGTTTTACGTCTGGCATTTGACAAGTAAGAAGGAAGACTTTTGGATTGGTGTTTTTTATGTCAGAACATGAGGGTATGCCGTGTACTTCTGAACATGGCTTTGGTTTAAACAAACAAAAAAATAATTTCCCACTTTGAAAAGGTAACTGTCTAATTTTGGTGTTTTTACCTATTGCTAGTAACTGATGTTCTCCTGAAAGGAAAGACAATTTTTTTTTTCCCAAGGTGTATACAGGAATTTGTCATGTCTTGATAACTTCCATCAGGTTTTTGTCAATGTAACAGTTGTAGTAAGTGCCAGTCTTTTACTGGCTTGTTTGATTGCCAAAAGCCATTTTGTTTAAAGGCTGTATTTATAACTTACTGTGTATAAACCGTTTGTAATAAAACCTTTTTCAAATGTGGTTAGATATTGCTATAATAACAGATGTTTTTAAGGATTAGCTACACGCCCTTCTTGCAATTTTATTGTGTAAAAGTGTAACAGTGTGATCTGGCACTACATGAAGTGCCTGAGGGCGGATGTGGTCTGTGTGGAGTTCGGTGAGAAGATGAGGGGCAGACTTGTCTGGGCTGTCTTGGTTGATCCCGCTTTCGGCGGTGCGATCGCTACCGTTAGGAGGGGGACATAAGGCGGCCCAGCCGGGGTGTGTGACCGGCCGCAGGGTCCGCCGGTGGGCCCCGCCGCCTGCCTGCGCTCCCCTGTCTAAAGCTCTCCCCGTGAGGCAGCCGCGCCGCTGGCAGCGCTTCCCGCCTCTTCCCGTTGCCATGGCGCCACGCTGTCGCCACAAGATGGCGGTCGGGCGGCAGAAGGCTCCGCGGCGCGGCCCTCCTTAGACGCCATGGCGGCTGCTTTCCTCGGGGCGCTGCTGCTGCTGGCGGCACCTTGCCCCGGGCAGCGGGCTTGGGACGCCGGTGGGTGGAGGGCGTCAGGGACCGCGATGAACGGCGGCCTCCGGAGGGCGAGGGGGAGGCTGCTGAGGGAAGGGGGCCAAAAGGGCGGTCGGGGGTGGGCGAAGGAGGGGGTCGGTTTGCGGCGGGGCCTTCCCTGACTGACTAACGGTGAGGCCAGCCCGGGTGGGCGTGAGGGGAGGCCTTGAGGGGTCCCCAGGGCCTAGGAGGTCGGGGGCCTTTGGTGCCCCTGCCCTAACCCGAAGGTGCTGGCCCTGGAGTTTTCTGCCACTGCTTAGCACTGGGGGAGACTTGGAGGGGGAAAGGTGGAGCTGCTTATGTTGGACCTTTCAACGTTGGTAAAGTCTGTAAAGGAAATTCAAGTGAAACTCCCAACTTGGAGCCCTAAACTTGAAACTACGTCTACATGCCAAGGGCAGTAGTCTGCAATTACTGGATCATGGGTAGCAGTACACCCCTGATACCCTTCATGGCTGCAAGAAATTAAAAAGTGTAAACTGAATTCAGCAAGAAATGCTAAATATGTTGTTGCCTGACCTGTGTAGTATCTGCATGGGCCAGTAAGTGCTGCCGTTTCCTGCCATAATGTTATTCTACTGTGTGTTTACTGAGCATCTTGACAAATGTAAACTTGCAGTATAGAAAGCTATGGTGAACACACTGCTCTAGCACTTTGCAAGAATGTAAATACAATTCTGTACTAGGCATCACAAGATATTTTTGTTCTATTTGTGACAATTTAAAGTATCAGAAGGTAAGAATCTAGCCCAAATGTAAGACCTAAATATGTCTTACAGATGTTACCTTTTTCAGTTAGCGTGTGTTAAGACTTGTTTCCTTCTCTCTTTTTTTAGACTTTCAGCCTTCATTTATCCATATGTCAGGGCCCAGAGTCAATTCGTTTTTTCTTGGAAATTCTTCAGGAGTTAATTTTTCTATAATTTTAAGTCCTATAGATGAAGAGACAGGTAAGAACGCTTCACTTCCTCCCCCCTCCCCCCAATAGTATGTAAATAAATATGTTTGAATTATTAATATTTTTTGGCACTAAAATTACTGGAGAAATGGCAATGCACTTCATTTAGTGCTTTAATAGTTACTGAAATAGGAACTCCAAAGGACTTCTGTTGATTAAGGCCTTAGTCCTCTGTTGACTCCTTGTCAGCTGGGCCTGAGGGTGTGCCTACTTGAAGGCACAAGAGGAGTTTAAATGTACTTCTTATTTTCCAGTCTTTTCTAAATGTCAGTGGAATACTTTTTAAATTTTTATTTTGATATAGGAAAATTGCAACTTGCAAAGTGCAGTGGAAGTAAAAGAGCTGGTGATTGGAATTTGAATGTAACACCTGGTATGGTATGTAAAATACTGATTCTTCCCTAAAATGGGAAGGATTGAATTGTCATGTATTAAGGACTAATGAAATACTAGCAAAATATTAATGTACTAACAACCCAGTTTGAATGTCTTGCCCTTGCCTTTTTTCCTTGTCATATCCCTTTGTGTGAATGGCCTGGCTGGAGTTTGCTGAGGTGCAGCTTTGACACTGGTTCCTTGTTGTCCTCCTCCTCTCCAGAATTGCCTGTACTTCCTGGCTGGCTGTAGCATTTGAGACTGTTTCAGATCTGCTGGAAGGAACTAATAGAAATAAAAAAGCAGTGGATTTATACAGCATGAGCTCTGGAACATCTATATTTATTAGACTTGCCTTCAGTGTTATGTTATACATAATTCCTTAGGGGTTTTATCAACTCTGTAGTCATTCCAGTTTTCAACTGAAGGTAGCTGTAAAAACTGAAATTTGCTTTTCAGTATTTGTTCTTTTCTTTAGAATTGTGCATGTGATTTCTGAGGTAACTTAATCTGTGTGCATGCCTTAAAAAGTTCTGTGTACAGCTCATATCCTCACTGTATTTGCATATCTTAGTAGCAGACCCTTTGTCATTCCACTCTCAACAAATGTCTGATTTAATATAGGAAGAATATCATTGCATTGTAGCACTGACAAAACACAGGGATACTGAAACTTCTCTTTCAGAAGCTGATGAGTGGTATAAATAAGAGTAATTTAATACAAGCCATCAAAGCAGTCAAACTTTATTTTGCAATTTTTCAGAACGCTTCCAAAGTAACTATAAGCTTGACTAGAAATCTGCAGTTGTGTTTGTCGAACGCCACTGACTGCTGCACAACACCTCTCTGTGTGGTTGAAACACTTCAGGTTTTAGCTTGCCGTGATTCGGTGATGTTGGCGCATCTCCTGATTCAAGCTGAAATATATGCCAACTCTTCCTTTACAGGAAACGTGTCAGGTAAGTGTTTAGTTATGCTAAAGAAGAAAGGGCATTTTGGCTGTTCTTTCCCTCTATAGATGAAAAAATAAAAATTGGGATTTGGGCAGTAATAAAAGATACTGAATAATCATTAATGGAGTTTAACAAAAGTTTTTTTTTACAGAAAATGCAACTATCATCCCAAACCAGGTGTTTCAGCCATTGGGCTCTTGTCCTTGTGACTTGACAGCTGGAGCTTGTGATGTTCGTTGTTGCTGTGATCTGGTACTGATTTCATACTAAACTTTGATTACGTGTTTCAAAAGTTCTAGGCTCTTCCTATTGTCTGGGGAGAGAGAGAGAGGTACTGAATGCTTCAGAC
The DNA here is from genome assembly GCA_035582835.1 of Phoebastria nigripes. Taxonomy (NCBI): domain Eukaryota; kingdom Metazoa; phylum Chordata; class Aves; order Procellariiformes; family Diomedeidae; genus Phoebastria; species Phoebastria nigripes. The sequence continues at coordinate 425,223 of JAYKAV010002966.1, forward strand.
TAGATGGGGCTAGAGGGCTTGTCTGGATTTTCCAGTATTTCTAATAGTAAATATGACCTCTCTCTACAAAATTGGTTTGATTTACCTATAAGTATAGAATCATAGAATAGTTTGGGTTGGAAGGGACCTTTAAAGGTCATCAATCCAACCCCTCCTTCCCCCCTGCAATGAGCAGGGACATCTTCAACTAGATCAGGTTGCTTGCTATGGCTATAGTGCCTATGGTAATGCAATTACTGTGCTAAAAAGTGACCATTCTTTTCCCTTTCAGGAATGTACACCGGACTTGAAGCAGTTATTCAATGAATCATGTTTCACTGGAGTGTTTGGTGGGGATGTAAACCCACCTTTTGATCAGCTGTGCTCTTCTCAGTCAATGGAATATACCCCTGATTGGTTTCCCTTCCTTTGTGTACAGTCTTCTCTTAACAATACACCGTTTCTTGGCTACTTTTATCATGGCTCTACGTAAGTCTTATGAAAATTTATTTTCTCAACACATGCATTAGGCACGCTACCGAAAATATAACCTGTTCTTATAATGAAAGTTATGTTGACATTGGAATTTTAGGGTGTGAACTTTAAGTGCAAATGGAGAAATGTCATTGGTACTATATGAAAACATGGGACATGAAAGCAAATGTATAATTATTTGTGTGAGGTAAAGAGCAAAGAATTGTTTGATTTTTAAACTTGTTTGCAGCTCTACACCCAGAGTTCCTCCGTTTAAGATCCCTTTACAAACTTCTCCTGGGAAACTTTTTACTGGTTACAGACAAGGAGATCCAATTATGACAGAAGAAAATGAGTATTTTACCATTCCCCAGGTAATCACTTCACATTTAGGAGCTTTTGGTTCCTATATTCTCCATATATCACACTCCTCATAGCTTTGTAACCAGATTCTGCAACTTGCTGTTCTGAAGTGGTGGAATATATTTTTCACCAAAACAAAAAAACCTCACAAAATCATTATTAAAAGTAAACATTATCCTTCCTGATCCCCCTACCCATCCCCCCAAACGGTAATGTTTTAATTATTTCAAGAGGTAAAAGCAAGCTTGGCATCCCAATTAATAGTTTGTGGCTTATCATATTTCTGTGTTTTTTGGTTTGTCTGCTGCATTACTGAGCACTATAGTTGGTTTTCCCTTTGAATCTTAGTCATCTGGTTGTACTTTTTTCGAATTCCTTTTGCGTTTTAGAGAGACTTGTTGGTTATAATTATTTTGACAAATTAGGATGAAGCCATACTGTACATTGAAACTTTCTGAAACATTTTGAAAGCTGTGCTTTTTAAATTTTAACCTCTCTCGCTACAGATTGAGGTATTTTGATAACATCAGATTACTTGTTCATCAAAGTGTCATGTGGCTGTAGTACATACTTGGAGCATTTCACTAACAAATAGTCTTAAAATGAAAAGCAAAGGGCTAGAAAAGGGTCCAACATGCATGTTTCTGTTGAACTACCTGCAGCAATCCATGGCTGGACAGTGTGTTGGAAATGCCCCCGTAGCGTATCTCCAGAACTTTGATGTCAAATGCCTTACTGATCTAGCATCTTACAAGGAAGGACTGCCCCATGATGTGAGGATAAACAGTGGTACTGGAGGTATGCTGCATAAGCCCTAACAGAAATGTGTTTTATGTTTCTCAGAGCTGCTAGAACAGAACAAACCCGAGGGCTGTTGATGTGGTAGCTACATGTAATATCTTTTTTTATCCGGTGGCTGTAGTTCAGCATTTGGAGATGTTCTATTCCTGTTCTGTTCCTGTCACCTGAAGGATGACCTTCCAGCAAGTTCCCCGCTATTTCCCAAGATTTGGGATATAAGAAATAGTGGGATTGGCTTTTGTTTCCCATTTATCTGTTTCTGGTGAGTCGTGCTGGTTATGGCTACACATGACGAAACAGAGCATCTTTCCCACTTTCTATTTTCAGACTGTTGCAGAGCCCTTTTTCTGTCAAGAGAGTGCAGTATCATAATTTTAGAATTAGTGAGAAGTGATTACTTTCTGCATTACAAAAGCATATACTCACAAAGTGTCCTTCTGGAGTTTGAGGTAATAKGATTACCAGCATGAAGATAATTTATTTTACGCTATGTAATTGTCTAATTTTGTTCTTCTATATTACCTTTGTAAGACCCAGAGCTAACTAGCTATGCTCTCAAAATACATAAACTGTTTGGTCCTTTACCAAAATTAATTTTCTAAATAATTTTCTACTCCATTTTCATAACAACAAGGATTGCATCTTGGATGTGAAAACAGTACATCTGTCTCTCTTACTAGTCAGGATTACTGCAGTGTTTGTTCTTTATTCTCAGACTTCATCCAACAAAATGTCATCTATAGGACCATCACCGACATGGGCAAATTCATCACTGAAAGTGGTATGTCTCTTCCATTTAATAAATATGTTTCTTACCTAACCTGGACTATATAAGAAATAGATGATTTTGATGCCTAAAATGTTTACCTACTGCAATTCTTAGGAGGGATCTTGTATGTTATCTAATGCTCAAAAAGTAACCTGTTTGGCTTACTGCAAAGCAGAAAGAATATTTAATCTACTCCAACTTCATTTAAATTTGGTCAAGAAATCGGGTCCCTTAGCTTACATTAAAAGTAATTTTTGAGAAGAGAAAAAAAGAAAATAAACAAAGACATAAAGAACGCTTTAAAAGAATCTCCAGGATGAACGTGTAAGTGGGATGGGCAGACTGTAAGCAGATGTATGTGTCTTTGTTTTGAAAGCTCTCGTGCCTTTTTAAGGGCCTTTTTCAGCCAATGAAGCAGTTATTTGATGTAGAACAGTGGTTCCCAGTCAGTGGAAGGGTAGTGCAGCACAAATGAAACTAATGGAATCCAAGCTAATGTGTTTTTCTGGGCAGTGATGGCTCCCTGGGGGGGATGAAATGAAAGCAGGGGGAGTCCTGAGTCCAGAGAAGTGCATCAGCTGGTGATGTAAAGTCCAGTGCTGGGTTCCTCAGGAGAGGTTTAGCTACAAAGGGACCTGGACCCACTGATGTTAAAATATTGATAAACTAAGGGATTGTACTGTCCTAATAAGACGGGACTTAAACAGTAAAATAAATTCTCAAAAAATGAATGTTACAATTGCCAGAATTTTGCTGGAGTTTTTTAATGTGTTCTTTTTCAGCTACAGTAACATATCTTTCTAATTAGCAGTGCTTTTTATTATGGCCTTTTTTTTTTTTTCTTCTGCCAGAAAGCCTTCATACTGCTGAGGTTCTGTGTCAAAATGTAACTTTTGCAGAGCATTATATGTTCATTTGGAAAGACAAGAACATAGAGCGAATAAATGTCACAGTCTTCCTTGGAAGTTTATGTGATGGAGGTATCATGAAATTTCTTTTACGATTTTTTTTTTCTTTTTTCTTTTTTTTTTCTCTTCAGCATGGAAATTCTGTGATAGAATCTCTTATTTGCTAATACTTCTTAAAAAGAGTTTTCCCTGGAGTCTGGAAAGAAAATTTATGGGGCTGATTTCCATTAATTTGTATTATTTTGAATCTTCTGTTACTAATGAAGGATGGAAGTTTGTATCCTACATAGAGCATACTTTTTGCTAATTTACAGCATACTTTTTACTAACTTATTTAAAAATAAAGTCATTTTTTTTTCTTTTACCAGAAATACTGACACAGAGATTCACAGTCAAATTTCTAAGTTTAAAGAGTACTAATGCAGCAGAACTGTTTGGGAATCCAGGTATTAATACTTTATTTTGCCTCTTAAAAGTGAAAAGAAAAAATTTCATACTGTACAGATTATTATCAGTGAGTATGTTTTATATCTCTTTCATACTTCTTTATGTTGCTTCCTGTCTTAATGCACTGCCAGTTGTAATAGCGGAGATTGATTCTTAGGCTTTTGTTGCATAGATCTTGATTATTTAAAGTGAGTGTATTCCTACTGTAATGGAAATGTCTGCTCATTTACTCAAGATTGATTATTAAAACAATGCTAATGCTTAAAGATTCTTATGCAATGTTCATGATTTACTCTTCTATGTTTAGGTTATCAAGTTGGAAAACCAGTGAAAGCTGCAAATATGAATGCTTCTGATACTTTTGGAAGCCTAAACATTTGGCAGCCAGGTACTGGCTTGTGAGGTTGCAACTTCAACTGTAGTTAATGCTAAAATGCCTTCCCCCCCCCCCCCCCCCCCGCCCCCCCAATTTTTAACATATTTTAGTTAAGAATTTCTTCCAAATTTTGCTTTTCTAGACTATTCCCTAGCCTTTATTCAAACTTCAGTGAGTAAGCCTCTAATGCTTTCTTGGAAAACTTAAGTTGAATGGACTTGTATCTATATTTGAACTATACCACTTGGTGTTTTGCATTCTAATGTTTGATATTTTTGCACAAAATTGAAAGCTAGAGATCAAAATGTTGATAAAAGAAAGCTCAAGTAAGATGTTTTCATTTCATAGTTGGCAGAGGTTTATGTACGCTGGCAACTTATACACCAGTTTTATTCGGACTGGATTCACTCTCTGGGTGCATTCTAGAAGTTGGTATTAATGAAGATTGCAGCCTTTTAAGGTGAGCTATGTAGGTTGAATTGTTTTTCCCTGCATCCCTCTTGTTGCTTATTACATGATTCTCTACAAGTGCCTACTGTCAGCACTGTTACATTCTTTTTAAATGTTCATGTATGCATTTCAGCTTTCTGTGGTTGATAGTCTCACTTTATTTTAAAAGGGCAATTATAATGGTTTCACTCAGATCTCCCTGTATTCAAATGAGGATTATGTTGGGGTGGAATGCTTTGCCATTTCTTCCCTTCAACAGATAGTTCAATAATTCAAGTTTGGTTTTGTTGAGTGATAACATCTTTCAGAGGAAACTGACCTTATGATATAGTAATATTACAACCCAGAGTGGTAGACAGTACAGATTTACTTTTTGTGTAATCTTATGTTCTTATTTTGCAGAGGAAATGTAACTGAGACATTGAATTCATTAATACAAGCTACTCACATTGGAAAGAGGGACAATTCAAGTTACAGTGATCTAAATGACTGGGTGGAAATTATACGTAAGTGAGGTGTTGTTGTTTATAGTCTAAATATGCCCATACGATGAGTAGAGCATCTCAAAATAAAACCAAAATGTAATTTCAAATGCCTAAAGATACTGATCTGTGTGTCTGGATTCATCCATCTATATATGTGTACACGCAGGCATATAACTCCATATGTATATGGATACTGCACTAACGTATTTTGCTGTCAGCCTATACATATATGACTTGGTATTTTAGTTCTCTGTTGATAAAGTACTCCTTTTCTTTATGTATATTTTTTATAGAGAAAACATGTTTTTCTGTGTTCCTGTGTGACAGTTACTGGTATTTCACTGGATGGGGCTCTGAGCAACCTGATCTAGTTGAAGATGGCCCTGCTCATTGCAGGGGGGTTGGACTAGATGATCTTTGGAGGTCCCTTCCAACCCAAACTATTCTATGATTCTATGATTTAAATAAGTCTGTTCTCCTCCGTAGGTCTTGATCCATTTAATTCTGATACCAATGTGAGCAGTGGAAACTTAAAAGGCGTTTGTCCAGATATTCCTGCAAATCTGAATATTCGCATAATCTTTGCTGATGTGGGTGCAGTACAAGGGATTCCCCGGCAAGAGATTCTTGCTGTGCAGATCAGGTAGAGAGTTTTGTGTCTCTGGCTATCTRACAAATAAATGTTTCATGTTGAGACTTGCTTACCTAAGATATGCAGATTAAATTTTACAAACAAAAATGTTATTTTGTTATTTCTCATTTTTTATATGCCTTTTATTTGTATTTGCAGCCCAAATTCCTTTGATCACAACCAGGTTTGCCTTTCTCCCTCTCAAATGAATATAATAATAAAAAAAAAAATCAATGGTTAACAGTAGATAATCTTTCTGCTTCACTGAAATATTAAATAAAATCTATGGTGCTGCCAGTGGTAGGCATACGCAGGGCATTCCATCAGAAGAACGTTTTAATTTCTTGTCACGTGCTGGAAGTGACAACATTGTCCTGTGTTCTGGCTTACCTCAACGTAGAGCTCTTCTTGAGAGCTGAGGTAAATGCTTTATTCTTTCCTGAAACAGGGAATTTTCACTTTGCAAACACTTTTTTTTTTTTTTTTCTCCAAGTCAATCCCAATCAAATAAAGGGGATTCTGTTCCACTTTACCTCATTTCCAGACTTTGCAAGTTTTCTCCCTGCATGGCATTGAAAATCCAGAGATCATCAAGCACCTCCTAAATACTGTGTATTTTGTCCTTTCATGGTTATGTTTAGGCTCTAAATTTCYATTTACAGCCCTCAAGTAATAGTTACGCATATTCTTACAGTTACTCAACAGTCATATGGCAATTCCAGTGCGGGCTTATCTGTGAAAACAGCATCAGCTTTCTTCCCATCACTGCTTCTGTTCAGTTTATTAAAGTGCCAGCTCAGCCACCCATTCCAATGACAAGGTAATTTTTGTAAAAACATTGATACTTCACATTATGTTAAGCAGATGTAATGTGAATAGCATTGATCAAAAGGTTACTTTGGTTTGGTGGAGTACCGTGCAATAAGGCCTGGTTCAAAGATTTATTGAGTAACAATTCTGTTAGTGACAATCTTCCCCAGGAGCATGAAGAACATGAAGGGCTGTAAATTACCCTGCAAAGTTGTCATTTGGTTTTAGCAGAAAAGCTTCTGTGTTGTTGGCTTGAGTGGAATAAGGAGTGCTGTGTGAGGCTCCCAAACTATCCATTGTCTGAAAATGTTCATCGCAAAAAGAAACATCTGACTAAACATGGCAGAAATGGAGTAGAGGGGAGGCTCCTGTTTCCATTGGAGAAAAAAGTCGTAAGAGAATAACGAGAAGTTTGTGGTTTAGTTTTGTTTTTTCCTGTAATCTGGACACCTTTTCACTCTATTTTTTCTACTTGTGCTGGTGTTCTGGTACTGTAGCTAATAAATCTGTGTTTGTGTTTTTTTTTTTCCTTCAGATTTCAGATTAATTATACAGAATTTGACTGCAATCGAAATGATGTGTGCTGGCCACAACTTTTTTATCCATTGACACGGTTTTACACAGGTAAAAATAATAAGCAGTGTGGAATGCCATATTTCTTTTTGAAACATAGATGTGTGGAGTTTAGTTTGAAAGAATGCTTCCCCTTTGTAGTAGGGAATTAAAATTTCTCTTTTAGAAAGCATGGTCCAGAAAGCCTGTTTAATTTTTTTCTTGATAATGCATAATTTTTTTAGTTAGACTAGTGGAAAAAATAATGACTAGGAGTACTTTGTGGATAAGATTGAAATTTTGTGAATATCTGTTTGGCAGAGAGAGATTCTTTTTCACTCCCCTGTAGAGTTTGGAGGGAGGAGAATATATCACTTTATGATACTGTTCTGTTTCCATTTCCTACTGTAAGTATAGCATTGTCAGTGTGTGTCGTTGCCCTTGAAGGGTGGAGGGAGACTTTGTTTCTCACTTTGCCAGTATGTGTTTTTCAGTCAGCCCACATGAGTTCCAGTAAAAATTTGCCATATTGGTAAGACAGTTAATTTTTAAATTTCCTCTGTGTAAAACTGTGGCGGATTATATTTCGTGGGAGACTCTGTAGATTAAGTGTCTGGCATTTCAAAGGGCATCAAGGCATTTGGACTCTGTTCTGAGCGCTGCATGGACAGAGGCAACTGCCCGTGTTTTATTATCTGCACAACTTCAGGGACTAAAGTTACACAAAGTATGAAGTTTTATAAGTATGAAGCATCTTAATTCCTTGCTTTGTGCTCGATTATTTTATTCAGACCATGCATATACTTTAATCTGTATCTTTTGGGTTGTTGTCGAAACTAAAATTTAGCTCTCATATGCTTATACTTTTTTTTTTCTTTCTTTTCTTTTTTTTTTTTTTTTTTTTTTTTTTTTTTTTCTTTTTTTTTTTTTTTTTTTTTTTTTTTTTTTTTTTTTTTTTTTTTTTTTTTCCCAGGAGAACCATATTCCCAGTGTCTTGCTAAAGGCCTGTCATTGGCATTTCTTGTTTTACTTGCAGCAATTATGAGTAACCCTTGGTTTTCTAAATTATGGAATAGTTCCTTGGTTTAAAAATGTTGATGTAAAGAGAACCACTTTTGTTAATATTTTAAGTACTTTTGGGTAAAATTTATGAATAAATATTCCTGGATTTTTTAGACATTTTGTATAAATATTTAAAGATACATAAAATGAATACTCTTACAGTATACAGAAAATGGTTGTGTTATTAAAAAAAAAAAAAGTAATAGAATTATTTTTAAGTGCTAGACTCTGCGTTTGGAGCAGCAGGAGTGCGGAGTTGACTTCAGCAGGGTGAGCTCTGCATGACCCACTGCAGGAGGGCGAGTCCAGCCCAGAGGCTACGCAGGTGTCGGGGTCATCCTCATGGATGGACCTTTGTCCTGYCAAGCTTCTCCTCTCCTGGTGTAGCGGGACAAGGCGGCAGTTCCTTTCCACAGTAAACCTGTCATGCCCACCTATTTTTGGAGCAGTGGACAGATTATTCACTCTTCTGAAAAGTAATAATGCTTCAGATGTTTTCATATATTGATCTGTAATTCTCTTTTCCAGTTAATGCTTTGCATTGGCAACTTGTATCTGATCTGGGCTACACAGGGCACAGAAAACACTTACTACTGATTTTCTTCAAATGATCAAATGTGATGTTCAGTTTGGGATTTTTCTGTGGTTCGGATCTTACAATTATCTTAGTAATGTATTTTCTCCTTTACATCCTTTCACGTGGTGAATCCCTGCCAGCCAGCGCGCTCTTTCCATCCCTTTTTTCGGGGTTCGCTGTGAGTGGGAGGGCGCTCCCCTGCCGATAAGCAGCCCCCCAGAGCCCGAGGCCGGGGGTGCCGGGCTAACCAGTATTCCGCCTCCGGCCGCATTAGCACGCCGGCCGTGAGCGGGGCCCCGCTCCGGGCGCGGTACCTGCGCCGAGGGCAGCGGCCCGCAGCCGTGCTCGGCCCGCGCCGCCGCCGTGCTCCCCGTTCGCCGCCGGTTGGCCGCCGCCACGGCCCCGCCCCCCGGAAGCAGCTGTCGGCGCTGCCGGCGGCGGGCTGGGGCGCTCCGCCATGGCCGCGGAACCGCGGGCTCCCGCCGGAGGTATCGCCGCGCCGCTTCGGCGCCCGCCTCGCTGAGCCCCTCCGCTCCCCTCCGCCCCGCGGCCCGCCATGGGCTCGCTGTTCCGCGGCGAGCCGATGTGCCTGGCGCAGCTCTTCCTCCAGAGCGGCTCGGCCTACGAGTGCCTCAGCGAGGTGGGAGAGCGTGGCCTGGCCGAGTTCCGAGACGTGAGTAGCGGCGACGGGGCCCGGGCGGCCGGCGGGGCTTTCTGGGAGAATGGGGGAGGTAAAAGGTCCCCGGRGGGGGTCCGGCGGGTGGGCGACGCGGGGAAAGTCGAGCCGGGCTGAGTAGTTGCCGTCGGGAAGGTGTAGGTTTCATTCCGGTGGTGCCGTGTAAAAGACTCCAAGACCGCGTCTCTTCCTTGTTTCCCCGACTCTGTCTTGGCTAATACCTATATCGCATTTGTCTGAAAGCGAGATTGGGTGATGGAAAGTCCGTGTGGAGCCCCAGCCTCCCCGAGACTCTGGGGGGGGTGTTTTGGGATGACTGTATCCTGCCTCTCTCACAGAAGTAGTTTAAACTTGGGGTTTTTTTTTGCAGTAGGATCCCGTGGGAGAGCCCATTACCCACCTGAAGCCGCACTGAGTGTATGTGCACAGCTAGTAGATATGTCCACCCTGTTGACAGATCGATAGAAACATCGTAGCTGTTCTGTAGGCTTATTTTTTCAACATCACAGGCTGCTGTTGTAAAACATGTCTGTTCCTGGAGGAGCAATTCACCATGGAGGAAACCACATGCCTGACTAGCATAAAATTGGGTCGGGTACTAATTAACCTTGTTTTTGCGTTGTCTCATTGTAATTATATGATCTTTGCTTGCTGACTGAGACTTTGGAATTTCTTCCAAGTATTCTTCAGAAATGTAGGTTGCAAAATCTTTGCAAGGAAAGCTAGGAGAACTTAAATTAACAGCTAGTTAGTAAATATGGCAGGTAGGAGGAGACAAATCTGTAAGAATCATTATACGGGTGTTATGTTGAACATGTTGATGCCGTTCCAGGTATCTGACACACCATTTGTTCCAGAAATAACGTATTGGTGGATCTGATTTAAAAGCTGAATAAGTAGTCAGAGACATTGCACGCTCATAATATGGGAATGTATGTAAAAAGATTCTTTCGAAACTTAACGTTTCAAATAGATTCTGTGGAAATCCATCGCAAAAATTTGCTCGTAGAAAGGTTTGTTAATTTGAAGTCGTTAAGCAGTATTTTAAAACTCTAGAAATCAGATTAGGAATGGTTTCTTCAGTAGATCTAGTTATTTTGTTATTTGAGTAAAACTAGCAAAAGGCATTGATAATTCTGCTTTAATAAAACCAGCCTTGCTATTTGAAGACTTCTAAATCCTTTTAGGCTTTCATACCTTCTTAGCTGAAAAGTACTTTGTAGAAGGCGAGCACGTAGAATACATGCAAAATTGTCTCCATGAAGTTACAGAAATAGCTCTGTTTTTTAGGGGTGGTTGCTGTTTTAAATACCTAATAAGCATTTTGTTCTTCTCCTTCAGCTTAACCCAAATGTAAGTGTATTTCAGAGAAAATTTGTGAATGAAGTAAAGAAGTGTGAAGAAATGGAAAGAATACTTGGTGAGCTTTACTTTCACGTCTGCCCTTTCTCATCCGTGGCATTATTAAAGTTTACATTGCTAGAGTGGAACTACAGTGGATGTTTCAGCTACAGGTTTTTTTAATCTTCCCAGTCTTGTATGATCTGAATGCTGTAGAATCTTTATAAAATTTTCATATGTATGAAAAAATACACATACATACACTTGTATGTAGATTCTTTAAGTAGATTTTTGGAGCCAGAGATGRCTTGACTGTAGCACTGAAATGGGTCAGAACGTACAAATATATTCCTTAATTTGTGTTGATATGCTGCAGCAGTTTTGAGTGTATCACAGAGCCGCTTAGGTTGGAAGGGACCTCTTGAGATCACCTAGTCAACCTGCAGTTCAAGCGGGGGCAGCTAAAGCCGGTTGTCCAGGACTGTGTCCAGTGGGATTTTGGATATGGAGACTCCACAACCTCTCTGGGCAACCTGTTCCGGTGTTTTACCACTGACCTCGGTTTCTYGGTTTTGTAAGCTGTAAAATTTACTTACGCTAATGTATGTGCTAAATATAGGTTGGGTTTTTTTAAGCTCAGAGGTGAAGAAGAGTTGCTAACGTGTTGCTGATAATTAGTTGAGACAATTTCAGTATTGACTGCTTAAAACTGCTAGGAAAATGGAAGCTTTTCTCTGGATATTTCTTTGACTATAAGATAAACTGTTTTTCATGTTATGTAACTCAATACTGTTGAACTTCCAAGCACCYTCAAAAATACCTCAAGTTATTAATAATTGTATTCACATGGTAGTTAATGAATAGAGAAGAGTATTATAACAAAGATGCAGATTTCGTCAACGTATCCTGAAGAAAAGTTACCGTTGAAGGATTCTTTTTTATTGGAATTTCTCCTCGGAGGCACGTGCTGGTCATGCCAAACCATCCCAGTAGCTATTTTGGCAATCTTCCTGCCCAGTGTGAGTTGCATTTGTTGTCAAGGTTGCTTAAGCTGCCTTGTTTGAACACTTTTTATTCCAAACATGGGTCAATGAGCAGAACATCAATTTTTGGCAGATGGCGTGATTAGCAGAAAGTGATATCTTGCAGCAACAAAGAGATACTATGGAATGTTAAAAGCTTCTTAAAAAGTACTTGTGGTTGGAAAATTTCAGTCAGAGGACTCTGAAGATAGCTTGCTTCTGCAAACTTCCAAGACGGAAATGTTCTGTGTATTTTATTCCTAGCACTCCATAAGCGCCCCTTTTTTCTCCCTAGTCTTCACCCTTTCCCTGCATTCTTTTTGAAGACTCTAGTGTGTGTGCGTTGTTGCTAAAATAAATGAATACAATAGCTAGGGCCTGATGCTGCAGTGTGATCAACACCATCAGTAACAGCTGAAGGTCAACTATGCAGCATTCTAGGAAGTATAAGGCAATACCGTTTCCTTTCTGATTCTGTTTTTCTTCTCACTCCAGGGTATTTAGTACAAGAAATTAAAAAAGCGGATATTCCACTTCCTGAAGGAGATGTTGCTCCTCCTGCCCCCTTGCTGAAACACATTTTAGAAATCCAGGTAACTTTTCCACACCACAGATGCCAAAGGTGTAGCTCTGGGTCTTGGAACTTTATCTCATACTTAATTACTTGCTATTTTATTACTTAGGACTTAAGTTGTAGGGGCATGGCAGGGGAAGCAGAAGCCTTTGCTTTTGTTTTTGTCCATTTTTTTTTCTTTCTGCCAGTGCTACTTCAAAGACTGCCAGTGAGGATTTGATATTAACACAAAATTCCTGTGAAAGGGTCAAAGCTAACTTAAAGGGTTTGCAGTCATCTGTTTTATTTTGATGGATTAGCATATTACACTGCTCCAGGCAAATTGTCTGTAAATGTAGTCTTTCAGCCTCATTTATTGCTTTGGGACTTACCTAAGGCTCTTTATGTGCATCCAAAATTTCCAGGGTGTGTGGGAGTTTTATATGCCCAAGGCTCTGCAGGTTCCAGTGCTGGTTGCATAGCAAAACATGGTGCTATTTTCTCTGAATGCTTTTTCTGGTATTACGTTAGAAGTAGAAGCTTGTAAAATGCAGATATAATTTTGAATGACATTCTGTCTTGCTGTAATTCTATTAATAGAATAGATAAGTGTCTTGCACCCTGTACTATCTGAAGTTCTAATTCCAAGTCTGCATTACTTAGCTTGGACACAAATAAGGATCAGAACAGCAGACTTAACAGATGCTAGTGGAGGATCAAGTGTACTCAGTACAAAGCAATCTTTGGCAGACTGAGGAATAAAACCTATGGAGGTTAAGTTAATTAAGAAATTGGAAACTCCCATCATTGCAGCAAATTAACATGTGCTTAAAATTCATCCTCCCCTGATTGCCAAAACAGTATAACTGATTCTACGTCATTTTTTCTCCATGTCTTAGGAACAGTTGCAGAAGCTGGAGACAGAATTGAGGGAAGTAACTAAAAACAAAGAAAAGTTGAGGAAAAACCTGCTTGAACTGACAGAATACACATGCATGTTAGAGGTCACGCAAAGATTTGTCAGGAGAACAGCTGAGGTACTGCTTATGTCGTTTGGCGAGGATTGTGTGTCATGTGGCGTTTTTGTTGCATACTGTTAGTAGTTCTAGTTAAGTGCATGACTTGGTGTTGGGCTTTACAGYACTGTCCATTGTTTGTTGTTATTTGCGCTCAGTACCTAGGGAACCTGGCTGGCAACCTCTTGTGCTAGGCTGTGTTCATATACATAACAAAATGCAGCCCTGAACTTAGAGGAGCTTGTGATTTCTGTGTTGAATTGTTTGAATGTTACTGCTGATGCCAACTGAAAATGAAGGCATATTTGTGTTATTTTGATGCATAAATTGTGCTAAGAAATTTACCATGTAACCTTTGCAACACTGACTATAATTGCTAAGAGCAGTGCACTTGAGAGCCCAAGATCTTTCTCTTGTCTGAATTGAATGTAGGAAAGGGTTTTATATTTTTATTGAAATAATTTACTTAATTAGCTTTTCTTCTTTAGAATAATAAATGAAGGAAAATATTTTTTTTTTCCCTGAAAGCTATGAATGGTCTTTCTTTTATTTACTAGTATGAATCCCATGTACATGCAAATTATGAAGAATTTCCATCTGTGGAAAATGAGCCATTAGTGGATTACAACTGCATGCACAGACTGGGTGCCAAGCTGGGGTAGGTATGGTTCAGTCCACGTATGGCAGGTTGTCAGTGTGTGCTGTTTCAAAACTGCTTGATGAGCTGCTGTAAATAATGGGCTGTTTTCTTAAAAGATGGGATGTAGTGTGACTGTAGTGATTTCAGATGAGCCAAACAGTTTTAGACAGGGTCGGAGTCTGGCCCAAATGTACCTTTGTAATAAAATTGGATTATTTGAAGAGATAAGTAGGACAGCACCAAAAAAACTGTCACAAAACTTCCATCAAACCAAGTATGTGTGTTAAGGAAAATCTCTAAATGCTCTAAATCAGTACTTTCTTTACTCTGTTTTTCTAGGATAAACACACAGTGTTTTAATCACTTGGCATTGTCAGTTGTAGATGTAACATTATTAATGGTATTGCCTGCTTGCCTTTAAAATGATGTATGGATTCTGCTCTCTACAACACCATTATGAGAGGGTATCTTACCAAGAAAAAATTAAGAACTTTACTATCACAGAAGGAAATGACGTCAAATATAATTCTAGTTGTGTGCTCAGGCCTACAGTCTGTTTGTTTTCCAAATAGAAATTGAGTCTATTTTATGTACCAGTTACTTCCTGTTTAGGGTGATGCTTCCTTCTCTAGAGATGACAGATGTTAAATTATTGTGACTATGTGATCCTGAGTGATGATGTAACTCTGAGTTTTTAATTTTTCTTGTGGATTTTAGCTTGTTTTTCAAATTTTTCTTTTTCCATAGATTCATATCTGGGTTAGTTCACATAGCAAAAGTTGAAGCATTTGAAAAAATGCTGTGGAGAGTCTGTAAAGGATATACTATTCTTACCTATGCAGAGTTGGATGAATGTCTGGAAGATCCAGATACAGTGAGTGAACATTGTAACTATCAGTTTATTTTGTTTGGACTTTACGGAAGACTTGGAAGAATTGCTGCTCAGGTCTGCCTGCAATGAATGTAAATGATTTCCCAGTGCCCTTGGAGGGAAAACTATTTTAAAGTATTAGAACTTGTAACACTTTAAAATTAGAGGTTTTGATGCCACCATGACTATAGGAATGGCAATTCATTTATCATGGTTCAGCTTGATGAGTGCAGAACTTTATTGTGGAATAGTAGTGACTTTATGGTTGGCTACCTTGATCAAAATACGTGGCATAAATGGCTGCTTGGATATTTATTAACTAAGTCTGTACAGTGCGTTACCTTTTAATAGTCATTTTATTTGTTCATTCAGTAGTTAAGGGAAAAAAGTCTGGAGTACAGTTGGTCTTCTATGAAGTTTTTTCTCTGAACTTACAAAATTCATTTTTTGTAGAACAGCAATTATGGCTGCCTAATCTGTCACTTTTAAATTTTGCTTTGATTCTAATATGTAACATTTTAATTTTTTAAGACTTTTTTGTTACTAATAGTTCTGAGATGGTAAAATATAATATCTCTTTTATTTTCCCTAAAAACTTCTTCTGTTTTTCTCTAATATACAAAAAAAAAAAGAGAGATACTGGCACACTTGAATTTTATTTTTTGATCTTCACTAAAATGGTGGAAGGTTAATGCTACTAACACAGCTTTTTCTAATTATTCAAATTTGTTATTTTGCTCTATAATTATAGCACAGTGGAGTTGTTGGTTAAAAACAAGCTTCATCAACTTAACTTTTTTGTTTTTTTAGGGTGAAACCACAAAATGGTTTGTTTTTTTAGTGTCCTATTGGGGTGAACAAATTGGCCAGAAAGTTAAGAAGATTTGCGATTGGTAAGAAGTACCAGTATAATTTCTTTATACCTGGGTTATTTTCTTGTTAGTTTTCCCCCTGCTCCCTTTCCTTGTAAGCGTTGATTTTTAGGCAAGGTTTTTGAAGTTAAATTTGTTCCTCCCCCCCATTGCATCTAGCTTTATAATTATGCAATATACAAATAAATGTATGACTCATTTTATCTGCAGTCCTTATTAAGTACAGGACAAACACTGACTCTCTCAGTTGAATCTGTTCCGTGGTTATTAAATGGTGTGTTGCAGATTTGACTAGGGCATGGGGTTGGGTGATTTGTTTTGTTTTAGTTTGGTTATTTAACACAAACTTCTGTTTTTTTGTAGCTATCACTGTCACGTGTATCCCTATCCAAATACCATGGAGGAGCGCAAGGCAGTTGTTGAAGGACTGAATGTTCGTATTCAGGATCTTCATACTGTGAGTAAATAACAGTATTCCCTTTACTGTAGTTATTACACCGTAGGAAGTCATTTGACGAATCACAGCGTTAAATACGTGAATATGTTTCTAAAATACATACAGCTTTGGATCTGAACAT
The DNA here is from genome assembly GCA_035582835.1 of Phoebastria nigripes. NCBI lineage: Eukaryota > Metazoa > Chordata > Aves > Procellariiformes > Diomedeidae > Phoebastria > Phoebastria nigripes. The sequence goes on from JAYKAV010002966.1 coordinate 441,476, forward strand.
GACTGTACGTCATGTCCCTGGTCTCGTGTTGCATGTATCTATTAAACTTCAGGGCGCTTGGCATTGCCTTCTGTTTTAAGCAGTGGTTAGTGTGGTCTCCTACAAATGTGATCCAGCATTGGATGAATACTAGGTGCTCTTACTGTGGTTAACATAACCACTGTTACATTTTCAATGAAATCTTCTTGTTTTTTTCTTGGACAAAGGTGCTGCATAAAACTGAGGATTACTTACGCCAAGTCTTGTGTAAAGCATCTGAATCCATCTATACGTGGGTTATCCAAGTGAAAAAGATGAAAGCCATTTATCATGTACTTAACCTGTGCAGTTTTGATGTCACAAATAAATGTTTAATTGCTGAGGTTTGGTGTCCAGTGGCTGATCTGCAAAATTTGCGCCATGCGTTGGAGGAAGGTTCAGTAAGTCAGCTGAATGCTCACTGATGTTAAGACTTTTKTCTTGAACTAACTGTACAGATAAGGAAAGAAAATAATTCTTTAAAATAGGCTAAAAGTAGGCACAGGCAAGTCTGGGTCTCTATGAACTCGTATCAAACAATTTCTTTATAAGCAGAGCCTTTATTTAGTGTTGTGGGTGGGTTTTTTGTTGTTTGTGGGTTGGGTTTTTTGTTTGTTTTGTTTTTTTGTTTGTTTGTTTTTTGTTTTGTTTTTTTGTTTTGTTTTTTTCTTGAGTAAGATCTTCTGTGTTGGACCCAAGTCTGACTGGGCTCACAATGCTGTTTGCAGTCAAGTAGAAGGTGCTAATTCCCTTGTGTGAGTTGTGTTGAGTGCAGGTCCGTCTTTTTGTTTCACAAGAGGGAATTTTTAGTAACAAATCTTTGTTTTATAATATTGACTGATGATTCTCATCTGATATTTCATATAAATTAATGATTAGAACACTGTACATAATTAGTGTTTTTAGAGGAACAGGTCAATGTAATTTTTTTTTAAGAAATGGATAAATGTTAAACTTGGGGCTTAATTTAGGGATGTTTCAGGATCAGTGAAACTGCTGATAGAGAAAATTTTTTCACTTTGATTAGATTAAGTAGCAACTGAGGTTTTTATATAAATGTGTCTTCTTTCTGTCTGCAATTAGAGAAAGAGTGGAGCTACAATTTCTTCATTCATGAATACCATCCCAACGACACAACCTCCTCCAACTTTGATACGTACCAATAAATTCACCTCAGGGTTCCAAAACATTGTTGATGCTTATGGAGTTGGAAACTATGGCGAAGTTAATCCAGGTTGGTCCTTCTGAAATCCAAACCATGAGCTGTGCTGTCATTACTGCTTGCCTTGTTATGTCTTTAAATACCTTGCTGAATTGGACACTAGTAAAGGCAAAATGGTGACARCCACGCTGCTTATTAGTAGCTGTTTTAAAATTTCAGTAGCTCATCAAAAGTACAAATGGTGCTCCAAGCAGTAAGATGGGATTTGATTTTGCTGAGTTATTTTAGCGTTAAAGGTACTGATTATAGCTGTATAATGTTTCTTTATATGCTTTACCTTTGAGAAGATATTTAGGGGAAAAAAGAAAACTTTGGTAATGGCTATTGATCTTACTGAAGCGTGGAGCTCAGTTAGTTTAATGTCCTTACGTATTTTTGCAGCTACATTGACTATGTCATGCTGTACAGGAGAAGGTACATTATAGTACAGAGCCAAAATAGCTACGGAGGAAGAACTGTTTGTTTGGTTTTTATTTCCTGGGCTCATATTATTATCCTCAGAATTGTCAACTAATGCTCAACGGCAGAGTTGTCATTGCTAAGGGATATACATAAGCAAGCTTTAAACTGAGTTAAATTTATAGTGTGGAGGAAAGGTCTATTAGCAGGGGGTGAAATGTCTTTCAAACTTGAAAATTGTTTGAGAGGTTAAAGCAGTTGAATTGCTTAGGCATAATTCAGATAGCGACATCATCTATTGTGCTGTGTGCCTGAAATCTGTTATGTTGTCATTTCAGCTCTCTATACCATCATCACTTTTCCCTTCTTGTTTGCGGTTATGTTTGGAGACTTTGGGCATGGTCTATTAATGTTCGTATTTGCACTCCTGACAATACTGTATGAAAACCACCCTAGATTACAAAGATCACAAGATGAGGTAAAAGGAATTACAAATAATTTACTCCCCGTCCAGCAAGATAACTTCAATTGAATAGTTACTATGTTTCTGAAAAGTACTATTTATTGCCCATGTATTAGACTGGGTTTTTTCCTTTGTTTCAGGATTTTCTGTGTTTAAAGTTGCCATATTCCTCAAGATTAATGTGATACCTTAACAAACTATTCACTTTTTTTTGAAAGGGCAGAAATAATCAAGTTGGAATGAAAGACTGACAAAAATTAGTTGATACTGTTGGGCTTGTCTTTCCTTCTGCTAGGGCTATTTAGTGATGTGCGTGTTTTACAGAATGTGGTTACAGTGACTAACATGAGGAGAAAATGATTTTTCAAATTCCGTCTTCTTTTATTGTTTCTGAAAAGGAGTTGTAGTTTGAAATTTATTAAACTTAATTTTAACTAATTTTTCAATGATACGGGTTAGAATGCAGGAACATGTGCATCTCTAATTAGAATTATGTTTAATGAAGAATGGCTGCAAATGACTAACTTCTGGAAAACTAGTCCTGGGAAGAAAATGTGGTTTAAAAAGACTATTTGTTAGTGTAACCATGCCAATGAGAAAAGTCTCAGTTTGTGTCATGGGAGCTTGCATGGGGACTCCAAATCTCTGCATTCGATTTAAACCACAGTTGTCTTTCAGAATATACTTCTTGCTGCTAGCTCTGTTTCCTAATGCATATAAAACTTTGCATCACTTGACATAAAGCTGTGAATGTGGGGAGATGAACTGCACCCATTTGGTGACTGCCATTTGTAAATTGCGTATTCACATGCTTAAAGCAAAATTCTCTGTGTTACATCTTGGTTGGCTGTAGGTTTCTTCATATTCCTTAATGACTATTCACAAGAATTTTTAGTTTTTAGAAGTCTTGGTACGGCCAAAAATGTGTTTCTTTTAGAAATGTGTAGATAACGATTGTTCACATAGCAGGTGATGTTCTCTATTTTTTCTTTTTTCCAATACTTACAGATAATGAAAATGTTATTTGAAGGCCGATATGTTATTTTATTAATGGGTCTGTTTTCTGTATACACTGGATTGATCTATAATGACTGTTTTTCAAAGTCATTAAATATATTTGGTTCTGGATGGAATGTTTCAGCAATGTTTGAACAGAAGGTTTGGTGGTGAGTAGCGTGCCTCTGTTTGCTATACCATTAAAACAAAAATGTACTTCCTGCAACAGTTTACCCCTTTTGCTCACCCATTTTAACTGCCCTTTTATTGAGAGTAGTAAGTAAACGTAGTGAAATCTAGCAAAATCTAGTTGTTAAGGTAGTAAATGCTAGTGAGCTAAGGGCTAAGTGATGCATCTACGCTTAAAATAAAAAAGGCAGTAATAGTTATTTAAAAACAAAAGAATCAAATTACTTATTATCTTAAATTGGGAAATCCACAGAGAACACGATGTCTTGCAAAACCACTATTAGAATTTGATTAATTTAGTCAATCTATCGGGTTAATCTCGTATTTATCAGTGCTGCTTTACTGGATTTACATGTCCTCAGTCACCTGGAACATTTTCTAGAATATTATCATTTGGTATAGATGACAATCAGTCTTCTCCTGGAACAAATTCTGTTGCAGTACCCTAATGCTATATGCTAGCTAATAACTTTTAGTGATTAAAAACTGCAACTGGCATAGTATCTTTTTATTGGTAGTAAGAACTTGCACCTMATTTTATGATGTGATATTTCTAGGGTTTATTCAGTCTCTAAACCTTCTTAGGTGTGTTTTGCATCTTTTTTTGTGGTCTTGCAAAGGTGTTCTTATGAATGGCTAGAGACTTCAGTAGTATTGTAAAATCCTAACAGAAGGCACTAGGATTTTGTCTTGTCGTGTATTCTTTTTATTCATAAAAAGTGCACTGCATCCTGTGTTATGGTTTGTCTTTATGCTAATGGTTTTAATTTGTCTCCAATTACTATATTTTCCAGGAGAGGTTTCTGAATATATATATTAGCTTTTGAGAGGAATAGAAAACACAGGGCTAGTTTTGGAGAAGATTGTCCTAGGTCATGCTTCTGGAATGAATAGCCAAGCAGCGTTAGCATCTACTGTAAAGAAATTAACAATTAATGAAATAAATTAATTACCTAGCAATCATTAGTCTTTGCACAGCTTTTCTTGATAGTAAAAAAAAAAAAAGAGAAAAAAGTAGGCTATGTGAATTGTCAAACCTACTTTTTCACAAAGTGGGATAACCTCATTGTTTTGAGGTGTCATGGCCCTTTGGTATTTAAATGTTCACAGCTTGCATCTCATTTTGCCTCAGAAACAGGAAGTGGCTTAAAATAGTAGAGTCAAAACCACTGACTTCGGTTAAAATGTGAACAGGTTGTGAGTGCTGTGTTAATTAAAAACTATGAAGTTAGAGTGGAAACTCATCCAAATGCAAAAGGGAAAAAAGATACCAATTATTCTTTGGGTGTTTGTTAGTGAATTTTATATAAAAGCAAATTGTGAGCTTTTTAAATGAAACTTTCCATTCTAGGGGAATGAGGAATAAAATCTGGAAACTTTCCTTTCAAAGACAGTTAGTGTGAATTAAGCCCAGATTGTGAGTTTTTAGAACTTTTTTTTTTTAAATTTTGCTATTGTTTTTATTAGCCAGGCCTTCTGTGCTTAGAAATCCTTTTATTCTTCTTTTAGAGACTGACAGTGGGTGAGCTAGTTGTATAAAGGAAAGCAGTAGCAGCGTCCTGCAGAACTGAGAGTATATGTTGTCACTATGTTTAAACAATGTCASATCTGATTGCGTTTTTCTTTCTCTGCAGTCTTAAGGATCTGAAGTCTAATCAGTTTTTAACACTGGATCCAAATGTTACTGGTGTATACAACGGAGCATATCCCTTTGGAATTGATCCGGTTAGTTTTATGATTTTAAATTACCCATTTGTGATGATCAGTCATTTGTAAATTAGATTTTGGTATGTGTATTAGAAAGATAAACATACTGTGGAAAAAATACGTTCCTGTTTGCGTTCTCCATTCAAAAAGAGCTTTTCCCTTAACAAGTCAAAGATTTAACTATTTTCATGAATCTCAAATTTCAGTTATGATCCCCATTTGAGGTAGAATTCTGGTCTCCAGTAGGGAAAGGATACTGTTTTATTTCTTCTATTACACTGTTCTTTAATGCTGATTTTGTCTTCTCTTCTTCAGATCTGGAATTTGGCAAGCAACCGTCTCAGTTTTTTAAATTCTTTCAAAATGAAAATGTCTGTGATTTTTGGCGTAACTCACATGACGTTTGGAGTTATATTGGGGGTATTTAACCACTTGTAAGTATAAGAAGTTAAGATAATACTAACATTATAGTTTTTGTCAAGTCTTGAATTATAACAGTTAATCTAGTAAGGGAAACTGGAACAATTTTTTTAAAAACAGAATAATAGTAATCGTGAAAACTGTTCTTAAAAAAACAGGCAGTAACAGAGAGGTCTTCCGACACATACATAAGATGATGGATCAGTATTATGCCAAAAAATGTGAAGACGTTGATTAATACAAGATTTTATTTCGCTTGTTGCTAAATAGAAATACGTGCCTCTTATGGTCTTGATTTCCACTAAAATACCTGATTAAAATTTCACTGAATATGAAGAAATCAGTTCTGGATTCTAATTTCAGTCTTGCTCTTTAAAAGTGCTGGATACTGTTCTGTTTTATTGAAAACATGTTTGGGCCATGTATTTATCTTGATCTTTCTTTGTAAAACTTATTTTTCATTTTTTTCCCATTTTTATCTTTTAGGCATTTCAAGAAGAAGTATAATATATATTTGGTTTTTCTTCCTGAACTTTTATTCATGATGTGCATCTTCGGCTACCTTGTGTTTATGATCATCTTCAAATGGTTAGCGTACTCTGCAGAGGACTCTACATCTGCTCCTAGTATTCTGATTCAATTTATTAACATGTTCCTGTTTCCTGGTGGTGAAACAGAGGTCTTCTACACCGGACAGGTTAGTAGTGTTCTTGCGAGCTTCTGAAGATCCTGTTGTTCCCTATGCAGATAACAGTTTACCAGCATGAAAGGCTGATGGCTGAGTGTTCCCCTAGGAAGGGGAATGTGTCAGACTAAGGGGAACTTGAATAAACATTATTATTAAATAACATATTTACTCTTTAATTGGTTGTAAGATTTTATGTAGTGACTTGTGAAAATACCTGTTTCTAGAACAAAATCTCCCAGGTTAAAATTAAGGCTAGAGAACAGTGTCTCATGCTTGTAATTTTGATGCTTTTCTATGTGCTGTAAATAATCTTACTAAACTGAGTATCAGTAATGCTTTAATCTAGAACCCACTYCTGAAGATGCTGGATGTCTGTAACCCAATTTAAGGGCCTGATTAAGTAAAATACTTACGTGCATGTTCAATTTGGAGTACATGCCCACTGAAATCAGTAGTACTTTTCTTATGCTTAAACAGGCCTTTAAAGGAAAATGGGAGGGCTTTTCCTACTTTTGATTTTGTGATCTAATCTCATTTTCTTTCTTTCCTCCCCAAACAGGTTGCTCTACAGAAGTTTTTACTTAGTATTGCTTTTCTTTCTGTTCCTGTAATGCTTTTTGGTAAACCACTTTATTTATATTGGTTGCACAGTGGAGGCCGAGGCATTAGAATGTACAGGGTAAGTATTGAGACACTTACACATTTCTTCAGTATAGAAGAATTCAGCTGGTGTTGTATTGCATGTAGAGAAATGTCCTTACTAGGTATTTCTACTCAACTTGGGAAGTTTTTCACTGTAATACATAATAGTGCTTTGTTCCTCTAGCTCTCCTTTTGCCTTTGCCTGCAACTACTTTAAATAAACTTTAAAAATGACACTGGCAGTCCACTTAAAGACACGGTATGTTTCCAATTTGCAGAGTGGCTACAAGCTAATTCGAAAAGAAAGTGAAGAAGAACTTTCTTTGCTGAGATCTCATGATGTAGAAGAAGGAAGCAGTCATTCATACAGTGGGCACAGAGAGGGGGATGGAGAGGAGGTAATGTTTTTACCTAATCTCTAGTTTGTATGTCTTTAAAAGCAAATTAGAAGTGGAAGATCAAGAAGATAACATGTACACTGAGTCCCTGGAGGTTTTCAAGAAAATCAGCTGAACCTTTACAAAGACCTTGATGCCTGAATGCAATTTACTTATTTTTATTTGTTGCTATTTTATCRTTATTTCTTGGTATATTCAGATTGCTACAGGAAACCACAATCTATCTGTAGTGGAGAACAGGAAGAGTGCTTTATTTGCATCTGTAGACTTTGCATCTAAGACTGTAGTTTTTCTTAAATTGAAGAGTGGGATAAAAATCCTGGGTTTTGTATGGTTTTATGAATTCTTAAAATTAAGGCAAGCAGACGACTGCCCAGCTTCCTGTTAATTAATCCTGGCTTTTCATCCAGACAAAAGTCTTTTTATGTCTGCAAATTACATCTTGTGATGAGGATTATTGCTAATGGGGGTTGAGAGACATGAGGTGCATTCCTAGTCCCTAGCTGTTGCTGCTGTTTAGTTTGGCCAAATTTTTAAAGGTTTTGACTGATTTCATGTGAATTGAAAGACAAAAAAGTGCTTCAGTTTCCTAGTGTGCAGACTATGTATAGTACTTGCTTCACTGGGGTAGTAGACTCTTGCTTCTTACGTATAGAAAATACAAGAATTGTTTGCTTAAATAAAATGCGTCATAGTTCCATGCGAAGTAAGTGTTGAAACTTGCAGTAATATTAGTCTTGGAACTCTTTGTTAGCCACAAGTATGTATATTTAGAGTTTACAGTATTAATGTAGTTATTTTTCTATCACTAGCATTACTAATAATTAATTCTGGTTTTAAAGATACAAAAATTGACATTGTAAACTTACGACATCAGTAGAATGGGAATTAGAACTATGACTGGTTTTACTACTTAGGGTTTTCAAGTATTAGATCATATTCCTTGTGGAAAACATAAATTGCATTCATTTTTATCTATCAACAAAGTAATTGGGGAAACTAACTGGAAAACTATAGCATCTGATTTTTTTTTAATGTTATCTCTGTAATAAGGATCTTAAACATAGCAGATCTTTTTTTACTTGATATGAAATCAATGTATTACCCTTTAATGGAATTTTTCTTCTATATATATTAAGCTTTGCATATCAATGTTTTTGTTCTCTCATGCTGAACTATGTTGTTTAAATGGATACAAATGTATTTTTATATTTTAGCTTAATTTTGCAGATGTTTTTATGAATCAAGCAATTCATACCATTGAATACTGTCTCGGGTGTATTTCTAATACAGCCTCATATCTGAGACTCTGGGCATTAAGTCTTGCTCATGCACGTAAGTGGGGTTTTTTTTGGTTGGTTAGTTGTTTTGTTTTGTTTTGTTTTTTTTTTTCCCATCTGTCTTGATTTTTAATGCTGGTTAGAGGGGGGCTGGCCTGTTGAAGTGATACTACTGTGAAATTCTCTTTTTCTTAATTTAAAAAAATTCCCTGTTTAAACTAATCACGATCTATGGAAAGCCCCCAAACTAAAATTGTGACTTACTGTTTGGAATCTAGTAATTCTCTTCATTGATTGCTCTGTGTTGCAAAGAGGCCGATTATCTGAGGACAGTGTTACCTCACAGAATGGTGTATCAGTAGTCACAGTACCATTTTCCATTGATTGACCCGTTTGGAAGGTATTTAGGCACTTGCTAAAGTCTTAGTGTCACGGTGTAGAATGTTGACATCAGTAGATCTTATTTTGAAACTCTGATGTACCTTTAAGTATTTTGGGGGAGAGAGAGGGGGGCAACTAACTGGAGGGCAGCGGTGCTTATAGTTCCCATGTTCAGCAGATCCTATAATACTGTTTAAACTACAGTACAGGTCAATTAGAGTAGCTCGCTGGGTGAATGTATGCAGTATCAACATTAATTATGAAAACTTTTTTTTTTTTTAATAGAGTTATCAGAAGTTCTGTGGCAAATGGTGATGAGAGTGGGTCTTCGTGTGGATACAACATACGGTGTCTTACTGCTAGTCCCTGTTCTAGCCTTTTTTGCTGTGCTAACAGTTTCTATTCTTTTGGTCATGGAGGGGCTTTCTGCTTTTCTCCATGCTATACGACTTCACTGGTAAGTTTTAACTCTTCATTTTTTCTTTATACCACTTCAGCATATACTGGCTTGTTTAAGAGGAATTTTTGTGTCAAAATATTAGGTTCCTTATTAAAGAGAAAAGTGTAAAATGCAACAGCCTAATGCTGCTGTAATAGATTTATCTAATCACATTAAATAAATGGCTTGTTAGTTGAATGTGATTGTTCCTCTGGAATATTTTCAGTAAATTCAAATATTACATTGGCTTATGATGCATATTAACCTCTACCACATTCAGAGTTGACAAACTATGAGTACGTTTGATTTATAGTATTGCAGCTTTTCATACTGTAGAATATTAGTAACATGGATAAGTATTTTTAATTTCAGTCTGGTTATATCACTGAATGGCTTCAGTCTATTTTATTTATTTGGTTCAACAGAACATTTATATTAGTGAGCAAAACTTTTGCTAAAGTGGGCCTGCCAACCCTTAAGTATTTTAATCCTTCCTTAATCTTAATATATCATGAGCTCTGCACATTTGAGTGGATTCAGAAAACCTGATGAAATTTACAGTATAAGAAAAGGCAGACATCTGGTATATAAACACATGAGGCAGAGCTATACCATTAGAGTATTGTCCTCATGATATTGTATGTTTGCAAAACAATTAATTGCAACTAACTCAAAAACAAATTAGTAAGACAGAAGTGAGAAATGAGCCATTACAGCACAATGTCAGTGTGTTTGGGTCTCTTGAGAAACATGAAATTTGCCTGGGACTGTGATAGGAAGGTTAAATAGCCGCAAAGAAAGCGTAAGTGACAGGATTAGGATTGGTTTTGCTCAGCCTCTTGTGTTGCACAGTTCCATCCTTTGACAAGCGGTCATTTTGGATTAATACACGGATTCCGGGTTTTTTTTGCTCTCGTTTCAGGGTGGAATTTCAGAACAAATTCTACTCTGGTGGAGGATACAAGTTTACGCCTTTCTCTTTTAAGCACATTTCTTTACATTTTAATAAAGATGATACGGCATAGTTTGGTTGCTGTCAGCAGAAATGTTTGGAATTGTCTGCAAATAATCATGTGATTGGATCTCACCTAGGAATGGTTTCCTGTAGGACAAAGTGTTTTTCACTGATTGCCTTATAATGCAGCCAAATAATTCTGTAATATATACCTCCCATAGAAATACATAGCAGATCTGGAGCATCTTGTAAAGTATATAGATATAAAATGTACATTTTTCTTGCTAAACTAATGTTGTAAATTAATTTTATTCTTTAAAAAAAAAAAAGTTGTTACTGCTTGTCCAAAAACCAGTGTAGGCGTTTTTTTTTGTTGAGGCTGTTTATTTTCTTGAATGGTTACTTTTAAGTTATCTAAAAGACTTTTCATCATATTAAACACTCATTACTAATCACATACTTAAGCAAGCTACCCTCTCATGCACTTTGGGAACAATTCAGCAGTGTATGTTTTCAGTATCTATTCCAGAAGGATTATGAAATGTAAATTTATACATAGCAATGCAACATGCTCTTTTTTGGCCATATTTAAAATTGCACCGAAAATGTTAACTGTGCTCTTTAGTGTTACGGAAGAAGGCGGGATTAGAAGTGGAGACTGGAAGTATTAGCCCTCTTATTTCCCTGTAGTGAGGAGCTTTCTGATAACGTGCTGTTCTGCAGAGCACGTTGTGTGCAGCCCATCACTTGCAGTGACCTCGGTGGGTAAAAGCCTCAGAAAGTCTTGCACTGTCTGGATGAGGACTCAAATAAAAGAATCAAATTGCCTATGAGAAACTTTTATCCCGTGTTCTATTTTTACAGTGTGATCCCATGCAGAGTTTCTACTCTTAGGAATAACTTTTGCACGGGGAGTGAAGAATTGGCCTCGATCCGTGTTTATGTTTGGCTGTAAGGACATACATACAGTGTTACTTATCTGATGTTGTTGAACCAAAGTTTATACTGAATGGGTGGAAAGGGGTCATTTTGTATTATTTTTTGTATCAGTGTGAAAATCGGGATATTACTATAATGTTTTAACATCTGTGCCATAAGAACAGCATAAGTTAAATTTTGCACTTGTTTCATACTAATTCCGAATAAAACCTCGTTTGCGCTGTTCAGAGCAGGCCCTCATGTTTGTACGTAGCCCTTTCCTGGCACCTGGCAACGCTGGAGGGGGACGGCCTTGGCCTGCGGCCCTGCTCCCCTCCACGGCGCCCTCCACCCGGGAAGCCCTTCCCGGTCCCCCGTGTCCCCTCTGCCTAAGGAGCTCCCCTTGTTTCCCGCCGAGGCGGGCTCGGAGCCCGCGGCGTGGCCGGGACTGAGGTAAAAGAACGCCCGAGGGGGCGGCGGGAACGCGGCCGCGCGAGGCGGGCGTTGGGCGGGCGGCGGCCTCCGGAGGCGGGCGTCGGGCGGGCCGCGGGCGTCGCTCCTCCCTGGCCGGTTGCCGTGACCACCGGGAGGCGTCGGGCGGGCCCCGGAGGCTGCCGCCATGAGCCTGGACGATGTGCGGCTGCAGTGGCTGCGGGACCGAGTGCTTGCCGTCCTGGGGCTGACCGATCCGGCGCCTTTCGAGGAGCTGCTGAACCGCGGTGACGGCGAGGAGGCACGGACTGTGCTGCTCTTTTTCGACCGTGGCACCGATGACAGGGACAGTGAGAGCGAGGCAGGCACGGCGCTGCTGCTGCTGCGGGCCGAGCGRCGCAGGGAGGACGGCGAGGAGGCAGTGGGTGAGGGCCCCGCTGCCCCGGCCTGCTGAGCCCTCCCCTGGGCGCTGCCTGACCCCAAGCCCCTTCACTCTGTCCTTCCCTCCCCAACTCTCTGTTTCCCCCTCCCTTGGGCCCCTATTTGTCCCACTTGCTGAGTCCTAGCCCCATTATTCCGTCCTTACCCCTTTCCCTGCCTCTCCATCCCTCAGGCTGTGTCCAGTTCTCCTGAACCCCTTGTATCCCACCCATTTCCAGACCTTTCTCCTCTCTGGTTGTGCTTTGGTGGGATTTGTGCCATCCCCACCGCAGGGTGGTTATATCATGCTTTCCTCCCATTATGTGTGCGTGCAGACACAGGTGACACAGATGAGTTTGCAGATGAGCAGCAGAAGGAAGGCCCGGATAACCTATTTCCTGAGCAGTTGACTGAAACAGCCTCCTCTGTGACGTTGGAAGGAAGTAGGTGGTTTGAGCGGCCAAAGTATAGTCGTTCCAGGCCATACTGCTATGGGGGCTAAATGTGACTAGCAAATGTGGCTCCCTTAAGCAGATCCAGCAGTATCTGTAACATCAACAGCTTCTTTTCCCAGGAAAGCAAATCTGATTTTGTGGATAGTGTCCTGGGCAGCATGGCTAAATAATGTTTTCTCAAGAGCTTCTGCCTCAGGGTTCTCCTTTGAAAGAAAGCTATCGTAGTTCGGCTCGTTCATCTTTTCCAAACAGATGGAAAGAAGGAGACTGACTGGGATGAACAAAATCAACCCACAAACACAGATCTTCCATCCACTCTTTGTCTGTGATATCTTTTACTGGCTTTATAATTTCAGATTTTTAGAGATTAATTTTACTAAAATAAATAGAATGAATATGTTCCCTTTAGTAGGAATGAATTAATTCCCCTTGTCTTAAGAGTTGCAAGCTCTCCTCTTTATTGTGATGTAGTCTATTGAGGATAAAAGTGGCGATCCTGCAAAGAGTTAAGATTGGTCCAGTACTTTAACCCACAGTATTGCAGAGAAGCTTTTCACAAAAAATTGGGAAAAAAATAAAGGAAAAGGGATAGAATGGGTGTCAGAAGAGAGCAATGATTTTCTATGGCTCAGAGATTCAATTCTCTTCTCTGCTGTCAGTATCTGTGTAACTGCCACAAGCTTCGGAAACAGTTGCTTGCAGAAGCAGAGAGTCATGACATGGTATTTTATAGCCATAAAATAATTTTGTTCATACTGTGCAAAAAGATAGGACCACGAAAGTTAAGTGCTGAAGCCTGGTGTGGGTATAAGTAAACTAAAGGAATGATACAATTCAACTTCCCACACTGTACCTCTGAATGGAGGCAGCTGCAATGCTTCAGGTTAATGCTCAAAAGCAGTAAGATAGGGAGAATTGTTTATTGCTTGATAATAATATCAGCACACAAAGGATCCAGCTGGGGATGCAACTATGCCTTTTCCGCTCTTTTAAGTGTCCAGAAGCCTGTGCTGAAAGGGGAAGGAGACATGGTGCACCTTCCGAAAGACAGTATAAAATGAAGTTTGAAATTCTTGACTGGCCCTGGAGTTCATGCAGTTGTTCCTGTGTTACAGTGTCTTCACCATCACTTCTTGGGCATGACATAACTATAAACATATTCCACATCATAGATCTGGCATGACAAAACTCTTAATTGTTTGCATTTCCTTTTACAAAGTGGTTTCATCTTGAAACATGTTAATCTACTTATTTTGTCATAAAAGATGAATTGCATTGGAAAATGCTGGTAAGGATATTCTAAATAAAGCCCAGTTACCTGTGGAATGCAGTATAGTYACCTGCATACTTGGATTCAGTTCTTCAGCAGCAGTGCTGTCCTATGGGAAAATGTATGATAAACACCAAGTTTTGGTGGTTGGTTGTTGAAAGGTGATGCTGAAGGTGGAAGAAAATGATCCGTCATTTAGTTTGAGAAGGAAATTGGAAGGATCCATCTTATACGCATGGAATACCTATTCTTTAATTGAGTTCTCTTGTGTTATTCTTTCTTAGGGATGACTCAGAAAAGCAAGACATCCCCTCTGCAATCTACAGACAATGAAAGTGTGTCAGGTCACGTATCAACTCTCTCTAGCGGGTCTGAATTGAGTAAACTGGAGCAAAGATTTACAACTGACAGCATGGAACACACGCTGCAGGTAAGTCTGTTGTATTTCACTCTGTTCTTTTGCGGATACGAAGATGCTGGCTTTCTGATGCAAATGTTTCAGTAAAACTGGTAGGCAAATTAAGGAGGTACAGTGCAGAGCAAGTATTCAGAGCAGAACAGAACTTTTTACAAGGACAGGAATTTCCATTCAAAAACAATGGCCTGTGGTGTCTGCCACAGCCTCTGACATTGACTGACAAGACATTGCAAAGATAATTTGCTTGGCAAAACACTATGATTTTTGGTGAGGAAATGCAGCAGTGAGTTACTCAGGTACCACATTAGCTATTCCCAGAGTTGCTTGTAAAAGAAAAGTTGCAGTTAGGATAATTGCTAGATAAAGACACCATGGGAGGAGCATGTAAGGAACAGTGAACAAAAGCTTTTGTACCTCAAGTCTCTTACCTAATTAGATGGTCAGGATGGAGTCTGGGGTTTCTAACTAAACTTGGTTTATGACTGAGATGTAGGTGGAAGGGGAGTAGGTGCTTGCACATTCTCAGAAAGGCATGGGCGGGTGGGCATTTAAGTGCTTTCTGGTTTCTTATGTTTCAAGCACTAATGCTTTTAGTCCTGTTGGTCTGGAAATCAACATTGTTTCCAAAGCTGATGATTTTTACTGTTAGCTGACTGATCTTTTGACGTTTCATTTATGTTAGTAATTTACTTGGACAGCAACGTGAAGGTAATGGAGTTAAACTAATGATTCTGTCCTGTTGCTCACAGCAAGCAAACATTTTCTTGCTGTTAAGAAACATGGCAGCAAACAGTAATAGTCATACTTCCTTTCTATTTTCTGTTTCAGCTACAAGAACGGCAAGTTGACAAAGTGTGTTTTTATGTGGCTCTTGATGAAATTCCTGAAGAATTTGTGTCAGATTTTACTGTATATTTTCTGAGAGACACCAAAGGTATGTGCCCTGAATAACTGCGGGTTCAGCATTTTCAGTCTTGGCATTAAACAGTACTTCACACTGAGAAAAGGTGATAGTGACTGGGATTCAGGATAGTGCATATCCAGCTTAATTAACTGGGTGCGAATACTCTCAGAGTAGAACCAGGAATCAGGAATGCTTTTCATATGAAATTTATGGAAAGTTACATATCTTCTGCATTTTACCAGCGAGGATGAAGCTTTCATGCTGCACTCAGAGGAACTAAGAAGATTTAATTACTACAACTGCTAGAACTGTGTAAAGTGTTTTGAGGATGAGGAGCTGTATGTGAAGGACCATAAGGTGGTGATAAGCACAACTGGGGTATCAGACTTCCTGACCTGACTCAAATTCTGATACACAACAGCAGCATGTTTCATTCTGATAGTTCACACTTGAATCATAAAACCAATGACAATAGTTATTCCAGCATCTGGAGTAGCTCTGGGTTCTGGTTGCAATCAGACCTCACTATCTACCTCTAGCCCCACAGGAAACAGCTTCTACACTAAAGCAAATGGGTATTTCCACACCTATATGCAGGAACTGGCAACAGTATGTTAACTCTAATTTAGTGCCAGAGACTGGCCCCAGCATAAACATTTATGTGTGCTTACTGAGCAGCAACATGTGTCGTTTGAAGCTACAAAGTATTTTGTATGTGCCTATTAGTTTCAGTTTTTCTAGAAACAGGACATTTGAGTAAAAAAGAAAATTATGATAATGTATTTGGTCATTTTATGGCAGTTCTGTGCAAGAGTTTCCTGGTCTGTCTGTAGAACAGGAGTTCAAATCAAGGCCACTGTTTTGTTTGAACAGAAAACCATTTTGTAACTATAAGGCTGGATTAGAGTCTTAGATGTCTTAGAGTCAGATGATGACACTTAAGTATTTTTCTGCCCTTTCTGAAAAAGCATCTGCACTATTAAAACCAGCACTAGTTTTGAAAGTGACTTGCATCAAACCTAGTTTATTTCAAACACAGTTTGTTTTATTGGAGTTTTAACTTATTATGAAAAGGGCTTTATGCTTTCTGTATCAAATAATTAGATTCATGCTACTTGTTTGTACACTGTTTAGAAAGAGTTACTGAACCTAATGACCTGACTGAAGCTAATGAGGTTCTTCCTAAAGTGATAAAGTTTGGTGTACTGAATGATGATACTCTTTTGATGCTAAAGAATGCCATCTCACAGGTAAATGTGTTACAGCTTTTATATATGGAGTCTTGAGTGTTTCCATGAGTGATTTGCCTATTTAATATTCTGCTGACCATATGGACTATGCATAAGAAATACTAATATTTAATGAGCGACCTTCATATGCCAAAATGAAGTTTTTCTTAATCCTTATTTGATATTTTGTTTCCCAAATTTTTGTAAAGATGTGGAGACGGGCATTATTTCATTGCCTGGCCCTATATGAGAAACATTTAAGAGTGTGACACCAGATACCTTTATTTTTGTGCTGACAGACTTTTGTAAAAGCATGCTGGAGCTATTCCCCTGCAGAACTTGAGGCAGAGAGAATGATGCTAAAGAGGTGTAATGGAAGGAGATGCTCTTTTTTAAGTTAAGAAATTAAATTTTAGAACAACATATCCAATGCTTAAATGAATTGCGAGTAAGCTGACTTTTATTGTTTTGTTTTTTAATACGAACCATCTAATCTATGGTACCTGTTTGAATTATAGGTGTTTTCACCAGCTCTCTCCTATAGTAAGCAGCAGACTGAGGAAACTTCCTTTCATCCAGATAGAGAAAACACAGATTCTGAAAAAAAGAATTTACCTGAGACTGAGCTTGCAGAAAAGAAAGAACAGCCTGTGGAATACTGTAATATTCAGATGAGGAATGAGATTCAAATGAACAGGCAAAAATTCTTAAGTGTTACTCAGCAGACTATGCAACAAACTGAAGGTGAGTGTTCTGCCTGTGCCAGCACTGTGGTGTTTGGAGTACATGACAGTAGAAAGAGGTTCACCTAGGAATGGCTTTATATAGAATAACAAATACATACAGTTTCTGGGGAAGCTCCAGACATGATTACAGTTTCTCTTTGCTGATAACAGTAGTATTTTTACTGCCCTGAAGCATAGCAGGCGGTACGGAGAAATGGATGAAATCAGTGGTAGTCTTTCAAACAGTCTGGAATAAGAATAGGAGAGGGGGTAAACATGCCTTGTTGCTTACCAATGTTCAGGGGACTCAGGGCCAATAGCAGGGTATAGAAAGTGGTAGACTGAATGAGACTTTCACATGTTGTTTAGTATCCCTTCTCTAACAGGGGCTACTGTCATGCCATTAAGGAGAGCGTAGTGGCCTACAATAGGCAGACTGATAATCTTCCTCAGCAAAGACCTAATCCTAGTTCTTAATAGTTAGAGATTGGGTTAAGGCTTCAAAGCTGAGAGCTTTTCATTTATTTCTAGGAATATATCTTTGTTTGCACTGTGTTAACTGTCAGGCAACTGGATGTATTTTGCCATATTCTCAAATAGGCAAAGCAGGTGGTACGTTGCCTATCCTCAAGTACCTAACAAGATGGAAGGCATAAGCCATTTCAGTGATGTTACTTTACCAATGCTGATGGAACAAGACAGTTAATTCTATGTGCCTTTTCTTCCAATAGGAGATATTAAACTGGAGATGCCAACTATAAATCTAAATGGAGAAGTGACTGTTCTTGCCACAGTTCCAGAAGTGGTTGAAGCTCTGGAAAGTTGTGCAATGACCTGGCAGGAATTAATATCCACAGCTCTAGAGGAACAACTGAAAAAGGTTCCACAGGTAATGTTGCCTATAACACCAAGCTGCTTTTATTCCCGGAGACATGACTTCATTTCCCCACAAGAATCTCTTTGAATGGTTTGTGCTCATTTTTAATCCATCTTCATGTTTGATTGTTGGAAAGCCATTTACTAATTGATGTAAAGTAGAACAAAAGTAGTGAGGAACTGTGTGACTGGGAAATAGAATATAAATAGAATATAAAGTAACTCGCTGCAGATCCTACCCACACCCACACAGGATAACTGTGGAAAACTAAGGCACATTTGTTATCTGCACTCTTCTAAAGAGCCATGAAATATTAAAAGCTGCAGTGACTATTTTTTTTTTAAATAGATGACTATATTTTTGCTTGAAAAAAGTCTTCTCTCTCAAACAAAAAAAATTCCAATTGTAAGATTCTGATTCCGCGAACACTTACACATGTGACTAATTCCATTAAACATACTAAGGGATTTTGTGTCTACAGAGTTACTTGTGCATAAGCTTTTGCAAGCATGGACTCTCCAGCTCCAACTCAGGGATATACTCCCCATGAGCAGTTCCCTTCAGCATGTGTAAAACTCTTTTGATTTCAAGGCTCTTCTTCTGACTGGGTTTTTTGCATGGTTGAATCATATCAGGTTTTTCTCAGCATACGGCATATTGAAATTGAAAAGAAGGAACAAGTATAGTCCTGGTTATAGGTTTTCACTCTTGCATAATGGTAATTTAGAATTTTTATTTTATTCCACATTACTTGTAGGGTAATGGCCCACTTGCAGAAGTTGACCTCTGGCGTGAGAGAAATTATACTTTAAGTGCTCTTACTGAACAGACAAAGCTTCCAGATGTGCAAAAAGTCTTGGAAATATTACAGGAAGCTGAATCTGAGCATATTGGAGATTTACAGATAGTCTTAAGTGACCTCAGAAAACATCATGTGGAAGCTCTGGATAATGTTAAGTTTCTTTCAACTCTCGAACGCCATTTGAAGGTATGTATCCTTAAGAAAACTTTGTGAAGTTTTAACTGTAGTTATCTGAGTTTGGTTTCTCTGTTGATATAATCACCTCTTGTTTATTTTTTACTTTTTATCAGCAATAAAGATATACTCTAGCTTTTTTATAGTTGATAAAAAAAGGCTTGCTTATTCTGTTTGAGTTACAGTTGTTCTAATACTTGAAAGCAGAAGCTCAGAACTGTGAACAGCTTGGTTTGTAAATCACAGCCTTGGGAGAATTTGATAGCATAGCTGAATTGGGGAAAACAAAGATTTCTCTACTCCATTTTTGAGGTAGCTTCTATCATATAAATAAATAAAGAGTTGAGCCAAAAGCAGTCTTGGGACATCTTCTACAGAAAAGAGAATATTAATGAGACAGGACCTAAAAAGCATTTGGAGCAATAGATGCAGATTTGCACATCCTTAACCATGTGTGTTACTTAGGCACCAGGTCGTTTCCTTGACTGGGTTATTTATTTAATAATGTCACAGAGTTTCTTAACTTCAGGTACCTATAGAATAAATATTGGTTTATTGAATATGTATCTGTTATTTTCATGACGTCTTATTCACAATATTTATAATACATTTAATAGAATTTAACATACGGCACTGGGTTTAATGTTGTCTTGGATACAATTCCTCCACTGATGAATGCCCTGAGAATGGTATGGATTATCTCACGGCATTACAACACGGATGAACGGATGGTACCCCTCATGGAACGAATTGCATGGGAAATTTCAACAAGAGTGTACAAAGTTGTGGATTTACACACGCTGTTTAAGTAAGTACTGGATTCCTGTTTAAATAGGCTGTATTTATTAAAAGCTTTGCTTGTTTTACATGAAGTGCAATAGATAACACTTTCATCAAATAGGTTTCAGCATTTTTCACTATCTGAAGTTGTATTAGAAGGTCAATTACAAGTCAATTTATTTTGTAATTTTCATAAATTACTGAATCAGCCTTGAAGAAATAGGTGCTTGTCCTCTTTTGTCTCAAAAGTACCTAAATCAATAAACCCAATAGAATTATAGTGTAAAAAAGTGGCGTAAATATCATCAAAATCAGTGCTGAAATAATATCTCCTTTTAAAATCAGTCACATTGAAAATTAAGACCTCACAGTTATAAGTTTTGACTAGATCTTGTATAATTAGAAGCTGCTAAACCAGGGTATATTAATCCAGTTGAGATACCATTTTCTATCTATAGTCTTTCTATCTATAGTATCTTAACTGTTTTGATTTGATTAATAGAGAAGATAGAGCTGCTGCAAAAAAGAAAATAGCAGAAGCCAAAAGCACTCTTGAACAATGGAAGAAATACTATTTTGCTGTTCGTGCCCAAATTGAAGCATCAGGAAGAGAGCAACACTGGGAATTTGACCGAAAACGTTTATTTGAAAAAACAGATTATATGACTTCAGTCTGTCAAGATCTGTATGATATTTTGCAGGTAGTAATATAGACAATAAGTAAAGGGATTGTGTGATCAGTGTCTTATTCTGTAAAGGAGATTCTTTTCTATTGTATTTGTTGAAATGTTAACAGCCTTTAGTTTTGTGAGTGGTTTTGTGTTTAAGACCTGAGCAGTGCCTTTGATTCCAACAAAGCTGCACTTAACGCTTGAGACGAAATAACTCTTCTCAAGGTACTGGTAGAAGATATTACTGTGTACATTGCTGTTATGAACATACAGACTTGTAACAACTGTTTCACAGATTTGCAATTTTCATGGGTTGCTAGCTTAATGATATAATTTTAGATAAAATAACCATTTAAGTATACTATAATATAAAATTTGACCATATATGAATCAGTATATCAATTGCAGGATAACATATGAATGGAGAGATTCTATGTTTAGGCTACTTTAAGTCAGGGTAACTAGCAATATTAGTGGTCCATCAATGGTCAGCTGCTATAGACTGTGTATGTAAAAACTGCGTATGTGAAAAGTGGAATAAAACGGAATAATAACTGAGTATTATCTGGTTTAACAACTGAAGTGTTGGGCCTGTAGGGTGGTTGTTTTTTTTTTTTTCCCATAAAGCTGCTTAGTGTCTTGTATAGAAATATACGAAATGTAAATCACAGCACGAATGGATTATTCTCTGAGCTGTTTTTGTTTTTTAAAGGAAATAATATCAGAAAGGTGTGTTAAATGGCAGAAAAAAAACCATTAAAAACAAAGCGTTCTGATACGTTCTTCTGAATTAACAGATCATTGAAGAGTTTTACAATATATTTGGTCCTGAACTGAAAGCTGTAACAGGGGATCCAAAACGTATTGATGATCTACTGAGAAGAGTAAATGGACTAACTAGTCCTATGGAAGAACTGACTTTTGACCCTTTTAGCACCAAAAGTGCACATGACTGGAAATTAATTATGGAAGAATTTAAAAAAGAAGTTTCAGTAAGTACCACATACTGTGATTCCCCCCCCCCAACCCATTATTTCCTATATACAAATTCCTTCTAGAATATCGTTTTCATTTAAAGAAAATGTAAGTTTGCAAAAGAAAAGAATACATGAATAAATATGTAAATGGAAATGTGAGAAATTTGACCAATTTTTAAAGTCAGTGTTCTGTTTCCAAGTTGTTTTTGTTTATAGTTTCACTTTATCTTGAAAATGGTGAAGCACACTTTTGTTCATTGGTAGAATCGCTACAGCATGAACAGAGGCTACATATGACCTCCCTGTACTCATGTGCTGACATGTCTCAATCATGTCCTACAAAGAAGTAAAACTTCCTTTTCTGGATTCATTCAGTCCTTCACCCCTCAGCTAAGAATACCCGCAAAGTACAAATTGTTACAATGGTTTTTGTGATTTGTATACCTGCCCAGCAGACACATTAATTAACGTTAATTTCCTGCAGCATACTGGAAAGCCATCAGTTTGTTAGTAATTTAAAAGACAAAGAATAGTAAAAATATGCTTGACCACTATTATAAAAAAGTATTTTCATTTTGCCTTCCTTTCTTGGTTTTGCAAGATGAATCTCTAAGTGATAGGATTTCTTGGCCTTCTTCCTTTATTTAGGTTATTGAAGAAGAGACCAAAAACTTTATTGATGAATCTTTTAAGACCCTTCGATCAGCAGAAGCTGCATTTGACATGCTGTTAAACTTCAAACACATCCACTCTCGTGAAACCATTAATAAGCAGTTGATGATGAAGTTCAATGATATTTTGGACCAATACTGTAAAGAGGTATTTAATTTAAGGATTTATTATGTAGTACATGAAGCTCTTTACCTAGTGAAAATCATAAATCTGTGTATATGTCTAAATACCTGTATAGTGTCATTCACTATCTGAAAGACTGACAAGTTTTACAAAATAAACATAATAATTGCTCTTACTTTTTTGGAGCCTATTGGAGAAATAGTATGGTTAATTTGCTGAAATGGATGTGCATATCTGTATATGTGTGGCACCGTATGGGAACTGAAAGGTGTTTGCATGTACTCTGAATGCAACAAGGCTTGTGGCTATTCCTTTACCTTGTGAACAGCGGTTCAACAGTAGTCCTTCCTGAGAAAATACATCTTTCATACCTTACAGCTATCTTGTGATGGACAACAAGTTCATGGTATGACCAAGAGGTGTCAGAGATTCTGACGTGTTGAAGCCTATATGTTGGAAAGCTTTTCATGTCATAGCATTTTTCTTGATATTTCAAAGAACATTGAGTTTAACAATAAAATGTAATCTTGCAGAAAACTCTGCCACAACAGCAGTTCCACAGGATATTTCTTCCTTTCTGGAAGACATTCTCTGTAATGCAGTTAATACAAACAAGAGATGCATGAAAAAAAAAAAAGAAGACTTGTTTTTATCCTGCTGCTGGAATTAGCTTCAGAGCTTGTGCTGTGTACCAGGTTAGATACTGACCATGGACAAGCAAGTGGAGAAATGATTCTTTGCAATATTTTATTCTCTTCTAGGTCGAAAATGTTAAGCAAATCTTTGTTCAGAACCTGAAGGATCCACCTTTGTACAAGAATCATCCTCCAGTGGCTGGAGCAATATCCTGGTCCCGATCCCTCTTCTATCGGATCAAACACAGTATTATTCGATTTCAAGAAGTAGAGGAGTTGCTTGCTAGTGAACGTGGAAAGGAAGTATGTTAGTTCTTTTGATACTTAATGAAGGAAGAAATACTTTCTTCATACTCTTCTTCTAAAGATGTGAAAGTGCTCTTATGTGAGGTGAAGTTCCAAGAATGTCTTTGCACACAGCAAGCCATGTTAGATGTGAAGAGCTGATTGGGACCTTCCCACTGTTTCCCAGAGAGACAGTGACAGAATCAATGACAGAATTCAAGAGCCTGAATTCTCCATCGCCTGCATTAATTACAAGGCATTACTTGCCCTCTCATCTAATAAAAATTAGAAACCATATTAAGACAGGTTAGTTGAACATTTCTCATGGTCTTTAAAATGAGTTATACAGAATTTTCCTTTCTAGGTAAAACAAATATATCTTCAAGTGGCCAAGAGGATGAAAGAGTATGAAGATCAAAAATACAATCAGTGGAGAGATGGGACAGAACAGATACTCCCACTGTTATTGAAAAATACTCTTTTGACTGTCATCACTGGTGGGGCTGCAACCCATGTTAATCCGGAGACTTTTGAGCAGGTGAGATACAGGAAGATAGTATACCAGACTTCTCTGTGGGGAAGAACTGAAACCTATCTAATTGTCAGTGAGGTTTTTCTAAGAATAGTATTTTAAACGCAGTTTTTGAAAGGAAAATTTCAAAAGTTCTGAGCTCAGAATTGTTTGTGGTCCTTTATAAGACATAGTTGCTGAATGACCTGGCAAATGGATGAATGTTGTTTCTCTGTGTGTTCTTCTGTGCTGTAATTCCTGTTAATTTTTGGGTTTTTGGTGCAATGTCTTTGGGATGTTACAACAAAACTTGGGACTGAAGTTAGGTAGAGGTAGGTTCCCAGCAGAGATCATGCAGAATCCTGTTCTAACTAAACTTTTGTCTGACTATGAACTTCCACTGGGATTTCTGTTGTAACTGTTTGCAGCAGTATGTAAACAGAGGTGATTTGGTTTGTTTCTTGTAATCAGCTTTCACTGAAGAAGTAGTTGTGTATAATTTCTGAAACTAGAATGCTGAGGTTGCTATCGAATTTTAAAGGCATTTCTACAGGCTCTGAATGTCAGCCATTCTGACTTTTACCTACTGCTGGATCAAATGTCTCCAAGAGCTAACCTTTTCCTTGTATTGTAACGGTTTGGTGTTCCTCCTTTCTGCTGCTCTTTCTTGTGTTGTAGAGCTCTGTAACAGAGGAGCCTGTCACCACACAGAAAAGTGTCCGCTTCATAGTGAATTTTTCTCCCGTACTCCAAGAGATTATCATTGAAACAAAGTACATGGAACAACTAGGGTTTCCAGTCCCAGAAATAGCAAGATACGTGGCATTACAGGAAGACAAATATCTTAGGTAAGGCTGTAACAGAATATCTTCTCACATACAGACTTATGGCAGTGTTTCAGGTGATTTCACTCCAAACCAGAATGGGCCCTGAGTCATCAAATTTTGGAAATATGAGAGCTCTTAGTGACTTTTTTTTTAAGGGTAAAATTACTAATGGCCATGTTGCACTAATAAGCTTTTCTGCATCCTTCACCCTGTAGGACTATGTCATACAAATTAACATCTCGTCAAATCTGAGAAAAAACAAGGAAAATAATTTGTTTTGCAATGAATTGTTAGTGCCATTTAGATTTCAGCTCACATTTAAACTCACTGCCGCCGCCTTCTTGTGCAGCTTTGGATAAGTCACTTTTGCCCAAATTATCACAGGCGTTTAGCACACAGGTATGCCGATAAGAGCCCTAACTGGATTTTAAAGTTCACCTGTTGAGTTCACTTATGTGCTTCAAACTGAGGCTGTCTTAAAAACTTTTTCTGAGTTGGGGCAGGAGAGGTTGGTCTAGCTACTATTGGAGCTATATGAAATTTTTCTTTTGTTTTCAATAGGAAATGAATTGCATTTATAATCAATACATATTCAGTGGTTATTTCTGCAAATTTTGCTTTATATGGAAGTCTGAACAGAATGATGGAAGTGATCGGCTCTTTGATCTGAGTTCAGAGCTGTATTTCCAGAAAATCCTGGTTTTTATGTTTTGTTGTTGTTGTGTTTCTTACACTCCTTAGGTATACAAATGGATTGAAAAACATGCTGGATCGCTATCACAAATTAATGGGAACACTGAATGAAGCAGAAACCAAACTTCTTGATGACCATATTCAAGAACTCTGGAAAGTATTCAAATCAGGGCACAGAAGACTCAGTTGGAACTCCTTAGGTAGTGGAGATACTATTTTAAAATGGCCTTAGATATTGATTTTCCGTTAAAAAATCTCTTCAATTCTGCACTCTATTTTTTATGTCACATGACAGCAATGTATCCCTAAACGGTACATCCTATTGTCACAGTCAGAGTCAGAATAGTAGGTTAGACAGACTCTGATCCAGGAGGGTATTTCTTATGTTTTTATTATATTTAAAAAAAACTGAGTGGAAATGGATAGAGACCCTTAGATAACAGCTGTAAGGGAGCTAGATGAAGGATTAGGTGAGAAATCATCTAATCTATCTTTCTGCAGAGCATCAGTTCATTCTCAGAGATAAAACACATCTGGTTGTGGCAATTTTGATGCATTGGTGAAATATTTGTTAAAAGAAAATAAACAAATGGTTGTGATTTATTTCAAGGTATTGGTGACTTTATTGCCCGATGTACACAAGCCATCAGGAAGTTTGAATCACTTGTCCATCAGATTCATAATAATTCTGAAGATATAAGCAACAAACTTCTGTTCATAGAATCAACAAATCTTTTTAAGTTTCCGCTTTCAAAAAGCGGTGATGAACTTCCTAGTAAGTCTTTATATTTTCATTTCCAAGCTCTGTGATGTTTTATTTTGCCCTGTCTGCATTTTTTGTGTTTTTAGTTGCTAAGATCAACCCTTTTAATTGTTACCAAAACTAGTTACAGTAGTATTTCATGGTGTAACGGAGGAAGCACAAGCAGAGCTTCAGTACACTAAAGCTCACGGTGTCAATGAGAGAAGCATAAAGATGAGTATACAAGTAGATCATTTGACTTGCATCTACCTTGCTTTTGATCACTTTCCCCCTAGCTTTCCTCTGATTTCCTTATCCTTCTTGTATGCAGTAGTGTAGTCTTAGAGCTGCAATCTGCATGGAGTGTCAGCTCCCTTCTGGGCTCTCTGAACTGAACTGGTTTCCTCAGATGGAAATTGCAGTCAGGTGATGGTCTCCCAGGTCTCCCTGTCACTTGAGTGAGTGGGT
Organism: Phoebastria nigripes; assembly: GCA_035582835.1. NCBI lineage: Eukaryota > Metazoa > Chordata > Aves > Procellariiformes > Diomedeidae > Phoebastria > Phoebastria nigripes. The sequence goes on from JAYKAV010002966.1 coordinate 467,681, forward strand.
GATGGATCAAATTTCTTTCAACACTTTGTAAGTCTTAAAAAGGTTACTTTCATATCTAATGGTTGCTATTAATAATTGATTCCATAGAAAATCAGAGGGCTGAAATATTAATAAATTAAGCATTAATAAGTGAAGATATTTTTTATCAGTATACAAGATCAATTTCACGTTCACAAATAAAGCCCAGCTAATTACTCCAGTATGCAAGTCTGTTAGGTCTTTTGCAGTTAATAACGCTACTTTTTGTATCTTTTGCAGAAGCGAAAGAATTTTTTGAGTATGTTAAGTGTGAAAGAGCAAAAGATGTGGCACACATGGTTAGAAAGTATACTGCCATTCCACAATTGCTAATAAAAGTGGAAGGACGAGTTGCCAATACAAACAGTGGCAAATCTCCAAAATTAACTTCCTATTATGCATACTGGGAAAATAGGATTTATCAGGTGTTGACACAGTTAATTGTGAAGTAAGTCAATTGTTTGCTTTAATGGATTTTCAGTCTTTCATCTTCAGATTTTTCTGGATCTGTTGATCAGTATGTATACTGATATTCTGTTTGAACACCTCAGTGATTTGCAGTTTGAGACAGATTTGTATTTGTACTGTTTTTTTCCCACGAAGAATGGAGAACTGATAACAAGGTACAGGAGAAACCCAAATTCTGAGAAAATGGATATTGGCATGTTGTTAGCAGAAGAGAAAAATAACATACGTTTTCTGCAATGTGTGTAGTTGCATATCCCTGGTTTATTTTTAAAATCAAAGTTTTGTTTTACTAAAGAATACCATTTTGAGAGCTTGGTGTCTGGGTGCCAGATGCATCCCTGTAATGCAGGGGACACCAGTACAAGAACAAAGGTTTGTTGGATTTTAGTTTACCTGGGGCAAGGAGGATCTGAACCATGCTCCAAACTGGTTTAGTTTACCTGCAGCAGCTGGGGCCAAGGAGGTTCCTGCAGCAAGGTATTATAAAGGCTTATATTATAAGCAAGATATTATTACAATAGAGCATTGCAGGGTTATAAAAGCTTCCCAGCCATCTCTTCTTCTCATGATCCACGTCTTTGTAATCTGGTCCATGCTCAGCTGACTTCATTGTGCTTTCTTGGCTGGACTCTTGCGATGGAGTTGACGATAGTCTCAGGGTCCTTTTGCACCAGGGTATCCCCATTCATTCCTTCCAATAGCTTCTTCTAGCTAGTCAAGCTTTTGCATTAAATCAGTGTTAGTGGGACAATTTTGCTCCAATATACATCAGTGTTTCCAGCTGAAATTGGTGGTAACTGACTTCAGACAGATCTGCTTATATATCTAAGCACATAACTGATAATTGCAGTCTCTGTTCGGCATTTCCATGGGGGGCAGCATCTGCTTATTACAATCTTTGACATGATTTTTTTCCTTTCCCAGGAATTTGCAGGCTTTTAATGCAGCTGTTATTGCAAATGTGCCACTGTTCCAAACAGAAGCTATTTTATCTGTTCCCGAGATAATCTTGCAACCTAATGCCAGTGAGATTGACAAAATGACTGCACAATGTATCCGAGACTGTGTTGAGGTCACTAAGGTGATTTTTGATAAAGATTTACTTGTTGTCAGAGTTTGCTTGTGATTATAATGAATTAATCTTGCTTTATGTTTGGGCAAGCATAAATGTCAAAGGGCAGATTCATACTGCTTTATCTTGAAATCAAAATATCCAGTACATTGTTCTAATTTTACAGACTGTCCTAATTTTACAAACTGATGACAAAGGAAAAAAATTCCCATAAAGCTTCATGCAATTTTTACTCAGGCAAAATTATTTGTTACTTTTCAGTAGTTTTGCAAGTGTAAGGACATTATTTGGTTCTGTAAATCAGCATACATCAGAAGGAAATACTTTTCAGATTGCACTGCAGAAATTGCTTTCTGATGTATGAATAAGCTGGTGGAATAAGGAATGTGAGTAGCCTTCTCTATATTACGGCTCTCCTCAAAAGCAGCAGAAAAACAGTTCAGAAAATGTTGGGAGAAGGGCATCTAGGACACATCTAGGATAGCGGGTTTACAGCAGACGAAATATCTAGCTTGCTGGCAAAAGTGTAGCAATATTTCCCTGCATAAGTATGTTCACATTGAACTGCTTTCCAAAAAAGAAGCCAAATATTGTGGCAGTGTTCCTGCCCTGTGCTGATGGAGAAATGATTCCAGATGTCACCTGAAATGAATAAATTTAGATTAAGTGTGCTTCCTATGCTCAGATTTGCTGTTCTGCTCCACTGCTGCATCCAACCTGTTTGATCTAATACCTGTTTCTCTGTGTCATGCTATGTTGTTGCTCAGTGTAGCTTTTAAAAGCAGACTGAGTAATGCATGGAAAGGTTTTGTTAGGATGAAATTAACTCTCCTCTCAAGTTTATGGGAAAATGTAATCTCCTTTCTTGCTGTCAGAAAAACAATTGATTTGAGAAATCATTCACACCACCTCCTACATAGTCTCCTAAATAATGATGAATGATTTGACTAAAATGACTCTCTACAAAGTAACTGTTTTTCAACACTGTCTTGAAAACTCTAGCATTTTGTACGATGGATGCGTGGTACGTGTATTGAATGCCCTCCTCAGCATGTCGAGGAAGATGAAGTTATCACTTTCAGCTTTTACACTGACATCTCCCAGAACCCTCTGATAATTGAACAGGCTGTTCTCATCACTCAGAATGTCCACAAACTCCTGGCTTCTCTCAGCAAGTATTTGAACCAATGGAAGAGGTACCACCTGCTGTGGAAATTAGACAAAGGCATAGTCATGGAGAGGTTAGCTGCAGAAAAGCCTGCTTGTATCACCTTTGATGAAGAGTTGCAGTTCTATATGAAGGTGGCTCAAGAAGTGACTCAACAGCCCTTGATTAAAGATGAGCAATTTATCAGGCTTCAGCTGGCTCCTTTAGCCTACACAGTGCAGGAGAATGCTAGAGGCTGGGTGATTTCACTTGGAAAGTTGCTTAATGAGTCTGCGAGAGAGGAACTCTTCAGTCTTCAGGAGGAGATTCAGGTAGGTGTTTTCAGTTCCTGTTGTATGATGTAGCTAGCACTGAGTAGTAGGTGACTATCTGAACCATGCTCCAAACTGGTTGAAACTATCTGGTGTATTCTGGTCTGTCATATGTAAAGAGGTGAGCTGTCCCTTTCTGTAGCTGGGAAACAGGAGAGACTATTAACATGAAAACCCAGGACTTTCTCACTCCTGTACTGGTGAAAGGTTCCTACTGGTAATTCTGAAGCTCCCTTTAAACTGCTGCTTACAACTTCTATTTTGTTGTAGCAAAAACATCCCTTCTGTACTGGGGTTTACTTCTTATTGATTTTTTTTTTTGTGTTATCTTTATCACATAGACTAAAAATGAAAATGAATCTGCATGTTATTTACTTGTGTTTTGAGTTTGAATAATAATTATAATTCTGCCTAATTGCTTTGTCAGTGTTGCTTCTGGAAATTATTTTTACTTTTTACAGAGCTTATCACAGAGTCTTAAGAGACCTCCAGATTCCCTGGAAGATCTCAAAATTGTCCTTGGCACAATTGCGGAGATCAAAGGCATGTCCTTCAAGGTGGAACTGAAATATTTGGACATCTGGGAGAGATACCGAACTCTTGCAATGTACAATATTCCGGTAAATGCATGTTATGCCTTGCCTCATAAAACATTTCAGATTTGAGCTAGGGGCACAAATGCCTCACATGTGAATGAATAAATGTTTTCCTTTTAAGACATTTTACAGAATCACAGTATTGTTGAGGTTAGAAGGGATTTCTGGAGATTGTCTAGTCCAAATCCCCTTCTCAAAACAGTATCTCCACTTTAAAATGGACATATTGCATGTGTTTAAATCTGATTCAGATCACTTCAATGTCGGTTTTGTGTTTTGCAAATTTATAATGTGCGCACATATTCCTCACTTTCTTGTGACTATTTCTTGTGAGAGATGTTACTTGTTTTGTTTTAGGTAGCTAAAGAAGAGCAAGAGATGGCTGACAAGATTAGGGAAAAGTGGGAAACTCTCTTCTCTGAAGCATCAGAAGTTGATCACAACCTTGGAGGCATAAAAAGAACATTCGCAAAGGTAATATTCGTAATTAATACTGAAAAAAAAATAGAAATGGAAAGGAAAACAATTTAAACACTGTTCTCTTTAGATTACACAGCAACAAATTGAGGACTACAGCAAAGAGATAGACGATTTCTTCCATAAATTCATGATCGAGGGGCCTGGTGCTGTTGGGGAAAATCTTGATAAAGGTAAATGGATTAATGTGTGTGAAGTGATGTCTTAAAAATATTAGTCTTTGGACAATTAAAATTTTATGTAAAACAAGAAAATTGTGCTTTCCTTATTAACATACAAACTGATCAACCAGGAATGTGACATTTTTAGTACTATAACTTCTACAGACTATAGGCAAATGCTGTCTTATTTATTCCCCATGATCCCTGGGGTTGTTTATCTAGACAATTCCTCTCCTTTCCCAGGATTGGAACTTATGGCCATTTTTGAAAAAGAAGTGGAAAAACTGGAAAAAGTTCATCAGGAACTGGGCAGTGTTGAGAAACTTTTTGACTTGCCAGTTACAGCGTACCCTAACTTAATGAAAGCACAGAATGATATGAAAGGTCTAAAGCAGATCTATGAAATTTATGAATTACAAAGAGTAAGTATTGCACTGTATATACACAGACACACATGTATTCATGCACATACATACAGAAAAGGTGGGGGAGAGAAGAAGAGGCTGTATTGTCCTCTAGTTACTATCAACTCTGTTCTAAGCCTTTCCATGAAATAAGCTGTGACCTGTAATTGACTACCACCATGAAATGATTTTAGTGATGTTAGTACAGGACTAACAATGCCTCCATAGTGGACCAAACACATACTCTTATCAGATAGGAGCAGACCTCTCTCCCCTCTAATAATTATYGGGTGGCATTTTACTGAACAAGTCTCCTGATCGTTTCTGATCACTACTTTTGGATATAGTATGCGTACAGGTGACAATGGGTATCTCAGGCTTTAATTGATCTTAACTATTTTTTAATAAGTTTCATTTTTCCAAAATTAAAATGCCCTATAAAGTATGCTCTTAAGGATGCTTTTCCTGTTATCCATATTTCCTTTTGATTCTTTCTTATACAACTCTGTATATGTGTACTCTGCGCTGGGTTAAAAACTGGCTGGACAGCCGGGCCCAGAGAGTTGTGGTGAATGGAGCAAAGTCCACTTGGCGGCCGGTCACGAGCGGTGTCCCCCAGGGCTCAATTTTGGGGCCGTTCTTGTTCAATATCTTTATTAACGATCTGGATGAGGGGATTGAGTGCTCCCTCAGTAAGTTTGCAGACGACACCAAGCTGGGCGGGAGTGTCGATCTGCTCAAGGGTAGGAAGGCTCTGCAGAGGGACCTGGACAGGCTGGATCGATGGGCTGAGGCCAACTGCATGAGGTTCAACAAGGCCAAGTGCCGGGTCCTGCACTTTGGCCACAACAACCCCATGCAATGCTACAGGCTGGGGGAAGAGTGGCTGGAAAGCTGCCTGTCGGAAAAGGACCTGGGGGTGCTGGTTGACAGCCGGCTGAATATGAGCCGGCAGTGTGCCCAGGTGGCCAAGAAGGCCAATGGCATCCTGGCCTGTATCAGAAATAGTGTGACCAGCAGGAGTAGGGAAGTGATTGTCCCCCTGTACTCGGCACTGGTGAGGCCGCACCTTGAATACTGTGTTCAGTTTTGGGCCCCTCACTACAAGAAGGACATTGAGGTGCTGGAGCGTGTCCAGAGGAGGGCAACGAAGCTGGTGAAGGGTCTGGAGAGCAAGTCTTACGAGGAGCGGCTGAGGGAACTGGGACTGTTTAGCCTGGAGAAGAGGAGGCTGAGGGGAAACCTTATCACGCTCTACAACTACCTGAAAGGAGGTTGCAGCGAGGTGGGTGTTGGTCTCTTCTGCCAAGCAACTAGCGATAGGACGAGAGGAAATGGCCTCAAGTTGCGCCAGGGGAGGTTTAGATTGGACATTAGGAAAAATTTCTTTACTGAAAGAGTGGTTAAGCATTGGAACAGGCTGCCCAGGGAAGTGGTGGAGTCACCATCCCTGCAAGTATTTAAAAGACGTGTAGATGAGGCACTCAGGGACATGGTTTAGTGGGGCATGGTGGTGTTGGGTTGACGGTTGGACTTGATGATCTTAGAGGTCTTTTCCAACCTTAATGATTCTATGATTCTATGATTCTGTAACTGGTTGTGTTTGGCTATGAATCTGTCTTGGACATGAACCTGTCTCTTCCTCTGTTTGTAAAATGTTAATACAATTACATCTGCATCCTGACTGTGGTCTCTAGATCCTACTGTAGTGGAAATTTTTTTTTTTTTTGGTCAGAACTGAAAGGAAATATAATTTTTTTTCCTCCTGATGACCTTGTTCCCAGGCAGCTAAAAAGGAATGGTCTCAGACACTCTGGATAAACCTCAATGTCCAGTTTCTTCAGGAAGGAATCGAAGGATTTCTTAAAGCCCTTCGAAAGCTGCCCAAGCAAGTACGCAGTATGACAGTAGCCTTTCACTTGGAAACAAAAATGAAGGCATTTCGAGACTCCATTCCTTTGTTGCTTGATTTGAAAAATGAAGCTTTAAGAGAAAGGTTTGCTTTGATTTATTTAAATCCATTTTCTATATATAGGAAGATTTTGTTTGTTTTGTTAGAACTTTTAATTTCAGTTACTGGGGTCATGCAGTGTCCTGCAGCTTGAAACTTCACTTTCTGCTTAATGAACTTGTGTAATAGCATGCAAGGTGACTATGATGACTAGGATACTTTATGTATTCAAAATACTAGTTCTTGTTTAAACAGTAGAGTGCTAAACATGGTTTCATGATTATATATTAAATTATAGTTGTTTTGATTTTTACTGTATCATGGTGGTTGGTACAATTGTTGATGTGTCAATTTAAAACAGGCATTGGCAAGACCTTATGGAGAGAACAGGAACAAGTTTTGAAATGACAACAGAAACATTCACTTTGGAGAATATGTTCGCTATGGAACTTCACAGACACTCAGATGTTATCAGTGAAATAGTCGGAACTGCTGTTAAGGAACTTAGCATTGAGAAGGTAATGTAAAAAATCATAATAAAACTAAAAAGACATGACAACAGTCTGTGTTTTATTTGAGATTTTTATATTGGCATGACAGCAAGTTTGGCCATCTTCAGGGAGCTGCCATGATGTTACTGATGGCAACTAAGATCAATAGCTCTGTTAATAAGCTACCACATGGCACAGAATCCTAGCTAACTTGACTTTGGCAGCAGGATATTGGATTTCTGTTATTACAATAAGCAAGTTTGGCCTATGAAAAAGGATCTGAAGAAGGATCCATTCTGTTTCCATCATGATATTTTGAAATAGACCCTTCTTTATAAATCAGAGTTAGAAAATCTGTGCAAAAATTTTGCTGAATTAATTGATTTAATTTTTATGCTAAGATTATAGTTCTTTAGTTTTCGAAGACTGAAACATGCATCTTTTTATGCTCACATGCAGGGTGTGAAGGAAATAGCAGAAACATGGGAACACCTGAAATTCACTGTACAAATGTACTTCAAAGGCACTGAGAAGCGAGGCTTTATTCTGGGATCTGTAGATGAAATTTTAGAGATTCTTGATGACAACAATGTCAATCTTCAGAGTGTTTTGGGCAGCCGATTTGTGGGTCCTTTTCTTTCAACCGTTCACCGCTGGGAAAAAACTCTGTCATTGATTGGTGAAGTAATTGAGGTAGGGAGGAAAGTGCTGGACTAAATAATTAATGTTTATTATTTATAATCAGGGTTTTCTATTGTGTTTTTTTTTTTTTTTCTTTGATGGTAACATTCGATTCTTAGATCTGGATGGTGGTTCAGAGAAAATGGATGTACCTGGAGAGCATCTTTATTGGTGGAGATATCAGATCACAGCTTCCAGAGGAAGCCAAAATATTTGACAGCGTAGACAGGATGTTTAAAAAGGCAAGTAACCGACTTGACTTGTGATCAGCATAATTATTTAGTGCAGTTTGCTTCCAGTTCCATAGTTAGCTGTAGTCTTCTGTGTCATTTGTAACACTGAGAATGGTATGTTATAATGAATTGAATATGAGATTGGGAAACCCAGGAACTCGTGTTTTACTTCACATCTGTCATAAACTGAAGACTTCTCCTGATTTAGCTAAGCTGGGCAAAGGTGTGATCCTTGGCTGGCAGGTCGGGGCAGGCAGATTCCCCTTTTCCTCTCATTGGATACATCTTTTTACCTTTACCATGATAAGAAGAAGCTTAGATATGTTTTTATAGATTGAGGACCTACAAACATGCTGAAAAGGCTTTCATGGTATAATGCCACTGTTCTCATACTGAACACATACTCCCAGTATGAATATGGCTTGCTTTTCTTTTTCCCATCTGCAAAATTGAGATAGTACTGTGATTCTGAAATGCTATGTTTGTCCTTCACTTGAAGTACCACTGTATACAGGAGCAAAGTCAGGTATATGCTTATGCTTGCATGACTTGGTATACAGGCTTGTCTTGCTTACGCTTGCTTTTATAGCAGTATCTCCATGCTCTCAGCTTTGAAAGCATACTATCTCCATGTTTTCATACAGCACTGCAGCAATAGGAAACCATATTTAAAAATCTAATTCACTTCTGTAAGAACCTATACTGCTTGTGCTGCTTGTGTGCTTTGTCACTACTTAAATATAATTTAGTATAATCCATTGCTGTTCAGTATTTTATAAACTTTCTTTTCTCCCTATTAGATAATGGATGAAACTGTAAAAGAACCAACAATAAGAAAATCCTGTGAAGCCCCAAATCGTCTATCAGACCTCCATCATATAAATGATGTGCTGGAGAAATGTCAGAAAAGCTTGAATGATTACTTGGATTCCAAGCGAAATGCTTTCCCAAGATTTTTCTTTATATCTGATGAGGAGTTGCTTGGTATCCTTGGCAGCAGTAACCCACTTTGTGTCCAGGAACACATGATAAAGGTACGATGTCTGGCTTTCCACAGTTCCTTGTGCTTTTAGGTGCTTTAAAAAGTTTAACAGACTATACTGTACATGCTGTTAAGGGTGCGCTAATATTTATTGCATACAAAGAGCGTCCTGGCAGCATCTTGAAGAAGCTTCTGAACAACCAAATCAAATCTGATCGATAGTCTCTCCTGGCTCTCATACTGGCCAGAAGCAGTTATGGTAGAGGAACGTTGGTAGAGGAACATTCAAGATACTCCAGAATGATCAATCATTAAAGAACCTTCCTGTAGCTCCTGATAGATCTTTATTTTCTAGAAAAAAATCAATGTCATTTGGGCCAGATCATCTGCTTGTTTACTCTGCAGTGGGGCTGCTGAGCTATATATCAGTGTTTGTATTTGATTACTTACGAGTCAGATCCATTTCTCTTTAGAGTCCCTGGAAATTTTCTTTCAAGATTAAATGGGGGCTAGATACACTTACATCTTTGAAGCTTTGCTTCTAAAATGCCAGTGAGTTTCTTTATTGGTGCATTTCATTTCAGATGTATGATAACATAGCCTCCCTGAGGTTTCAGGATGGTGATAGTGATGAGAAAATTGCAACAGCCATGATTTCAGCTGAGGGGGAGGTGATGGAGTTCCGGCAGGCTGTAGCTGCAGAAGGCAGAGTGGAGAATTGGATGACAGCAGTGCTAGCAGAAATGAGACGAACGAACAGACTCCTTACTAAGGAAGCTATTTTTCGATACTGTGAAGACAGAAGCAGGTGAAACAATGAGTGTCAAGGATAACACAAATACCTTATATGTTATTATGAGCCTGTAGCGATACAGAAAAATAAAGACCTAATTTTTTAATTTTTACACAATTTAGCCTGTATTTCTGTATGTGGAGGGATATGAATACATGCATATCCAGTATTTTAACTGACCAGAAAAAATTGTGTTATCTATCGTATCTAATTTCCTAAGTCTTGAGTTCTTATTTTTAGTGTTGTGTGCACAGTATGTTTTTCTCACTATGAATTCCACTTGGCAATCTTTACACATGGAATAGGCAGCTTTTCTATCAGAGTATTTCCTAGGCTTTTGAAATACTATAGCACACCTTGATAGAATTCTGTATGTCTCTGTAAAGTTTGGCTCATGTTGTAGTTGTTGCAGAAATAGGAGGAACTCCCCCCCCCCCCGATCAGTTACTTAGAATAAACAGTAACTCAGACTCCCTCCCTATATGTATTTCCTATAGAATTGATTGGATGTTACTCTACCAAGGCATGATGGTGCTGGCTGCTAATCAGGTGTGGTGGACTTGGGAGGTAGAGGATGTCTTTCGGAAAGTGAAGAAGGGAGAAAAACAGGCAATGAAACTTTATGCTAAAAAAATGCATAAGCAAATTGATGACCTGGTTACCCGCATTATAATGCCTCTGAGCAAAAATGACAGGAAAAAATACAACACTGTTCTCATTATTGATGTTCATGCCAGAGACATTGTTGATACATTCGTAAGAGACAGGTAAACACCGCCCCCTAACCTATTGAGAAAATACCAAATGCATAAATTTTATTTCCACCCTTTTACCTCATGTAAGCAAGTCTCTCTTGTGTAGCATCCTGCAGGCTCAGGAGTTTGAATGGGAAAGCCAGCTGCGTTTTTACTGGGACCGAGAGCCAGATGAACTGAATGTGCGGCAGTGCACAGGCACATTTTCATATGGTTATGAGTATATGGGTTTGAACGGACGTCTTGTGATCACCCCGCTTACAGATCGTATTTATCTTACGCTCACACAGGTATATGTTCAAGGAGATTTTTACTAACAAGCCCTTTTAAAATACACTTCTAGGCAATCGCATAATTGTTTTATTGCCACTTCCTGTTATCTCCTAGATGCCAACGTGAACGCTAATATGTTTGAAATCAGTTCTGATATCCTTCTAACCCGATGGCCTCAAAGATAATGTAGAATGCATTCACAGATAAAATTTAAGGCTTTTGGTAGCCAAGGGTTCATCTGTGATTTTGCTACCAACCTAGTATAAATGTAATCCAAGCTTTGCTTTGCTTTTTGGTCTGTCTCCAAAGGCTTTATCAATGTTTTTGGGAGGAGCACCAGCAGGGCCAGCAGGTACCGGGAAAACGGAAACAACCAAGGATCTGGCCAAAGCACTGGGCTTGCTATGTGTAGTGACAAACTGCGGAGAAGGCATGGATTTCAAAGTAAGAGTTAAAGATCTGTGTTCTCTGATAAAGTGCCAGTTACTGCTCTTTTTCAGTGCCGAGGATAAGGACATATTCTGAACTTCTGAATATGTGCCTCCCTTAGAGATACCATGCCGATTGATAATGAAATATAGTAAAAAATGTCTATTTGGAATAAATTCCTGAAGGAATTTCAGGTGCTTTCAAGCAGGGGAGCAATGACTAGATGATATGTGTTTAAGCTCATCATAGGCAATCTGCACTTGGCAAGTAATTATTGCAAGACCTTATGACAGATTGCTAGCTCCTGCATATATAAATATCCAGAGGTTTTACTCAGTCATTAAGAGTTTTAGCATACTCCAAAATTTGCTGACGCTGAATGTTTTATATATTCATTGCTGAGATGTTTTTCTTGTTATTCTTGTTAGGCAGTTGGTAAAATTTTCTCTGGTCTCGCCCAGTGTGGAGCATGGGGATGCTTTGATGAATTCAATCGTATTGATGCTTCCGTGCTTTCAGTCATTTCTTCTCAGATTCAGACTATTCGAAATGCTTTAATGAATCAGTTGAAAACATTTCAGGTAAACATTAAAAAAGAAGAGTAATTGTGAAGGCTGATCTTGTTTTTGAGGCCAAGATTCAGGGTTAGACCCCATCATTAGATCAAAGGCTTCGTCTGTAATTCATTTGTGCGAACATTTCAAACTCCAGAGTATGTACTCTCAGTTTCAGAGATGTTAAATCCTTGCTGATTTCCTAATCCTTTGCTAGGTTCTTCCTTTGTGAAGTTGGATAAAAGTAAGCTAAATAGGATAACAGTAAGTAAATGGGATAATAGTATAATAGGAATTAGGGAGAGGAGTAACTTAACTTGATGTGGATTGTGAGGCTTTATTTACTGATGTTTATTGGAATTCAAAACCCTCAGACAGAAAATTTGATTGAGAAGTGTGAAATGTCTTGATGTTTATATCCAAGATACATTCATCTCACTGTTTTGTATCTGGATGACTATCTAAAGCTAAATATTTTAACATGTTGTCCTAAGTGGGTGCCCCAGTATTGCTGGTTTTCTCTTTGAGCAAATAGTACTACTTATTTCAATTCCGAATACACATTGTTCTAATGTTTTCTTATGCCTTTAGTTTGAAGGACAGGAAATTACCCTTGATAGCCGTATGGGCATTTTTATTACAATGAATCCTGGTTACGCTGGCCGGACTGAGCTCCCTGAGTCTGTAAAAGCTTTGTTCAGGCCTGTGGTTGTTATTGTACCAGATCTTCAGCAAATCTGTGAAATCATGCTCTTTTCTGAAGGGTTCCTTATGGCAAAGGTAAGAAAATTTTATTGCTACCCATACCCATGTACACAGCCGTGTATGCATGGCCCGTGTTTGGTTGCGACTTACACATTTGTGATTCTCTAACTTAAATCTCAAACAGATCCTTGCCAAAAAGATGACAGTGCTATACAAGCTGGCAAAGGAACAACTTTCTAAGCAACATCATTATGATTTTGGACTGCGGGCCCTTAAGTCAGTGCTGGTGATGGCTGGAGAACTGAAAAGAGGATCAGCAGACCTCAGTGAGGTAGATTTGCTACTTAGTTACGCTGGGCAGATCATCTTTTTCATTAGGAAAAGGATGCGTTTACACATCTGCTGTAGCTTGTCTGCGTTGGAAATAGGAGCACTGGTGTTATTTGTCTTATTATTTCACTTTGTTCTTACTGAGTTTCATCATGCCCTCTGCCAGCAAGTTACCATCAGAACTCAAGTCAAAGTAGGAAAAGCTATAGAAAATGAGGTATTTTACTTCTTGTTAAGTCCAGGATGCTAACAGCCAGATGAATGTCTCTGGATGAATAGCGAAAGCTGGTTTTTGAACAGTGAGTGCTCCAGTCATGCAGTTAATTGTGTAGCTCAAGTAGTACGGTATACTTATAAATGAAAGTTTTTCAATACTGCATTGCTTTTTATGGCTTTCTTTTACACCTATTTTTTATTTCTATATGTATGGTTATGATACCCAGTTGCCTAGGGAAATTCTTATTCAAATTTCTTCTTAAAAACTTGGAGACAGCTGAAGAAAACTCTCCTATAAAGTTATGTTCAGATGCACATTGCAGGTTGGCAGGAAGTTGGGGTCTAAATGATACTCTCAAGGGGACTACAGAACTTGGGTATGTTCATAAAACAGTTGGTTATTTTAACATCAAATCAGGGAAGCTGTGGTGTGGGCCACTCCAGCCATTTGGCATTTGGTTAATATGGTAGAAAAAGGCAGTGTATTATCCTTAGCTATTGGTATGCTTAAACCTTATAAAATAACCTTTGTTTCCACCAGTAACTGATGCCAAGAAAACATTCTCAAAGCTGTACTAAAGTAATCAGGCAATAGTTTTTAGAGATATTTGACGTTACTACATGTTAGATAATTGGTTAGCTATTTGGTAAAGATTGATTCTGCTATGTTTTGTCTAGGAAGTTGTACTGATGAGAGCTCTACGAGATATGAATCTTCCTAAATTTGTGTTTGAAGATGTACCTCTCTTCCTTGGCCTAATCTCTGACCTGTTTCCTGGCCTGGATTGCCCTCGAGTCCGCTATCCTAAGTTTAATGATGCTGTAGAACAAGTGCTGGAAGAAGGGGGTTATGTTGTTTTACCAGTCCAGGTATAAAAAATGTTAATTGCTTGAGTTTTTGTTGTAAACATTAGGCTGGATATGCATTGCTGCAGCTCCAGGAAAGCTTAGCTGGTATAGACCAGCTGCTGATCTTTTCCACAGAAGAATTACGGACAGCAGTCTATTGAATCAATATTTATTTTTCAGGTGGATAAAGTAGTTCAGATGTATGAGACAATGTTAACTCGTCACACTACAATGGTAGTTGGACCTACTGGAGGTGGCAAGTCAGTTGTCATTAATGCTTTGTGCCAGGCCCAAAACAAGTGAGTATAGAATTTGATATATGGAAATCTGGTTGTAAAATGACGTAGACTGCATTATTCAGCCCTGTGTAGTCATGACAAGATCAATAGCTGACCATAATATTTGCTTGGGTTAACATGAGATGGTATTGTGTAATTTTAATATTGCTTTTCTTGCTCTATCTCTAGGCTGGGATTATTGACAAAGCTTTACACGCTGAACCCTAAAGCTATGAGTGTGATTGAGCTGTATGGAATCCTTGACCCTACCACACGAGACTGGACGGATGGAGTCCTTTCAAACATTTTTCGGGATATCAACAGGCCTACTGACAAGAAAGAGCGAAGGTAGACAGCTAGAAGTCATTGTGATGATTTTTAGATACTGAGGTTTACATCAATATTTTATTTTATTTTAAATATTTGATACTGCACTATTAAAAAAAAAAAAAGCTAAATAAATAGAAACTGTCTAGGTTTTTTTCTGTCTTCTGTGAGTTTCCGGCCTCAGTGAGATGGATGGTAACTATGCAATTGTCAAAAATGAATGGGAGGCTTCAGAACACCTGGACTGACATTGACACCATTGATGGCACATCTGAATTCCGAAATATGTTAGTAAAATCAGAGATTAGTCAGTGCCCCTCGGCTCCTGTATCCACAGGTACATTCTGTTTGATGGCGATGTGGATGCTCTCTGGGTTGAAAACATGAATTCTGTCATGGATGACAACAAGTTACTGACCCTGGCAAATGGGGAGCGGATCAGACTTCAGTCGCACTGTGCTTTGTTGTTTGAGGTAAGTAATGACTGTACCGTTTAATACATGCGAAGGGTTAGATACAGATGGGTCTACAAAGCCTGAAAAGCAGTTACTATGGCTGTTCTTTGTTTAAGTGTATGATTCTCTTGTATGATTATTTTACAGGTTGGTGACTTACAGTATGCATCTCCTGCCACGGTATCCCGCTGTGGAATGGTCTTTGTAGATCCTAAAAATCTGAAATATAAGCCCTACTGGCAAAAGTGGATCCAAGAAAGAGGAAATGAGGTGGGAATTTCTGCACTTGTTCAGAGAGTATCTGTATTAAATACTGAACTGTAGACAGCTGTAAAAAAAAAAACAACTTTGTGAAGGCACTCTGATTTTCTGACAACAAATCTAATCACTAGGCCTGCAGCAGAGGGCTAAAGAGAGTTCCTAGCTTTTCTAACTTCCGGTTGTTTCTGAGAAGTGAAGAACCAAGAAATCAGTTTACCTGATCTCCAAAGAGTTAACAGTGAGATTGCTTAGGTCCTTATTAGATTTAGATTAAAAACTCAAGTCCACAGGGAGTTGAAGTAAGACAACTTAGTTGCTAGCACCTGATGAATGCAGATCCTCACCTGCTGAAAACCCAGTCCATACAACATTGCCATGTTTCTTCATGTGACTGTACCCTGTCTTTGGTAGAAGTGATTCCTGCAAGAACCATTGTACTTGGTCAGCCAGGTATTGATGGGAAGCTCTGATGTCAAAAATTGGCTTTCCAGGTTTCTGTGTGCTGAATTACTGTCCTTTTCATTCCTCAGCAAGAGAGAATTGAATTGAATCGTCTCTTTCAAAAATATGTGCCCTACCTTATTGATATGATTGTAGAGGGAATTGTGGACGGCAGACATGGAGAAAGGCTGAAGACCATTGTTCCTCAAACAGATTTAAATATGGTAAGGAATAAGGATTAAGGTTGAAAAAGTTTATCTAAAAAGAGCAATGGAATGATGGAGAGAGTAAAAACCTCCCAGAGAAAGCACAGGAGTAGAGTCCATGCTGAAATATCAGTTTGCTAGTGATGAGCACCAAGAGATAAAAGAAACAGTCAGTTCCTAACAATGCTCTTCTACTGTCATTAATACTCATATCACTAGACACACCTGTAAGGACAAAAGATCAGCAAACACTCAAACAGCTGAAAACATATTAAGAGTTTTCATGCCTCCAAATGGCAATTCTATTTACAGTTTTGTCTTGTTTTACAACAGGTGGTGCAGTTGACTGTGATGCTGGAAGCTCTAGTTGTGGTACAGCCTGATGATCCTGATGTTCTGGAGTGTTTTTTCTTGGAAGCTTTGTATTCCTCCTTAGGTGCTGCTCTTCTTGATGCTGGGAGAATTAAATTTGATGAAAATGTTAAACGTATTTCCTGCATGTCTACTGTTCATGATGACAACATCCTGGCTAAGCCAGGGGAGCTGCCAGGTAAGATCTTGTCATAATATAGTCTGAATCCATTGATTATATTAGAAAATTAAAAAAAAGTTAGTTTCCATGAAGGCAGAACATTGTTCTTCCTTCCAGCTAGCTATCCTGGCTACAAAATATGCTCTATGAAGGGCTATCACCGAAAACCACGTAGAGATACTGATGCTAGATGACTCTCAGGTACTGGTCTGTCCTTACAGAACAGTACTTTTCTATGCCAAGCTGAAGAGATAAACAGTGAAAGGAAAAATAAAACGTGAAAGGAAAGCCAGTGGAAGGTGCTTAAAAAGCGATAGTGTGATCCAAGTGCTGGACTAGGAGAATTTTGGTTGATGTCTTACTGGGTTAAACGACAAGTAAACAGAACACAGTGTTGCCCAACTTGGTCCAGAATCTTACCCTTCACTTTCATCTCAATCAGATTATTTTCTTACGAAATATTTCAGTGTCCTAGAAAACCTCTAGTTGCTTAATGGTTTGCAGGTCAGCTGCCAACTTTGTATGACTTTCATTTTGATGGATTTCAAAAAAAGTGGGTACCTTGGATGAAGCTTGTTCCTGAATATATTCATAAGCCTCAAGTGAAATTTCTTGACATTCTAGGTGAGTGTAAGATAAAATAAAATGATGATATGCCTTTAATTTATAATGTGCCACCACTGAGTGCATGGCACTTAATATGAGACATCCTCTTTCTGTACTGAAGGTCATCTACTCAGGTTCAGTTTCTTGTGATGGCACAAATCAATTTCTTTAATGTTCTTGTCATAGTAGTTTAGCAGGAATAGAGTTGATATTTACAGCACTGTGTAATAAAGAAATGAGGAAAGGATGAAAAGCTTGTTTCAGTTAATAAGGCTTATTAGGAGCTAACAATGCCTTTTACAACCCAGAATAGCCAAAGAGTCACAGTCTGCTCTACCAGAAACTCTAGGAAAAATGTCAGCTCCATGGTTGGTAGATAAAAATGACATTCTTAAGGCCATTATTGGTTGTTACTTCAAGCACTGTTTGATGGTGACAAGTGCTTTTCATAGTTAAGGACAAATGAATGCAGGTTACTTTATAGTAATATTTCAGCAAGCACAGGTTAACTTCACTGACACAAGAGATAATTACATGATCTCTAAAGTTGCTCCTAATGGCAGGCTATTCACATAGAACAAAATTCATCTCTGTAGAGTTATGGGAAAATGCTTATGATCCAAATAAATCCTGATTATATCCTTGAAATAGGGATTAAATAGAGCTTAACCAGTCCATGACCCTCCTATATGGAAGATAATTTCTTTTTTAATATATCTATAGGGGAAAAGATCCCAATGATAAAAGCTGAAAAGAGATGGTTGAGCAATTAAAATTTTCTTTCAACATTGTTAGTGAGTTGATATTTCAGATTATGTTTTTGTGCAACTGCATGTTAATACCTTGAGAGTCTGATCCAGCACTATTCTATAAATATAAATCCCCCAGCTGTATTGCATTTTAATTTAACCTGCTATCATATTCATGATCTTTTTCAGTGCCTACAGTGGATACAACACGCACTACTTGGTTACTAGAACAGATGGTAAAAATAAAACGCCCAGTTGTTCTTGTAGGTGAATCGGGTACATCTAAAACAACAACTACACAAAACTTCGTAAACAATCTGAACAAAGACCTTAATGTATGTATGAGGCATTTTGCCTTGTTTGTAAAGATGCATTTTCATTCTTTGTCCTTGTGTTAAATTTGCGTTGTGAAGCCTGAGTCTGTGGGTAGCAATATTGACTTTGGTAACATGACTGCAAGCTCAGACCCAAAGTGTGTGAATGATTTGAGAATCTCTCAGGATCAAATACGTTTTGTTCTGTTCTACCATGTACAGATTCAATTTTATAAAGTAAATATATATTATTGAAGTGCTAAGAATGGGATTACTTTTCTTTGTCATCTGTAATTCAAGTGAATAAAGGGACCAGAGAAGTGTTTCCTGTATGTCTGACAGTCGAATATAAAGAATATTTTTTGAATGCTCTAAAAGAAAGAACAGGTAAAAATCCATTCTTAACCATTTCCTCCCCTTTGCAGCTGCTGCTAGTAATTAACTTCTCTTCTCGTACAACATCAATGGACATTCAGAGAAACCTAGAGACAAATGTAGAGAAACGAACTAAAGACACTTACGGCCCTCCTATGGGAAAACGTCTCATTGTTTTCATGGATGATATGAATATGCCAAGGGTAAGCTGCCAATAGTTTGCAAAGTAGTATAGAAACATTTGGGTTGGCACTGACATGGTCCCTTCATACACAGATCCAACGAATCATAAGTCAAGGAGATTCATGGTAAGTGTATAACTGGATTTCAGCTTAGGATCTTCAGAAGAGTTGGATTTGTGTGCAGTAGGGGGTGTTTCTGTCTGTTACAATATTTGTCCTATACGTAAGAGAGATCCTGTTGGATCATTTCTTTATGCCATTAAAATCATGTGGCCTGATATTGGCTGCAGGTTGTGTATTGTAGAAACCATCCCTTTCTCTTTACAAATGGGGCAAAAGAATATGTGTGCATTTAGTTTCTCTCAGAGGAGAGGCACTTTTCCCATAGGAGACATTGGAATGAATGTTCACAATCAGTGCTAGAGCTTTACAAAGTGTCACTTAGTCCTTGTAATGTTCTCCTGAGTATGGAGCATGATATTTCCACATTTATAGCAGTAACTGGCATGCTGATGTACTGTGCTCTAAATATCTTGACTCTTTTGTATTACAAAGGTTGATGAGTATGGCACACAGCAACCCATTGCCCTGTTGAAGCTGCTGCTAGAAAAAGGTTTCTTGTATGACCGTGGTAAGGAGATGAACTGTAAACTTCTTCGAGACCTGGGTTTTATTGCTGCCATGGGGAAAGCTGGAGGAGGTCGGAATGAAGTTGACCCTCGATTCATCTCACTCTTCAGTGTTTTTAACATACCTTTTCCTTCTGAGCAATCACTGAATTTGATCTATGCCTCCATCCTGAAAGGCCACACTGCGGTAATTTCACTGTTTTTAAAGGATTGCTCAACAGGTTTATTATTTTTAAATAGACATTTATTTCCATGTTATCGCAAGACCTGAAATCTTCTGTTATCAGGCTTTCTTATATTTAGAACCTCATGCAAACGTTTTCCTTCCTCTTCTCTTTCTCAATGGGTTTACACTGTTTTGATAAATTCTTGAGTAATATGTAAACATTCAAGTCAGCAGATAATTTATAAACCTGGTGCTTTTCTTAGGTTGAAACCTGTGAACTATTTGGTTATGGTTCCTGTAACCAAATACACAAAGGTCAGCAAACTCTTTCCTGAATGACAGTGAAAAATTTAATATAATGCAGCAGACTGCATTACTAGCAAGTAACCTGCAACATTATACAAGAAAAGAGCAGTTTATTTTTTCTTCTATAGAAGTGCTGTGGAAATTCCAGTCATGGAGTTTGATGTTATCTTCAGCACTGTGCAAGCTCGGGAGTGAAGATGGGGCCTGCCCAAAACATTTAACTGCAGAATATTCATACTACAGAGGAATATGAATTTCTGAAAATGTTTGCCCTCAGTTATTTGAAATATACCAAGCAGGTTTAAAAGCTGGAAAGCAGAATATGTTTAATAGCATTGAGTTCTTTCTGGGCAGTCTCATGAAAACACCTCTTCTTTCTCATGTTTGCAGATGTTTAATGAGTCTATATCAACCATCTCTGACAAGATTACTGTGTGTACTTTGGAGCTTTATAAAATGATTATTTGTGACCTACCCCCTACTCCTTCCAAATTCCATTACATTTTTAACCTGCGGGATCTTTCCAGGGTCTATAATGGACTTATTCTTACAACTCCAGAGAGGTAAGAATAGAAAAATTGTCTTCAGTGGTCCTACACGTATTTATATTGGATAAATCTGGGTGAAGATGAGGTAATTTGGTACATGAAATCAGTCACATTTGGTGACTTTTCATAAAACCTTCGCCACAATGAGAAAATGTTCAAGAACATCCTAAATTGTGATCTTACTCTTGATGACAAACACTGGTGCATTAGTCTTTCTTAAATAAGATATCCAGAGGTAAAAATGCAAGCAAATTAGTTATTATGAAAAGAACAAAACCAAAGAGAGTAAAAAAAGTCAATCCAGAATTTGGTCAGTGTTATTAACCATATGGCCGTAGGAATCATGTCAGCTCATTTGGTGCCATCTGATATTTCAATGTTAATTCAGGTTTCAAACAGTGACCCAGATGGTGAGAGTTTGGAGAAATGAGTGCCTGAGGGTTTTCCATGACAGGCTGATTAWCGAAGCAGACAAAGCATTGGTGAGTAATTTCTTTCAATTTTTAGTAGTTACTGACTATTACTATGGCAACTAATTTGCAACAGCAACATTACCAACTGTTGCACTCAAGTCTTGCAGTCAGACTGCAGACTTGTCTAACCACTATGGTGCTCCATTAATTTAAAACATGGCCCATGGAGTTTTCTTTTCTAAAATAAAGTGACTATGGCAGACTAAGTGAGCAGGTCTGCTGAAGGAATGGAAAGTGTCACTCGGTTTGCCTGTCCAGGAAAATTGGTTAGCAGTGGCACAGGTGACRAAGTGTGAGAGCAGTGCAGGGGAAAACTCAGGAAATCACTTCAAGTCAGTATTTTCCTTTAGGAAGGATTGTATCAGAATGTGACTATACAATCAAGTAGGAAAAAGAAAGATAAGAGCCGAGTTCTTGAACAATGGATTCAGTTTTGGCTGTTATGCAAACTGGAAAATGCTCCAAATCATATCTTAAAACACAAGAGAGAATGACGCCAGTTTTATACCTTGAGAATTAGGGGAGGAATTGGGGTAAAGTTTACTTACCTATAAGCAACTTGCGAAGCAACTTGCTTAGATGAAAAGAGGTAGATTAAGATGGTGTCAGATTTTTCTGCTTAAAACTTTCTCCTCTAACATACAAAGATACATTTCCAGCTCAATTTTCACAACTCAGAATAATTATATCGCAGCTGTTCTGTATTTGTACATTCATTCAGACTTACAAGATTTGTGAGAAACCGTGGTGGTGAGACATCTATGAATGCTGAGAAGGAAGGTTTATTAATATAATATTTACACCAGTATATGAGAAGGTTTTTTTTTTAACAGGCTTATCCTTTTCTGTCTTAAGCTTCTGCAGTCCATTGGCTTGAATGGTTCTTGAACTACCTATTAGATCATTTTAGATTGTACACAGAACACAACAGGAGGCTGTGGTCTTTGGATCTTCTAGTGACATAAGTATCCCCTTGAAGTCAGTATTGGAGCAAGAATCTGCATTATCACCCTTCTAAGTATTACTGGATTCAGAATCATCTGCTTTTTTGTGTTGCCTGACTCATTTCATATCCTTGAAGGTACAAGGTCATATAAAAAACCTGATTGAAGAGAATTTCAGAGATGACTTGGAGCAGGCTATGAGGGATCCTATTCTTTTTGGAGATTTCAGAATGGCACTGAGTGAAGGAGAACCTCGTATTTATGAAGATATCCAAGACTATGATGCAGCAAAAGCTCTCTTTCAGGTAGTGTGCATCAGCTTGGAACTGTGCCTGATTCTGTCTCTGTGCCTGAGAAATGGGCAGGAGCTTGCCTCAAACTGTAGGAAATCTGTTCTCTTTCTGTGTGCACATAGAATTTTATGTGCACTGTTACCCATTTGGGGTCTGCAGTAATGAAAATTGAGGATCAGCTACAGACTCGGCAGTGTTTTCCAATAGTTTATTTTCCCTGAGGAAGGGGAAAGGAATAATGCTGCTAAATGGGTTGTTATTTTATTAATGTTATTAATTGTTTCATTGGTCTCCTAGTAACATTCTGTCCACCTTTCTCTGCAGGAGATTTTGGAGGAATATAATGAAGTTTATATTAAAATGAATCTGGTTCTTTTTGACGATGCTTTGGAGCACTTAATCCATGTACATCGCATCATACGGATGGATCGTGGTCATGCCCTGCTCATAGGAGTGGGAGGCTCAGGAAAGCAGTCTCTAACAAGACTGGCTGCCTATACAGCTGGATGTGAGGTTAGTGACCCTACATCTTTGCAGTGAAAGAAGACAAGGAAAGCAATATTGTGATCAGGATTAAATTGGCGGGGGGGAGGAAAGTCAGTCAGTCAAGATAAGATCAGGCTGGCATCTCTTACCTGTGGAGAGAAAACCAGGGTGAAGTGATTGCCAGGAGGTCTAAGATGATGACTGTGGGTGATCTGGGCAGGAAGCTGTCAGTGCCTGAATCTGGGTTTTGGCACTGGGGACAGAAAACAAGGATGGGTTTGGCGGTGAACAACTAATAGTCCCTAACTACTGCTTTTGTTACTTATCTGTATTACAGCAGCACTCCAGTGCTGCTTGAGGAACCTTGTTGTGATTGATACTGTAATATTTCTGATAGGAAATGTTCCTCTCTCAGAGGTACTTTCAGTCTGTTAAAGAGGCTTGGAAGGGAAGAATAAAAAAGGAGGATGAACACAAAGCAACTTTGAAAATGCAATCCTGCAGGGTTGTACAAATGTAATTTTTAAAAAGAATGTAGTGCATAACTTTTTGATACTTACACATTTACTGATGATAGGGGCCAAACCAAAATCCTTGATCCAGTCTAATTGAAATTCAGAGTTACCATCATGTCTTGGGTCCATCTGTGTCTTCTCAGTATATGTTTGCATCCTTAGGTTTTTGAGATCATCTTGAGTCGAGGATACGGAGAAAATAATTTCCGAGAAGATTTGAAAAATTTGTACCAGAAACTGGGTATTGAGAACAAGTCAATGGTCTTCTTGTTTACAGATGCCCATGTAGTAGAAGAGAGTTTCCTGGAACTCATCAACAACATGTTAACTTCAGGTGGCACAGGCAGCCTCAATTACTCCTGATCAGTATCTACTTGTGACTCATAATCTCAAATGTACCCTTGATCCAGCTATTGCTGTTTCACCCTGTGTCCTCTGCTGCTTTAGTTAGTTACACCTTTCAGTACTACCTGAAATGATCTTGGCCTTAATAATGGCTTTTTGGCATCATCTTACAGTCATTTATATGTGTCTGGGAAGGCTATAGGGTTAATTCATGCTGATCATGATGTTGCAGGAGTCTCAGATTTCTTTCAAGACTGAGGTATAACTTCAGCTGCATTTGGCCACAAACCCACCTTTTGTCCCATTGGCTTTTGAATAGCATTCACCTGAACTGCAGTAACTGCTTTTATATATATGTCCTAAAATATAGTTTAGTATCTTTTAGTGTATGCAGCAGCTGAAAATGAGCAGCAGCTGGCACTGTGTGACCACCCTCTCTATAGAAGTTCCTACACAGTCTGATTTGAAAACAGATGTGTTAAATCTTATCCCTTTCCTTGGTCTAGTTTTCCCTGTTCCTGGTCTGCTTACGTCTGTCATTAGGTAACTTATGCAATATTTGCCACGTGATTGAGAGAATGAAAATGTGAACTGATTGTTTGTAGACACTAATGAAGATTTTCTTTGCAGAGTTAAAAAGACTTTAGGTTCTTGTGACATTTTGTATATGTTGCTGAAGCCCAAACAAAAATGAATAATTATTCCTCTAAATCCCCTTGCATCATCCTAAGTACTGCCTGTCTATTTTCCATGGGGGTTGGAGGGAGGAGGAGAAGCATAGAGAGATTAATAGGTTCATTCAAAACTACCCAGAATAATTTTTGCAGAACTAGGTTTAAAATTTTTGACTCTGGTTTCTCATCTGCCCTATCCCCAGCCATATGGTTTTCTCTTACTGGTTGTTCTCACTAGCATTCTTCTGTCCTTATGTTACAGGAATGGTGCCAGCCCTTTTTCCAGATGATGAAAAAGACACCATACTAAGTCAGATTGGAGATGAAGCTACTAAAGCTGGCGTGAACCCAGCTAAAGAGAGTGTCTGGCAATATTTTGTAAACAAATGTGCAAGCAACCTTCACATTGTCCTGGGAATGTCCCCAGTTGGGGACGATCTGAGAACGTGGTGCAGAAATTTCCCAGGTATCGATTGTACACCCGGCTTAGTCCCTTCCCTGTGAAATACAGGTTTGCAGGCAAGAGAAAACCTCCAGTGGACACTCAGAGATGTCTGGCAGCTAAAGCTAAGTAGAGCAGGTTTCACGATTAAGGATTTGCAGTGCATGATTTTTTTTCCAGTTAATTACCACATATCAGCGAGTATTATTGATTAGCATTTACCAGATCAGTTCATTTTCCAGCTGAACAGCTAGAAATCAATTGGCCATCCTCATTGAACTGGAAATACACAGCCTATGTCTGCAGCCTCTCTTCTGTAGTTTACAGAAGAATGCGTGGTATTAAATCATTATGAAACTAGGAYGGTGGTAAGAGAAACATTTTTGTATCAAAAGCCAAAAAAAGGGCATGGTGAGAGGGACACTCACTGAGAGAAAAAACACCTGAGCCTGGTGGATGCTGCGCTCCAGCAGGTGGCTGAAAGGAGTCCTGGGAGACTGAAGAGACACGTGAAAGAAGGGTATGGATGGGAATCCTAACCCAGGCATTAAAATACCTTGTTGCAGCTCTTGACTGCATCCTGTAGAATGGTACAGCCTAAAGAATAGTAGAATGGGGTTAGCAGGACACAGGTGAAAAGTTAATTGTTTACTATAAAAATGGAAGTATTTACTTTGTGGTAGATATTGTTGCTAAGGGAGTCAAATAAGACAGATCCTACAGATTCTTGATGCAAATAAAGTTAAGTGCTGGACTGCCTGGCAGATTAGGGTCTAGTTTTACAAAGGAATTTTTCAGATAACATTATCCTTCTATTTTAAGGTCTTGTCAACAACACTGGTATTGACTGGTTCTTGCCCTGGCCCCCCCAGGCCTTGTATGCAGTTGCACAATCCTTTGTCGGTATGTAAAATGTCAGTATTTTAACCCATTAACCCTTGGGATAGCCTAAGAAATATATTCTTTACTTTGCAGTTATTGTAGATGTCATAATTTGATTTCCCTTTATGTTTGTTACCCTGAGTCTAAACAGGTGATGCAAAATCCCAGTCAAAAAATGTTTTTGGATGGAAGTTTCTTACTCAAATAGATTTAAAAAATTGCTAAAATTCAARTTCCCAACTCTGCAGACAATGTGGCCTTCCTACCAGGAAGCCCAGGTTCTCTTCTGACTCTGCCTTGATTTTGCTTTTTGCCTCAGAAAAGACTTTTTTTGTGCCTGGTTTAGCTGTACATAAGAAAGACGGTAATTGCTAGACTCAAAAAAACCTGACAAAACCTTTGAAATTTTTTATTTCTTCTGCCCAATTTTAGAAAATAGCACACGCATCCCATCAGAGAGCTCCAAGTCGGTGATTGAGCACATGGTTATGGTGCATGAATCTGCAGGGGATTTCAGCAAGAGGTTTCTGCAGAAACTGAGACGTAGCAACCATGTCACACCAAAGAATTACCTTGATTTTATCCATACTTATGCAAAATTGCTGGAGGAGAAAAATGAGTTCATTTTAGGTAAGGCTGTGTAGATGTCTTCTACTTTTTAATAAGTGATTTAAATATTTTAAAAAGAAAAAAAAATTGTGGTGAGAATCCCACATATTACCCACATTATGCAAAAATCATTTTGTCAGTACTATCTCAAATGCTGTGCTGGCATCTGGTTTTGACATTGGACCAATATCCTGGCCACATGTGAATGTTCAGACTCTGTCTGTCAAACGGTGGGCTCTCCTCAAATTCTTTTGTGCATGAACCTGAGCCAGAATCTCCAAACCAGACACTCCTCTGCTTGGGGAAGAGTCTGATTAGATATAATACCAGCTCAGCCTAGCTCAAGGTTTGACATTCTTCCTCAAGCAGCAATTCTTATTCATACTTCAGTGGGCACTGAAATATGTGAAGAGGATAAAACATGAACATTGTAATATGGAAAGCAAGTTGTGGCCCAGGGCCACTATGTGGCAGCTCAAGTGACATTAACACCGTCTTGGGTGGGAGGCTTAGGAAAGGAAAAATCTCTCAGTCATTTTCCTTTCATAACCGAGGTTGCCTTGCTGCAAAGTGCACCTATAAGCATATTTACCTTCTGTGAGATTGTCTGTTGCTGTGTGATAGTACACAACCAATGAATTGCTAACATTTCTCCCTTTTTTTCTACCTAGCACAATGTAAACGGCTGGATGGGGGCTTAGTTAAACTGAAGGAAGCTAGTATACAGCTGGTTGAGCTGAACAAGAAACTTGCTGAGCAAAAGATTGTGCTAGCAGAAAAATCAGCTGCTTGTGAGGCTTTGTTACAAGAGATTTCAGCAAACACAGAAGTAGGTAGGTAGTTTACAGCTACTGAAGTATCCCACAGGCTAAGCAAGGCTCCCATAGTCTGTGTTGTGTTGGGTTGGAAGACCCTCTAAGAGCTCCAGCTGCTTCTAGAGGTAACCCTCTTGTTCCATCTGTGCTGATCTAGTGTCATGCTAGAAGACCAGGTCCCCTATCTTGCCCAGATTGCCATCTTTGCTATGTATTTGGCCTACAGTACTTTACACAACTCAATACTATGGTCGCCTGCCCTTGTCTTCCTTTTCCAAGGTGTAGGGCATAACGTGGGAAAGAGGCATTAGCAAGAAAGGGACCTTCTGATTCAGAAAACTCCTATTAGAGGAAAACCAGAGGGAAGCATGGGAGGAAAAGAGATTATGTATGCTGTTGTGTGGAACACTAACAGTGTTCCTAACCTGGTGATGGAACTGTAAACATTGGCAAGCTAGCAACAAAAAGGTACTGAGTTGATGGTAATTTCTGATTTTCAGCCAAGAGCAAATCTATATTAGTATATGTTCTCTATACAAATTTGAATAATCCATTTATGGTCCTGCCTTTACAATTCCTAGCTGAGGAGAAGAAAAAACTGGCTGAAGAAAAAGCTATGGAGATACAGGAACAGAATAAGATTATTGCTATGGAGAAGGCGGCTGCTGAGACAGCTTTGGCTGAAGTCATGCCTATTTTAGAAGCTGCCAAACTGGAGCTTCAGAAGCTTGACAAGTCTGATGTTACTGAGATCAGGTGACTCATTTGGATGTACTGTAGCATAAACTCTTGGAAATTCACCGAGAGACCCTTGTTTGCAGGGTTTGAGCCTTAGCCTCACCTTTCTCACCTGCATGGTGTACGGGTGAAGATCAGGACATCAGTTGTCTGGGTACAGAGGTCACAACAGAATCCCCTGATTCCTAGCCCAGGACTTCCCCTCAAGCCTGTTCTTCCAGTCCTTTGATGTCTTCCTCGTATTTCTCTACCTTCTGTCTGATACACTAGAAACTGCTATGGTTTTTGCCTGGGCAGTGGCTGTCCAAATCCCTTCAGTCCTCCTCTGTTTTTATTCTGTGTGAATAGGAACACATACCAGTTATTTTTCAGGGGTGCTTTGGTAGCATGAAAATGTATTTCTCTGCTGAATTAACTTCTCCTGTGTTTTTATAATACATCTTGTATTTGGGGATAGATATAAAAGCACATCCAGTCCTTGGCTCTCCCCGAAATAGCAACGGTTCTCCCTTCCCTGCCACACTTGTTTAGCTTCCTTTCTCTAGTATCTCTCTGGATTCTTCCTGTACTACTGCTCCCAATGGACAGCTGCTTCACTGCCCTAGGGAAGAATATAATGGCTCAGGATTTTAGGCCTTCCACTGTTGAAATCCTTTAGTATTTCATTGATCAAATTGTCTGAATACAAGAATCAGTTTTGAGCTTTTGACGAGTTAATAATTTCTTGTCTGGCCTGGATTATCTTTTTCACTTTGTGTAGGATGTCTTATGTACTAGCGCTTGTTGTATTGCAATGACTCTCTTAACGGGAAGTACCTGTGTCTGGCATCACGTGCTTTGTCTCCTCCTTTTTYTCCTCCACTGCCTCCTTCATCTGTTTTCTAGATCCTTTGCAAAACCCCCTAAGCAGGTGCAGGCTGTTTTGGAATGTGTTCTTATAATGAGAGGTTACAAAGAATTAAGCTGGAAGACAGCCAAAGGAATGATGTCTGAGGCAAATTTTCTGCGATCCCTGATGGAGATAGATTTTGATGGAATTACTCAGAGCCAAGTGAAATCTGTCCGAGGTAAATTACTGATCTGTATACTTGGAATGAATGTAGGATCTTGTTAATGTGATTAGCCATGTCAGTGGCAATCCTTCCAGTGTTGTTCGGGAGGGTGGGATTCACTTTGTACAAAGGGACAGCACTGTCTGCAGTGCTGCAGATGTTACACTRTTGGAGTGATTGGATTTTTCAGAGTTCAAAGACCTTCTGCTATGTGTTGCATCCAGTTTATACCTTAGCCGGGGTCTTACACACTTCGGTTTAGAACAGGCAAGAAACAAGACAGCTGAGCAGGCCTGCTGTCTGCTTTTAGCCACTTAGAAGGTAGCATTATGACCTTATCCATGTGGTGACAATTAAAATGTGATATATACAGAGTGGAAAGAAGATAAGCTATATCTAAAGCTTATGGGCCAAACTTTGCACAGCTCCTGAGGGTGTAATCCAGAGTAGTTCCTTTAAGAGGGGAATTTGGCAGTTTGAACAAAATTGCATATGACTGCTGCAGAGAAAACTAACCATGATCCTGAGATGTGCTGAACAACTCCTGAATGCACTCCCTTCTTGGAGAAAGAACTTGAGAAATCACTAGCAATATTGTGCTTGTATTGTTAAAGCCCAGTAGCTTCATCTTAAGGTCAGAGTCTCTTTAATATTCTGACAAATGTTTCATATTGTCTTATCACAGCATTGCTCGATATTGCTGGTAGGGAAAGCTATTTCTCTGAGGATTTCTGCACTGTGATTCAACTCACTTGCAATGTTTTTCTGTTTGCCCATTTAGCTCTGTTAAAGAATCTTAACACTACCTTCAATGAAATGGAACTTGTTAGCAGAGCAGGACTGGGAATGTTAAAGTTTGTTGAAGCTGTGATGAGCTACTGTGATGTAGTTAAAGAAGTCAAACCAAAGAGAGAAAAGGTAAAGTGTGTGGACTCAGAGGAGGATGAAGCATGATCCTGATGAGAAAAATAATACTCAGCAATTTCATAGACAATTTTAATTTCATTTCTCTTCTTTGAAGTGCTTAAAAAGAGGTGTTTAGGAAAGCTATTGCAGTAGGAGTGAGGCAGGTACTCAGTTATAAACTACTGTGTGTGTTGTCATGATGCTGGGATGTGGGTTCCCATCCACACCAGTGCTTGAAGGAGAAGGGAGGAACGTGTTCAGTTGGAATTTTGTAATCTAACATGGTTAGAAAAACACAGTTTATAGCTGTCTACTGAAAAGAGACTTCAAAACACATGGCATTTGGACAGGGCAGAGCTCAGTAGTACACAACATCCATGTCCCTTAAGCACAGACCTTTTGATTAACTTTTTTTAGAATGACTGGAAAATTAGCTGTATTACCAAAGGAAATCTGATGTCCAACAGATGATGCTGGGAAACTTTCTTCAAGAAAAGGTTATTATATACAGCTGACTGCTGAGAAAGTATATACACTAGATGATGAGTCTGACTATTTTTGAGGTCTTAATATTGTCGTTATTAAGCAGACAAGCCTTCCCTTTTGTCATGGGATGACAGTCCTGCTGACCTCCAATGTCAACAGGACAGCTCACGTGCTTTAATATACCTTGTGCGTACAAAACTCTAGGAGATTTATCTGTTTTGGAACTGCAGTATCAGACCATGATGTGTATGTTTGGGATGGGGAGAGGTGGGTGAGAAACAGTGCCAGTTATTTTGGCTTACACTGTTTATTACCA
Source organism: Phoebastria nigripes (assembly GCA_035582835.1). NCBI lineage: Eukaryota > Metazoa > Chordata > Aves > Procellariiformes > Diomedeidae > Phoebastria > Phoebastria nigripes. Next base: position 497,949 of record JAYKAV010002966.1, read on the forward strand.
GGACACTTTGAAATACATGAAATAGCCAAAAGAAATCTGAGAACTTGAGACTTCTCTCCAAAGCCCTTCTTTCCTCTGATACTCTTATGTTTCCTTCATMATGTCATGTAGGTGGCTAGGCTAGAACGGAACTATTACTCAAGTAAGCGGGAATTGGAAAAGATAAAGGCAGAGTTGGCAACCATTCAGGATGAGCTTAGAGCTTTGGGGGACAAATATCAAGAGGCAATAAAAGAAAATCAACAGTTACAAGAAGAAGCAGAGATTATGCAGAGAAGATTAAATGCTGCTGACAAGCTCATCTTTGGCTTGAGATCTGAGAACAAGAGGTAAGTCTAGATTCAAAGAGGGACATTTTTGACATCAGAGTGTCATGTGCCAGGGATAAAATCTATCAAACCGAGACATTTTTGGAAACGTCACTTCCTGTGATGTTTGTTTCTGAGAAGAGCTAATATCCGTTCTGAGCTAATATCCATTCTAAGCTAATATCCATTAGCTCTTGAAACATAATAACAACAATTTTTAGTGCAGAAGAAAAAGGTGAATTCAGATTAAAAGGAAGAAGGTTCAGATCAACTCAATGTCTGTGGCCATCATCATAATGAGAGAACAGCTGATTGTAAATTTGGGGGYCTGTCTCAACCTACATCTAAAGTAGCAGCAGCTGGAAATTCTGCACATAAACCCCATCTCCGTGGTACAGACTGACCCAGGATTCCCTTATAATTCTGTCAGGTGGACAAAGGAATTAGAGGACTATGAAATACGAAAGGTGAAGTTGCTTGGAGACTGTCTACTCTGTGCTGCCTTTCTGAGCTATGAAGGAGCATTCAACTGGGAGTTCCGTAATGAAATGATCTATCAAGTGTGGCAAGAAGATATCCTCTCACGAGAGATTCCCCTCAGTCAACCATTTAGGTTAGAAAGCCTCCTGACTAATGAGGTGGAGGTTAGCAGGTATGTCCAATCAAGAAACCCAGTGACTACTGAATGTGAAATTGCGAAGTGAGAGTCTGGATCTGAATCTGTAGCATAGAATTGGCATTGTGGGTGGAGGTACACAGCCGTAATAGAGCGCGCCCATTTTACTTTCATGTCTCAGAGATGGTAAGGAGACAAATTATTTTTCTTCTGGTTAACAGAGGCTATTTGTTATAACAAACCATTGTACTTTACACTCCAGGGACTTTCACTGAACCTAGACACATATAATACCTTTTTAGGAGATTTTTTAAGGAGTTATCTATAATATGTGTTCAACCCAAAGCCCAGCAGGAGTCTTTTCATTGACTTCAGTGAATTTGGAATTAAACCCATGCCCAGGTAGCCCGTATTTCAACTACTGCAGGATTACTCACCAAATGCAACAGTCAGTGTTTTGAGTAGTGTAGTTACAAATGACTCGGACGATGAGTCAGTCTGAGTTTTGACACTATTCTTACAATCGCATACACTATATGTTTCCTTGTGTGTCTAATAGTGTGCTCAGTGAATTGCATAATTTTACTGACAATGAAATGTGCTGCTCGCCCATCAACTTTTTGTCCCAGCCTGATCTTTGATCCATTCCGTTCCCAGGTGGGTTTCCCAAGGATTGCCTCCAGATGAGCTCTCTATCCAGAATGGCATCCTGACAACATATGCAAGCCGTTTCCCACTCTGTATTGACCCACAACAACAGGCATTACATTGGATTAAGAAGAAAGAAGAAAAAAATAACCTGAGGGTAAAGATAAATGATCATTTTACCTCTTTACTGGTTGTTTTAAAAGCTGCGTAAATATCTGTCGCCTTGAATGGGGAACCAATTATGTACTGACAAATGTGTTGACTACTGTGTCTCTAAAATAGATAGTGAATATCACTGTTCACATGACCTTAAATTCTTTGGGATGGATGGTTTGTTTGGGATCTTGGCCAGCCTTAGTACATGCAGAAATAGTATAACCAAAAGGCTGGTGTAGCTTTTGTTTTATCTCAGCTTCCATGTAGGACAATAACACAGTCAGAGGCGCAGTTGGAAGTTTGAAGAATAGTTCTCCAAATGGAAATTATTCTCAACTGATCAGAAAAAAATAAGCACCTTTACTGTTTTGTATCAGTGCAGTTTATATCATCTGTAAGAGGAAAGACAAAAAGCAACAAAGAGCAAACTTCATTAGTGCCGGCAACTATTGTAAGATAATAACGTTTAGCAAATCGAATATCAGTTCTCTTTTCATATCTTCCCATTATTCTCTTGCAGATGGCTTCCTTTAATGACCCAGATTTCCTTAAACAACTAGAACTGGCCATAAAGCATGGAAGCCCTTTCTTGTTGCATGGTGTCGATGAATACATTGATCCTGTGATAGACAATGTCTTAGAGAAGAATATTAAAGTTGCACAGGGACGAACATTCATTGTCCTGGGTGACAAAGAGGTTGACTATGACAGTAATTTTAGATTGTACCTGAACACCAAATTATCGAACCCAAAGTATTCTCCCTCTGTGTTTGGCAAAGCTATGGTTATCAATTATACAGGTAAGCAAAAGTACGTATTTAGTAACGAAGTAGTGATTATGCTCTAGTGCAAGTTTATGGCCTGGGAGTTTGTCTGAAACAGCAATGAAACTCTAAAAAATTCATAGTCTCCCTTATACTTAGCATCTGATTTAATAGAAAATTCTTCTCACTTCTCTCTTTTAATCTGAAACTGAGCTAAATATCTCTTCTTGCATCTGTCAGGTTAGGATGCTTTGGTAGAATTAAGATGTAGAGTTATTAACCAAGCCACTGTGTTGCATCGCTGTAGTTTTATGAGATGATCGAGATGAAATAAGTTGTGTAAAAGCTCTCCTTGTGTTTAAAAAAGACTGTGTGCTGTGTACATGCGTTGTATCTGTAGTTACACTAAAGGGCCTAGAGGATCAGTTGCTCAGCGTCATTATGGGTTTTGAAAGAAGGGAATTGGAAGAACAGAGAGAACATCTCATCCAGGAAACAAGTGACAACAAAAACTTGCTGAAAGATCTGGAAGACTCTCTCCTTCGGGAACTGACATCTTCCACAGGAAACATGTTGGACAACTTGGACTTGGTGCAAACCCTGGAAGAGACAAAATCCAAAGCTACTGAGGTACCGGCTCTGGGCTTTTTGGAAGGATATCTACTAACAGAACATCCTCTTTGCTTTTTCATTGTGCTTCACCTTTCACCCTTGAAACTAGCAATTAGTTTGAAAGGAAATGGAGAGTTTTCTCATGAGTATGTGGCATCTTTCAGTATTGGGCAGTATTTTATTGCATCAGAGAACCAAATCCTATCTTCAGGAAAGTCCTTATCAGGACCAAAATAATGGTTGTTTACAGTTCTAAACAAAGAGCGTATGATATATTTCTTTCAGCTCTGAAACRACCTTTGTCTTGTATTGTATCACATCTAAAATGAAAAATTAAGATATTTGTTACTCAGAGAGGATGTAGAATCTCCAGCCTTGGAGGTTTTCAGGCCGTAGTTGGGCAAAGCCACAGCTGACCTGATCTAGTGGTGGTCATAATCCAGCTTTGGGCAGAAAGTTGAACTAAAGATCCCCAGAGGGCTTTTCCCACACTATTTCCATGATTCTGTGTAAATCTTTGCCTTTACTTTTCATAAATATACACGGTGGGATTAATTTTATCTAACTTTTGATTTTTACGATTCATACTACTTCTTTAGGGTTACCTGCCCAGATTCCCTATACAGGCAACATAGAGAGGCAGGCACTGAATAGCTCTGTTTATTGTGATATAATATACATACTATGGTTCAGCGCAGTAATTACATGTCTATAAAATCAATGTATGGCTAGGTGATTGAAAAACTGAATCTGGCTGAGACGACAGCGGTGGATATTGATCGTCTTCGAGATGGCTATAGACCAGCTGCCAGGAGGGGGGCCATTTTATTCTCCGTGTTGTCTGAAATGGCACTTGTCAACATCATGTATCAGTACTCACTGGTCTCCTTCTTAGAGGTTTTTGGAGTCTCTCTTCGGAAATCCATGCCCAGTCCTATTCTTCTGAAGAGGTTAAAAAACATCATGGATACATTGACTTTCAACACCTATAACTATGGCTGCACAGGTTAGTGCGATTTAGTGATGGGCTGATACTGTGCTGTGCAAATGCTTGATACAAGCCATGCCTTCAGTTAGTTTACATTAAAGAGGCAAGTTACCAAACAGTGAATTCACTAATGTTCAGTTCTCAGCATTGGTCCTGGTTTACACTTTACTCCCTCTATTTCTGTTTGAAGAAACTATGCATATCACCAATGTAACTTTTAAAGAAATGCTTTTCTTAATACAGTTACGCATGGTAAATCGCAGCTATGGATCTCACATCCCTGGATGTAGCTCACAGATGCTGCTTTGACTCTGTAAGCCTGATCCAAATCCCCATCTTTGATCACCCTGATCTTTGTGGGGTGACCAGATGCAGGATATGGATTTAAAGATTGCTCCAGTTCCACATGTTTTAGCAGCTGATTTTTGAAAATACTGTCCTTTTAACGCAGGCTTGTTTGAGAAGCACAAGTTACTATTCTCCTTTAATATGACTGTCAGGATAGAACAAGCTGATGGCAGAGTTCCACAAGAAGAACTTGAATTCTTTTTAAAAGGTAAAGTGAATATTTATATATAAATATATAGCTATATGTAGCAATAGCTAAAAGATCTTTCAAAGATAGATTTTTGACTACATATGAGTTGCTGTAAGAGCTAGTACCTAGAGAAACCACTGAAGGCAGCTGAACTATGTTGGTTTACACAAATTCTGGATTCTGCTATTTCTGGTTTTTTCACTTTGTTAAACAGCGACGAGGCTAATCTTTCTCTGCAGATGTTGACAAATATCACATTAGCTAATTGTTAGGATGTTACCTGAGAAAATAATCTTTAGTTATTTTCTGACTATGTATAAATAATTTTAGAAATGCTTGCAAAGATACAACTCTGGCTTTTGCAAGCGTTTGTAAAATGCCATCTTTTCTTCAGCAGACTAGTTTAATCTTACAGTGCTTCCAGAAACAAATTTCCAGTTGGTTTCTCTGTGCAGTGGGACTGTATGTGTGGTCATGTATTGGAGAATTTATGACATGGACATTCACTCTGGTTTCTGAATGTGACTAGGCAATATTTCCCTGGAGAAGAGTGCACGAAAGAAACCGTATGCTTGGCTTCCAGATCAAGGCTGGGAAGACCTTATTCGCTTGTCTGAACTGTTTCCTGAGAAATTTGAATCTCTTCCAGATGATGTGGAAAAAAATCCAGACGTATGGAAAAATGTACGTGCTTTTCTGCAATCCTGTTCTCTCTCCTTGTTTTTCTTCTGGTATTAAATGTTCAAGTATGATGCAATGTGCCATAGTACTCGGCAGGAGGCATGTCACCACTGGCTTTTTCTGTCAAGGCCTTGCTTTTCTTCTTGACCTCAGTTAGTGATTGGCTTGTTTCCAGAAGAATTAGGGCTCTTATTATTTAAAAAACAAACAAACAAACAATCTTCCCTGGTATACTGTAGATTTTTTATTTTCCAGTCAAATGCCTTAGATGAGTTATTTGCCCTTTTGAAGTCAGTGGAATTTTTGCTGTTGATTTCAACAGTCAACATTTCACTGTTATTTCTGTACTGCTAAATTGTACTTTGATCTTCTTGTGGCAGTAAGTTCTATAGGCTAGTTACAAACACAGACTTCCCTTTGTTCTGCCTTTAGTTTCATTCCACGTCTTCTTGCTTTATAAGAAGTCTTCCTGTAAGCAATCTGTTAATATTTTTTGCTTGAGATGCTATTTTCTGTATCTTAAGAGAATTACTTGACATAAAATGAAAGTACAGATGTGTTTCTGGACTTGAATACTTTATACTGAAAAAGCTGCATTTTTTACATTCACTTAATCTTTTAATATTTCTTTGCAGTTGATTGACTTTCTTCTTTGTTCTCCTTGTGTCTCTTGGGCCCTCCTTAATCAAACTGCTTTTGTCTGCTTTCCTAGTAATTTCATTGATAGAGCCATTGGATCCATTTGCATTGTCTCCCATCTTTTCTTGCCAGTGGTATGATACAGATGCTCTGGAGCAGATGCCATTCCCCATGCAGTACCAGAACAATCTCACGAACTTTCAGAAGCTCCTACTTTTACGGTGTTTCCGGGTGGACCGGCTATATCGGGCAGTAATGGACTATGTTACTCTCACAATGGGTGAGAAGTAAGTCACTCTCTTCTTTCAAATCCGAATCACACCATTCAGGTATTTCACACAGAACTGGAGCTGTAATCAACTATGTAAATGATTTTGTCATTTGCCTAAACTACAGAGCATGATTTCTCTCTGCATCATTTCCATGTGCAGTCTGCAATGAGCTTTGATGTTTGTGTAAAAGTCATCTTTTACACAAGATGGCTGCTCTTGTGCAAATTAGCAGTTTATTGTGCTTCTTTTCCTACCAGGTATGTGCAGCCCCCTGTGATCAGCTTTGAAGCTATCTTTGAGCAGAGCAGTCCTTACTCACCGGTTGTTTTTATCTTAAGTCCTGGCTCTGATCCTGTCACTGACCTCATGAAACTGGCTGAGAGGACAGGCTTTGGAGGAGATAGACTCAAATTCCTAGCCATGGGACAAGGCCAAGAAAAGGTAACTTCGGTGGGAGGGTAGGGACGTGCTGTGTGCAGCAAGTTAGTCTGTGAATTGCAAATCATGCTCCTAATGTTGTGGGCCTGTTCAAATTTCCTTTCCAAAGGCCTGCTCCATTTAAAATGGAGTTCCTTTGTGGTTCAGACATAGCACACAATTTGCCAGCCTGGGAATAATGCTTTCCTGTAACGTGAAAGGGGGCATTTGGCTGATGGGCTGATTTTATGGTTTGGGTAAGGGTAGATTCCAAATGATATTGTCGTCTGTTAAAAAATAGTTGAGCTGAAAAGATGTTACTCTGCAGCCTTTCAAAGGTTAATCAGTGAGCCTGTGTCTCTGTGTATGGACAGGAGTTGATTGGAAGTCACAGTGTTTGTTACCAAAAAGATATCCTGCTGCTCCTTCTGTCTTTCCTGTAGCGTTCCTTTTTGTTATGGACACTAAGGCAGGGATGTCCAAAGCTTAGCAGCTGACTGAATTTGCTGTGATTTCAGTCAGTGAGAGAACTCCTGTTAGATTCATTTAGACCACCACTTCCTAGACTCTGATCTTCACCCCCTTCTGGACCATGCACACTCCTGTACTGTTTTGAAATATTTCAATGCTGTGCGTGACTTTTAATTTCAAAAGGAATTAATGAAATAAAAAAGGCATCTCAGAGCAACCTCCTGTGGTATTGGAAAAGGTCTGTTCTCAGCAAGGAGCATTCTGGTAAATCTAACTAAAAGGCCGAGTGTGCTTGCTAGCAGGAAGAAATCCACTGCACTAACCCATCAGAGTCAGTTTGCTTACAGGATAAAGGGAGAGTTACTCACAGACAGTTCTTTCCCTCTCTTAGATTGCTTTGCAGATGCTGGAGAATGTGGTGGTTCGTGGAGAGTGGCTAATGTTGCAGAACTGTCACCTTTTGGTGAGGTGGCTTATCCATCTGGAAAAGGCTCTCGAGAAAATTACRAAGCCTCACCCAGACTTTCGCCTCTGGCTGACTACTGACCCGACCAAGGGCTTCCCCATTGGAATACTGCAGAAGTCCTTAAAGGTACCGTGCAGTGGGAAACCCCAGTCAGGAGGGCATGTCCTGCCACTGTTACTCAGCAAAACAGACTGGCTTTGGGAGGAGCGTGACCTGAATGCAGCATGTTGACTTGGGCTGTATGTACTAGCTTTTTGTCTTTATAAGCCAAATCCTTTTTTCATCACCCTGTTTATCTTATGGCGATTTTTCCTTTGGGTGAAAGCTGTTCAGCAGTTTTTTTCTGAAGCAGTTATTTCAGAGTAGAGGTTTGTGATAAACCTGGAAATGTGACAAATGCTCTTTAGATTCAAATGCCGCCACAAGTGAGGAATATCTGGAGAGGCAGAAATAGTCCTGTCAGTCCTGATGCTGAAGTGCAGAACTGAGGTCTCTGTCTAGCCTGGCAATAGTGCCAGTGGAGCAGACGTTGTAATAGGATAATGGTTTCCAGCTGCTACTTCAGGCTGCAGCATTTATCACAAGCAAGCTGAGCTCATTATTTTGAAGGCACAAGGCATGATGCTGTCCTAATGTTCTTTTCTATGGCTGCTTTACTTCTGTTGTGGTGAACCAGTCCCATAAACATGATTATTTTATTTCACAGATTTGAAAGCAGTGGCATGACAGATCCACCCAATATGTGCTCTAGTGTTATCAATGACAGCTCTGGAGTATTCACCTCCAGCAGTGCTCAGTGCTGCAGCGGGGAGAAGTGAGCATGAATGTATCTCTAAAAGACTGCAAATATGCACTTTCTAGGTCTAGCAATGAGCAGTGAGAACAAAGGTTTTATAACACTTCGAGAAAGCTGCCAGGAAGCTGGCTCTGCCTCAGCTTGATCATCAGTAAAGCCATATTAAAGACTGTTAAGCCATCTTACTGTGGTGATATGTAGGACACACCAAAATGTGTAAAGTACTGATATTTCAGTAAATTAGATCTTCGAGTATGATAAATATTAATGTCTTTCCAATAACATGACTATTTCTAAAATAATATCAAGTTTCTCTTTACATATGTGTGTCTACCTTGATAAACTTAAAAGGTCCTTTTCATGTCTTTACGTAAGAAAAAATTCCATATTGATATGAATTTGGAAAGCTGTTCAAAATTTTCAAGCTTGCATTGTATAGCTTACTTAGAGACCATGATATATTTACAGCTTATTTTCCTGAGGCTATACAGTAATTGATGGCTTCCCTAATTATTTTGATAGGTTGTGACAGAACCACCTAATGGTCTGAAACTGAATATGAGAGCCACCTACTTCAGAATTCCCCAAGAAGCCTTAGAGCAGTGCCCACATCCTGCCTTTAAATCCTTAGTCTACGTCTTGGCATTTTTCCATGCTGTGGTTCAGGAGAGAAGGAAGTTTGGGAAGGTTGGCTGGAACGTACCATATGATTTTAATGAATCTGATTTCCAGGTAAGAAAATAATTACAACGGCTCTTATATTCTTGAGTTGCTCAGATTACTTTTGAAAACATATAATCTATCCAGCTTTAATCCTTTCTCACAATAACATTTTGCCTCATTTTTTTTTCTGCTGCTGTGGACTCATGTAGACTCCCGATCTTCTATATTGTCAATTTCGGCCACTAAAAATTAATCAGATTCCAAATCCTTCATGTTTATATTGCCTCTCTCATGGGTTTCTTTTCTTAAGAGGATTTATACTTAACTTTTGAATTATTTGAGAAAGAAATGATTGTTAGTTTTCAAACAAGAGCTACGTTAAATAAAATCTATGGATATGTATAGCCGATTTATGAATCTTCTTATCTCACATGTTCCAACAACTTTATTAGGTCTGCATGGAAATTCTTAACACATACTTGACAAAAGCTTTCCAACAAAATGATGATAAAATCCCCTGGAGCAGTCTCAAATATCTTATTGGTGAGGTGAGTGCCTACAATGTCACTAAGGAACACTTGATGGTAAAAGAATCCAGATAAATGAAGCTTCCTTTCTGCATGGGCTGTATCATCAAGTAAAGCTGGCTGAGAATCTCTCCTGGGCAGTCTTGAAACTCCTGTGTAGCCCTGAGCAAGTCACTTAATCTCATTGTCTCAATGAAATAGGGCCATTGTGCGTAACTGCACAACAGGGGAGTTACGGTGCTTAATTAATTTTGAGTGAGAGCGCCCTCGGGATCCTCTGATGAAAGGTACTGAACAGCACAACTTTACAGTATGATTAGTACAGTGGAGTATTACTGAATTGAGAGCTGTACAAACAGATTTCGAAAGCTCTCGCAGCGCTGTATGTGGTATGTGCTGTGTAGTAGCCGGCCAGTTCAGTGTAGCTGCTGTGACGTGAAATCCTACAGGAAGCTGTTATTTTGCAGCGCTTAATCACAGCTGAGCTTGAGCTGGTACCTAAGGAAGGTATCGTTGCACATAAATCACCCAAGACGGGTTATTAGGAATGTCCCACAGCAGCTATCTCCAGACCAAGTCCAAACACTTCCTGCTTGTTCCCCCTGGAGAGGGGGCTAGAGAAGATGTACTTGGTATCCGCTAAGGGAGACAGTGTTACGCCATGCGGTCACTGCAAAAGCGAAGAGTATTTTGGTCCTTTCGGTGATTTTTAACTGTATTTCCTGCCCTAAAAGGCAGTGCAGTAATACTGATGTAACTAATTTCTAGGTCATGTATGGTGGGCGCGCAACTGATAGCTTTGATCGTCGCATTCTGACCGTCTATATGGATGAGTACCTTGGTGATTTTGTATTTGACACATTCCAAGTGTTTCATTTTTATAAAAACAACAAGGTTGATTATAAAATTCCACAAGGGACTGTAAAAGATGACTTTGTTGGTAAGAAATGCTTTTCCTGCCACATAAGTTAGCATTTAAAAAAAAAAGTCTACTTACTGTATACATTCTCTCCATACGTCCATTGCTGGATATGAGGAGTTGAAAGGAACTTCAGGCATTGTGTGTGTATGTATTGCAATGTTGTAATCCACTGATGATGATGTTCTTGCTTTGTATGAGCAGCCCTTTGTAAGCGAGCTCTTCAATTCTTTAAAAAAAAAAAAAAAAAAAATCCCCAGGTAAACAGCATGTTAATTTTTTTATTATTAAGTGATGCATTTTCATGGGGGGGGCATGTGTGTGTCTGTGTGTGCACATTTCATGCTTAAAAATGTTCAGTCGATCCTTGCAGCGTTTCAACACCAGCATTTGATTTTTTCAAGCAGAGCAATAACAAAAATCGCTCATGGAATTCTCTGCAGTATTCTTTTTCGCCTGGTAGCTGTGGTTTAATATAGCGCCTCTTTAGGAAGCGTGTTTTTGTATTGCAGAGGCGATAGAATCTCTGCCGCTTGCCAATACCCCAGAGGTATTTGGTCTTCATGCAAATGCTGAGATTGGGTATTATACACAAGCAGTTCGTGATATATGGTCTCATCTTCTTGAGCTGCAGCCTCAAACAGGTATGTTCTCCGTTACTTTGAACTGCTTTTGTAAATAAGAAATAACGAGGTGGTGAGCTGCTTGCCATGGGGATTGTGATAGCAGCCGGGCCACGGCCCGCCTCGGGGTGCTGGCACTGATGCTGCCACCCCTCGCGCTGCCCGCACCCTGCGCGGGGAGGTGCACGATCCCGGGGGCACGGCGGGATAGTGTCATGGCCCTGGGGAGCAGAGGCAGCGAAACAGCGGGGACTGGGAGGTGAGCGCAGCAGCTGAACCGCTTCGCCCTGCCAGCATGGCAGTAGTTCAGCCCGCGCGGAGAGGCACAGTTTGAGGCAGGCAGGGAGTCTTCTGGTGCAAATGTCAGTGCTGCGGGGGGGGACTTTGATGCCAAAAGGCGAGTCAGCTCTCAAAGTTCTCTTAGAGAATTAATAATAGAAGGGGTAACCTATGCAGATTTAGTCTCACTAAACCATTTTTGTTACAGGTGAAACTGGTACAGGAATTAGTCGAGATGAATATATTGCAACTGTTGCTAAGGATATAGAAAACAAAATACCGCAAGTATTCGATCTTGACCAGATACGGAAAGGTTTTGGACCAGAGATATCCCCTACGACTGTGGTGCTGTTGCAGGAACTGGAACGTTTTAATAAGCTGATCATTCGGATGGCAAAGTCATTGGCTGAACTGCAACGTGTAAGTAAGAACACAGCTACTGCTGCTCATGGCAACTAGAGGAAATCAGTCAGGCTTTACCTGCCCCAGGCTGGCACTCAGACTCTCACCGTCTTTCCAGGCCTTGGCTGGGGAAGTTGGAATGAGCAGTGAACTGGATGATGTGGCTCGGGCTCTCTTTAATGGGCAGATTCCTGGAATCTGGCGGCGGCTAGCCCCCGATACACTCAAAACRCTTGGAAATTGGATTATTTTCTTTAGAGCTCGATATAACCAGTACACCAGCTGGGTGAGTGCCTCCAGAAAGCTTTTTGTTTCGTTAACCTGCATGATATGCTATGCAAATTGGTGCAGAAGTCAGTGATCACACACTGCTTTAGACAAGTTACTTGAACTAACGCCAATCACCACCTAGAACCATAATGAATCATTGCACGACTATGGATGCAAGACAGACTAGCCACTGGCTAGTCTCTAAGAGCATTGGCCTCTGGGCTGAGTACCAGGTGTGGTGGGAGAACCAGGTGCTGCAGCTTGTCTTCTGTGACTGCAGGTTAACGAGTGTGAACCAAAGGTGATGTGGCTCTCGGGCCTGCACGTCCCAGAATCTTACCTGACGGCTCTCGTTCAAGCCACCTGCAGGAAAAACAAGTGGCCCCTGGATCACTCCACCCTCTACACAGAGGTAACCACGTACAGGACTGCAGAAGACATCACTGAAGGCTCTACTCAAGGTAGGTGTTTTTATGATTATTTGGCAAAAATAATAAAGTTGTTAATTGGTGAGAGAGAGAGAGAGAAATTGCCTGGCATGCTGAGTAAATTACTTAGATTATACCTCCACAGGCAATACCCTTGGTTATGCATTTCACAGTCCACGTGATTTCAAGCTGAGAAGTAGCTGGGTTCTGGTTTCTGCTTTCGGGCTGAGCCCCGCAAACACAGAGCACGATCCTCTTTCTTCAGCTCTTTTCACCCACATGCGTGTGTTTGAACTTACACCTCTCCCTTGCGTGCTCTCTCTCTGTATATATACTTTTTCCTTAATGGCTAGAACATTACCAGTCCTAGCAGGTTTATAAAGAAAGACCTATTTACACCACGAATAATATACTGAAATATATTTAAACAAAAAGTAAATACAACGATGTATGATTTATTGTGTAAATATATCTTTATGAAATTTCTGTGACTAGCTATGCTCTAATTACTAACTATAACAAACGCTGGGTAAAGGGGACAGCTAAGCAATGCTTCTGAGTAGTAGACCTGATTGGGAATAGAGGAGGAAAAAGAAAAATCTGATTGGTTTTGCTAAATCTAACTTTCAGTTAAAAATAAAAGTCACCTCAAGGGCTTACCTAGACTATTCTTTATTTACTACCGTTTCATCAAAATGCTGGGTATTTGTACCAGAACAACCCTTCACCTTTTGTCAGAATGACCTAACGAGCAGTCCCTCAGGAGTTAAAAAGCTCTCTTACAACTTGGCTATTACTTGGGCAAGTAATCGGAGCATGGCACCCACTGTGGGGAAGAAAACCGCAAGCAAATCAGTATTTATTCCTAGTAATGTAGCGCAACTGAGACAAGTTTAATTTGAAAAAGATTTTTTAAACACAGTAGGTCACAGTTGTGTTCTAAAAACAAACACCACAGATAAACGTACCTCTGTGTAGCTGGAGTTTGAAATGAAGAAGTGAGTTTTGTCATGACTGTAGGTGCCAAGGACAGCCACTGCAGGAACAGTTGTCTTAAACTGATTTTTTTAGTAGCTCAGTTGACACGAGATGTTACATTTTCTGCCTGTACAGGCTGCCTTGTTTCTGGCCTGTTTCTGGAGGGAGCAGACTGGGACATCGAGCACAGCTGCCTCACCAGAAGCAAGCCCGGCGTCCTGGTGGTGGAGTTACCCATTCTGAAGATAATCCCCACTGAAGCGCACAGGCTCAAACTCCAGGTACTGCTCCTCTGGGGACACAGTGGTCGATGAGCTTATTAACTTCCTTCTGTTTTCACATCTCAGTCGCTGGCAGTCCCTTCCCTCTCGGCACAAGCAGCAGTATTTTATCATTACCACTAGTATATAAAGTAAGCAGTTTAACACTTCTCCTTACATTAACCGCCACTAAAGTTTTTCTTTTCTAGGGGTGACACTCACAGGGGTTAATACATTTGCTGCCTCTTTTCCACTCCGGCAGTGTGGAACCATCATGGGACACTCTTATAATCCCACTGCTCCTTTCATTATTTCCCATTACCAGTTAATGACATAAAGGATGTTTACATTTTCTGGGTATCAGTTATTTAAGACCTATAACAAAAAAAGTGAATGTCTGAAGACAATCATCTCTCCTAGAGGCCCTCCTTGTTTCCAGTTTCATGTAGTACTTCCAGCACTACTCAATGTCCTTCTTTCCTCCACGCTCTTTTAGAACACCCTCCGGACACCTGTGTACACAACTTCCCTGAGAAGGAACGCGATGGGTGTCGGCCTTGTTTTTGAAGCTGATCTTTACACTACAAAGCACATTTCCCATTGGGTCCTGCAAGGCGTTTGTCTCACCTTGAATGCAGACTGACAGTTTGAAGTTGGCACTAGAGTTTTCCCACAGAATCCAACCCTTTGCTGGGGGGAAATCAAACTAGGCAAAGATTCACACCGTGGGTGGGGTAGTGTTCACTTAGGCACACCTGGCTTTAAATAGTATAATACAACCAAGCTAGTACCGTCAATAAATGCATTTGAAGAGAAACGTGTTTTTCATAATATGTATTTCCTTTTAGAAAGGCTCCAAGCTGGTCTATGTATACGAAAGAGGTAGTAAGTTAGTCTCGCACACACAAAGACTAAGGTTTGCCTGTATGGTTGTAAGAAATGTTTTTAATTGCCCAAAGCATCACTTCTGCTGTGCTTAGAAGCGGTGCCTTCCATCATCCTTGAACAAGTGGCAGGGTAGATCAGTCATACAATAGATCGCCATAAAAATATGGCAACAACAACCAAAAAAAAACCCCAAAACCACTGCTGGTTAATGCAATACACTTAAAAATAGTAAACCACAGAATAACAAACTTTCTTTAACCGACCATTTTCCAGGAACACAGCTTTTCCCTATCCCTCCCCACCAGTCATGAAACAAATCCTACCACGCAACTGGCACGGCATAACGCTGAGTCGTCTTTCTTGGGCTTCAGAACAGCAAGTGACTGAGTCGTGAGGGTGCACGGGGTAGGGCACGGGAGGCCTTAGGGCTAGTGGATAGTCAAACCCTCTCTGACTGGCAACAACCCTGCTGTAAGCTGTCATGCTGCACAGGAAATGTAGCAGTACCACAGTTAGTTAGGAAGAACAGCTTGTGTCATCCTGCCAGTGCCTTTTGGGGGAAGCTGACAGTGATCCAAGGCTCCAGAGGGAGACACACACCAACACACAGCTGCAGAAAAAGCTTACGAGGGGTACACTACAGCTGGCAAAGGGGAGGAAAGAGGGCAGGCAGGGATCCTTCATCAGCTTTCACAGAGATTATGCGTTCCAGGTTTTTGAAGGCACATCATTAAGCTTAGCAGCATTTGGGAGCCATTGTTTCTTGCTGGTCCTACTCAGAGGCTGCAGACAAGAGTGAAGCAGAGGTGAGCTGGAGGTGCTGATCAGAATTTAAGAAATACGGTAAAATTTGTGCTCCTTTCCCAAAATTACATACTCTCACAGCTCACAGTATGCCTTTCTTTCCTAGGGGAAAAAGGGGGGGGGGAGGGGAATCAAGTAGTCTAACAGCTGTTGGGTCTCCCTGTTGCTTACTAGAAAGGAGTAGGGGAACCAGGGCAAGTGCAAGGCAAGTCCATCCCAATCCACAAGGATAAAAATCAAGGATGCCAGGTTCTCCTCCTGTATGAATTGGTTACATCAGTTAAACTTACAACTAAATACACGCATTTTAGAGGGACAGCTCAGGTTTCTAAGCTGGCAGAAGCCAGCACTGTCTGATGATGCCCAGAACAAGTCTAAGGTTTTCAAGAAACAAAAATAATCCCTTTACAAAAAGTGCAGGTTAGAGCATACAGAACCATTTCCATATTGGATAGCCAGTTATGTTTTCTCCCTGGAAAAGGAGCTCTGAGCCAGTATGGAAGGTGCTACAAGTGCAGTGTACGGACTAGTGTAAAATGTGTCATGGAGCCATTCAATTTTTAAAACAACGCAACAACCCCGTGTTCATACTCTTTCTATGAGGATCATTAACCCTTTTAAAGAGTGCTTTATTCCCCCCCTCCCCTTTTTTTTTAACTTAAACAAACCCACAAACCATTTATTTAGGATTACTCAAGTAACGGTTGCTGGGACTCTGAGGATTTTGAGAAAGAGAAACTATGAACACAGCTTGCACTCAAGAGCATGTGCGTGTGAAGGAAAAGATGTCCTTAGTTCATTTTAAAGTGTACATACATCTGTATTATTTTCACTGCTACCGTGAGAAAGGCTTTGTCATGGAGGTTAGTGTTTGTGTATGAAGTGCTGACGTACACAGTGAAGACAAAAGAACCACTGATAGTTCAAATGTTAACAGCCAATACATATTGCTGCAGGTTTATAGTTAAGTTTGTTTTCACTAATATTGATTAATAACGCAGCCTGCAGCCTGTGCCTTTGTCCACATGTGTAGTTACAATAAATGGAGCAGTGCTCAAAAGCAAGCAGTCAGGTACCCCTGATTTGGCCACAGCATTTAGTAGTTATATACCTTGCCATATGAACACAGTCGTAGGGGGTTTCATTAGAGGAGCATAATCTATTAATGATGTATCCGGAAGAAGTTTGGCATGCATGGGGCATCAAAAGAAACTTTACTGCAGGTGCTATTTATCCTACAGGATCACAGTGCATAAACAGCAACAGAGTAGAGCATTTCAGTGATTTTACTCAAACAGTTCTGTCTGTCCCTGAGTGCTTTCTGACCACTTTGCTTCCATGGACCTGATCCACTGCCAGCGTTTCAACCTCCGGCTGAGGCTGGGATGGCACGACGTGGTGGATGCGATGCGCCACCCCAATGTGTGCCTTGTGCGGCTTCTCTCGGGCTGGGCTGTGCGATTCACCGGATGCACGATCTGAAGCAATCGGTGGAATAACTAATGGCCTCTCCTTAATAAGATGTACCTCTGCCGTTTCCCTGGCCAACAGAAAGGGAGTGGGATCAGGCATGGCATCCACAGGCTCTCTTAACAGCAGCTTCCGGCTATCCGATCCTATTCTGTAGGCCTCTTCAAACTCGGGGTTGAGCGGTGTTGACAGACTCTTCTTCATTCTGCGCCGCGGAGTCTCCGGCAGTTTATCTTTGGGAGGGGACGGCTTATAGTTGGACAGCACAGGACTGCCAGAAGGGGTCCCCTCCGAAGTCCCACTTGAACTCATCAGCTTCTTCTTAGTAGCATGCAGCTGAGAAGTTAAATAAGCAATAGTGCTTGCTCTCTGCTCTAGTTCACTTGACAACATATTGAGCTTATGGCTTTTCATTTTCAACTCTTCCAAATACTTCTTTTCTCTTTCTTTAATAGTGTTTTCCAGCACCATTATCATCGCATTCTTTTGTTCAAGTTCTTTCAGTAATTCATTATTTTCAGCCTCTTTGACTTTCAGCTGAGCTTCAAGATCTTCGCACTTTCTTTTGAGTTCATCACTTCTTGAACCACCGTTTCCTAGAAGAACAGGAAAAGCGGAAGTGTTTCAAGTTAACAATAGCCACTAAGTAAAATAGTGCAATAGGGTTCCTTTTTGCCACCCCAAAGCTGTAAGAGAAATCCCAAGACTAACTTCAGCTAATACTCTTAAAATGACTTCATCTTCACAAGCACCAGGACAGCTTTTAAGGAAATTATGATAAGCTAGTGCCACTCACCATGGTTTAAGAGTGTTTAATAGTGTTGATACCAAGTAGAGACGCTTCACGTGCTCTGGGGAACAGGGATTACAGAAACCATGCTTGCTGAACTTGCTCAAAATTGGAGCCATTTTGCAAATCCTCTGGTTATCAAGAGGAACTTCTCCCACTGCAAAATGCCGGACTGGCTGGAAAGAGTGATGGAGCAGCTGTCACAGCTCTCCAGAAAGATGCTTAGGCTTTAGCTTCACCCCTCCATGGGCAGCTGAAGCCTGTGACTCTCTAAGGCAGAGGTGTGCCTCTTCACTAGGGCTTTGCTGCTGTAGAAGTCGCCGTGGGGATTAGGTGTCTGAGCCTGGCTGCCTTCTCTTCACCAGAGCGTGACACATCACCCCGTAACACTAGGGGTTCTTGCACCGGTGAGGGCACACCATCAGGCACCCCTGCTCTAACGCCATAGGGCATGTGGGACGATTTTGTCACTCTTGCTTGGTTATTACAGCGGGACGGCTTCCCAACTGTTCAGCAGAGACCAGCAGCCTGAATTTCTCCAAAAACAAGCACCCTCTGTCACAGGGCTATTGACTATAAAGTGTTAGGTATCACCCCCTCCACGCTGGGCAGTGTCTGAGCTTGGCACAGCATCAACACAGTGGCATCACTGATAGATCACCCACTCTGAAAATCCTGTGATGAGAAGCATCTGAGCAACATCGCAATATCAAGAAATAATGTTGAGCACATGCAGAGCTGCACAGTTGCTTTGCTAAATTTGCCCATGTTCTCTCTTATCTGCAATACATGTCTTGTCCCGGAGGTTACTCCCAGGGAGTATTTTATTCCTGTGCTTCACCTGTTGATAACATAATACATCTGAAATAACTAGAATCTAGTGTATATATATGTGTGTGTATATATATACACACACATATATATATGTGTGTTTGTATATATATACACACATATATATATATAAAAAAATAAAAGCTTTGTGGTGTAATTACAGTACCAGCTGAGTTTTAATAATAGTCTCACTCTTCTGCCCCTAAAAATTCATGTCCCGTGTTCCCATGTAGCATGCAGGAAACTGACTGTCTAGTAAGAGAGAGGAGTCAGCAGTTCTACGCTCTATTCCTGGCTCTTTCCAAGATTTCCTGGGTGGCCTTGAGAAAGAACTTGTGACATTCACTTCATAAATACCAGTAAGTCTGGAAAGTAGAGAACTACTCTCATACCTTTAGAATTTATAAAGTCAACATCCCGAGTGCAAAGTATTCTCGCCTACTTGTAATGGAGAAAATACAAACATTGAAAAAGATGATGAAGTTTAACATGAACATTAAAAGAAGAATGCTATGTATTCCTTACCTGACAAGTCTGAACTCTTTACAGTCAGCTCATAGGTTAAATCTGAGGAAAAAAGTTGTTTATTTTTGTTAGAACATCATCATCTACCCCATACCCCACCTGGTGAGCATATTTACAATGGCATACTTCAATAAAAATATAACTAACTCTTCCCCCCACCTGAAGCAATAATAGGAGATCCACTGCAAATTATCAAATCTGTAAAAACAACTGCAACTATCAGGTGACACATTGCTTTTTAAAAAACAAAACAAAACAAAAACCCAAACAAAAAACCAACTCTTTGCTTAATGATCACACAGTTGTGCCCCGAGGTACACGCTGATCACCCTAAGTATACCCTGGTGGTGGGCTTTGTTGCTGAGGTTTCACTGCTGAAGTAGGAAGCAGTTACTCCATTCCTGTGAAAAGAATTAAGCACCGAATCAGCACCAGCATCCTCTCCCAGCTACCTGTGCAGTGCTGCTGCAGGCGTCGAATCTCAGCGTGCAGGCCTTTCAGCGTGTTGGCATGTTCTCGCTGGAGAAACAACAGATTCTTCTGGGCACTCTGTAGCTGGTTCTCCAGGTTTGAAGTTGCCATCCTGACATGCAGTTACCCTGTCAGTAAACAGATGCAGAATTGTAACAGTGAGTTACCTTGCACATACAAAGATCCTCACTCTACGGCCAGGATCAGCAGGAATAGCTGAATTCTACTATTAATGAACTGATATGCAATCAAGCAAATGCCACAAAAGGTTTTTCTGTTTCATGACTATTTCAATTAGAAGTGCTCTAAGTTCATAGAAAGCCTAATTATACTCTAGGCCAGAGCAGCGTAGGGAACTCATTTGTTTGGAGTTAACACATTTAAAGGATTAACTTCAGACTAAGTCACTAATCCTGTTACAAGATAGAAGTGGAGTTCTGAGAAATGGGCTATTATGTCCCTCTGTCTTGTTGGGGGGTTTCCACCTACCTCCCGGGATACAGGAATTCGTAACATCCCTGGACAAGAACAAGGAAGGAACCACTAAAACGCACCATCTCTAAAGAGAAATGCAGAACAGGAAGTCTAACACACAGCTAGGCCCAGCGGTACCGTCACGGACGTGGTTGCTACAGGGCGCCTTAGCCGAGATGTACTCGCTGGGAGTTGCGTGAGAGAAAGCTGTGGCTGCTGTTGGCTGCTATTGCATTTCCTCAGCCATGCTAGAGCAGGATCCCGCACCCGGTGCGGGCCCCACGGCACTGGAGACTGGCACGGGCCCCAACGACATGCAACAAGACAATTGACATGGACAATGTTTCATTTAAAGAGAAAACAAACAGATTTTTCTTGCTCAGGTTATGAGGACATGGAAAACTGTTACACCGCTGGGTTTTCCTTGCAGAACAGCCTTATAAAACTAGGCCTTGACTACAGCAGCGCTCAGGCTCAAAGATAGAAATGGTTAACTGTACGATGCTGAGAGGCATTCTTGAAGACCCCTGCACTATCAGCGTTACTACTGCTCCTGATAAGGCAACAGTGGTTTTACATATACCCACAGGCCAAACTGCCGAGAAACATCTGTCTGGTAGAGCTGGAGATACAGACTCCCAAATGAACTCCCTGACATAGAGGTAAAAATAGCTCCTGGCACCAGGCGCAGCGAGACGCTTCCTGTGGCGAAGCACGCGCTGTGCCCTGGGGCTCTCTTCTGTGACATTTAAAGGAGCCCCTGGAGGAGCATCCAGAGAAGCGCAAATAGGAGTTACCAGGTCCCTAGTGATACCTAGTCACCAAGTCTGTCACGACACGATTTTGTGTATTGTCCTGTTTCCTAGTGAAAATAAGTATACTCATGAGAAAAAGCAACGACGACAGTATGCAATCCTCCTGCAACCTCAAAGCACAAAACCACTCAGGTATACTTTTAGTAGTTCTTGAATTTCACTGTGTGATCATTACCACTCTCTGCATACACAGAGGGCTGTATCATGAGCAATGCTGCTACAGCCAGGGCGCATGGTGCTGCTCCACCTACAGCTGGTTTATACAGGCTGCTGGGTCTACATGAGAAGAACCTTCCAGAAACATGTGTCCTTAATAACTCCACATTACTACACTTCAAATTTCTTTAGCAAGAAAGCTGCCATGCTTGGGAAGCTTTCTGAAAACTCTAGGAAGTCAGCCGCCTTCTTGGGCAGCTCAGGAGCACAAAGCACAAAAATAGATGCACAGACAAATTCTAGAGAGCCAGGCTAACAGGGACACTGGAGTGACAGGCAGTAGCACATACTGGATGGGAATTACACAAGCCACGGTGGGAGAAATACTTTCAGGGGGACAGAGCAGCACAGGGAACGCTGTCACAGCCCCCAGCCTACCACCAGGAGCGATGAGGAATGGTTTGTCAAGTGCCTCTGCGCACTCCCCATGCACAGCTGATGCTCCGGCCTGCCAGGGCTGGGAGCCACAGCAGCCCTCTCCTGCTGCCAAGTAATCCAGCCAAGGAGGCGGGAGACTGATAAAGTGGTTAGGATGCTGGGTTAAACACTGCTGATGCACGAGGAGCATCAGCTTTGTCATTACAGTACTAAAGGCTAAATTCAGTTATCTGTGTAGTTTTGTAAAAACAATTACAGTATTTAGGTTACAAAGATAAGTAAAGAATCAGGACTCCCGTTGCCGGGACAACCACCTGCAATGGGGTTACCACCACAGTCTGTAATTACAAGACCACGTGTTGTGCATAAGATAGACCCTAATTCTGTCCCGCAGCTGCCTTACAGGCACCTTAACGGGTTCATCTTGCCATGTCAAGTGTTTTCCATTGGGCTCTTTTTGGTATGTAGTTTTATGACAAAAATTTGATTCTACAAGTTTAAAATTGGCAGAGCATACACTCAGAGAAAGCAACACACTTTTGTCATTCCTAAACATAACACAGCCCTGTGTTTAATTCTATACTTTTTACTCCCCAAAAGAACACCAGATTCAGTGCTTCTGTGCCTTGGGAAAACTTTTCTTTTTTTTTTT
>JAYKAV010002966.1:520025-689656 GCA_035582835.1 Phoebastria nigripes
AATAAATAAATACACACACACACACAGAGCCTTCCTGATTTCATGTGTGACCTTAACTGACATCATCACCGACATATCCCTACAGAAGCATATATTTGATTGTAAAAAAATAAAGGGTAAAAGACTTTCAAGGAATCCAGTGCTGTGCAAGGGGCAAAACAGAGCTCTTGGTTACTTTATAACAGAGATCAAAGATTAAATTCAGTGCTCAAGAAGAATGAGGGTAACGGTGCCAACTTGTGCTTTGTTGAGTAGGACGGGTCATTTCGCAATCACCATCATTAGCAAACAAGCAAAAATTATGGACCAAAAGCATTCTGAGAAGAGGTTTCTGGGTTGGCTAAATAAGAAATAAACTGAGTTGTGCATACAGGCTCCCGCTCTACGACTTCCGAAGAGTGGCTCATCTGAGCCGTGACTGCTTCCCACAGCCCGGCAGCAGGCGCCCTGGGACGCTCCATTACTACCACAGCGTCAGAGGACTGTTTGAGGATGGACTACGCAGTCCACAGCAATTATTGTGGGGCACCATTAATTTTAAGGATTGATGATATTTTAGCTGTGTTACATTTTCAAAGTGACATCATCTTGTTTGCAAAGCTGACTTCAGACAGACAGAAGCTTTACTGAATCATCCAATTTCTTAAGTGATCATTATACTCTTACCGACTGAACGTGACAGCAGAATAAAACCTGCAGAGTCCATGCCCTCCCCATAGCTGGAGCTCAGACTGCATGGTACACCAAGGCTCAGAAGGGATTTTTAATCAAGAATTGTATTTCCAAAAGAAACTCCAAGCACTGACAGTGCTAGGTGAAAGAATAGCCTACACATAATATCCCGAAGCCTTTACTATCACAACAGTTACTAACGGTGGCTTTACGCCTGTAACTATAATCTGAACAGAAAAAGACTTCATCACCAGCAACAAACAGTAAGTGTTTATAACTCAGTCCTTGCAAATAAATGCGTTTTTTTAAAACTAGTTTCTAAATGTTAGAAAAAGCAAACCAAGGCTGTCACTAGTAATCTCCTCAATTGTTTTTTCACCCTGATCTCTTGCATCTTAAAGATCACACTAGGATTACCTGCTCTGAAGGAAAAAATAAAAAAAAAAAATAATAAAAAAAAAAATCAGCAGCAGGCTAGTTTTATAGGCTTAGGAAGAAAATAAAAATTACCAGCACCAGAGCGTCATCTTCCCCGCAGCACCAGTGAGTTAATCAGTGAGAGCAATTAAATCAATCCACTTTGAATTTTAGCTGCAGTCCCTCTGCACTAAGTAGTTTCTCTCCTCGGAGGATAAAGGATCAGAGGGCTGACTTTCCCACAAGCCTTCCGCAACCTTCTGATGCTTTTCCTCCTCACTGCAGCCTTGTTGCCTGCTCATCCTCTCTCCTTTCGTGTAAGGGAAAGGGAAGGCCACCGTGGTAAAGTCACAGCTTCCACAGAATTTACGGGCAGCAGCTTCGGTTCAAACCCCGCTCTACCCCGCCCAGTCACGTCTTTTTAGACAGCACATACACACACTGTGCAATCTGTGCGTGTGTGTTCTGGGAAACAGTCAAAACCATCTACCATAAAAACAGGGAAAGGGGAAAGTGTCTTGCATAGACAGTCACTATACAGAGACGCTTTTGCTATGAAATCTGCTTAGAGTTGTGCAAATTGGTATTAATAAGGATAAATGCCAAGCCACTATTCACTTTGTACCTATTTTACACCAAATCTTAAAACACAAAATTAGACCTAATATTATTAAAGCCTGAGATCTGGATGACATGGATTTCAACTGAATATGCATTACCTGTCAACCAAGTTCATTAGCACAATATTAAAAATATTTTTGACTGCTTTTGCAGCCATACTTATACGGAAATTTCTATTGCAAAATGAGGGAAGGAAAAAAACCTCACATCTGCAGTCTGAATAGCTCTCAGATACCCACGATCGCCTGCACTTCATCCAGTTCTAAGTTCAGCAATATTTTTCCCTGTAGGAACTTTTTTAGCCAGTGCCTAACTAAAAAGCTGGCCAAACTGCCAAAGCAGAAGCCAGCTAAAGAGAAAATATTTATCTTTCTAGAATAATATCAAGTTGTTTCATGCCCCTAGAGATAATACAACTGAATTGGACGCAAGAAGATTGAAAATATGGATAGGATATACAGCGAGTCAGGCCAACAACCTAGCCAGTTCATCTGTTGTTGGGCAAGTTTACTAAGCAGACCATTTCTGAAGATCAGAAAGATGAGGTTAAAAGGAACAAAAAAGCCTCTCAGCATGACATCCCAGAATAGTGCTCCTGAAAGCAGGAACTCGGGAGCCGGACACCAGTGGCACTCCCCCCAGGAACCATGGTATTGCTATTACCTCTCAACAGGTGTGCAGTGTGCTATGTACAAAACGCATTGCAGTTCATGCCTTACCCCCGCACTATTTACACTGCTTGCGCAGCTTGTTCTGATTTCTTCAGCTATGCCAGTGGGGGTTTATTTTATTTTTCTTGCTTTACTGGTGGCAGCTTGTGATTTTGGAATTGTTTACTATATGAAAAACACTGCTGAGCTGAATAATTGCTTTTACTGAGGAATTACTCAATAATCAATATGAAGGACTGAACTTCCCTACAGAGAATACTGACTGGCGCCGCTATTTAAAGACTGCTCTGGCAATTGTTCTGCTTTTGGGTCAGACCGGAGAAGTATCTTCAGACACCTGAATAAAGATTACCTTAAAGAGCCTGGAGACACCACATGTATTTTGTAAAGGGACAGAACCTGGGAGAGAATTAGATGTCCTGGCTGTGACCCTCCTGGATGCTCACATCCACAATGCTTCCACAGGACAGGGCAAGAGGGGACATTACTTGCTTCAACAGAGACTCAGTGGTATCTGTTGTCCAAATTGTTATGATTTACTGTGATTATGCCCTTAAAAAGTCCACCCAAATCATGTATTTCAATTTAAAGCATACTGGTTGAAAACTGTTTTGTGGGGTGGTGTGGATTTTTTTTGTTTGGTTGGTTGGTTGGGTTTTGGTTTTTTTTTTGTTTGTTTGGGGTTTTTTTTTTTTTTTTTTTTTTTTTTAAAGAAGTGGCAG
This sequence comes from Phoebastria nigripes, assembly GCA_035582835.1. NCBI lineage: Eukaryota > Metazoa > Chordata > Aves > Procellariiformes > Diomedeidae > Phoebastria > Phoebastria nigripes. The sequence goes on from JAYKAV010002966.1 coordinate 523,129, forward strand.
CAGGAAAATATGCTCATTTATGACTGGGAAGTCATTTGCATACAACTAGTTTTCTAAGTCAGTTTTGAATAATTAGATTATTAAATATTTTAATAATTGGATTTTTAAAACACTGAGGGCTTTTATTTCAGTTTTCCCCACTTACAGTCAGTTTGCATATTTTGTACATTTCACAACATCTTACAACTGATCAACTGCCTTGTTTATGTGGGTTGTGTAAAGATCAAAGGACACCATGCAAAAATATAAACTAATTTTTAAAGCCAGCAACATTGACAACTGTCACAAAGTTAAACCATGCATTGAAACTTGAAAAAGCTGTTATAAATTAACAGCACCCCTTTAATTCTGCATTCTCACTATTAGTGAAAGCTACTACAATTGCATAAAACATTTTATTTAATGTTAGTCTCAAATTTGTCAGCAGCTCATAGGATACAATGCAAGTGAGACCTACTGACCCATGCAATCTCAGTCAGAAAGTTTTTTTAAATGGGAATAGACTCAGGAGATGTAATGAAAAAGAAACAAATACATTAAAAAAGAATTAATAGTTTCTTTTAATACAAGTCAGCAAACATTTTCCCACCAATTCCCTATGCAGATGCTTTGACTTAGTTCCAGGGAGTTTGGTTAGCAAGATTTACAGCTACTCCTAGTTCCTTAACAATTCTTAACCTGCTGTTTCTTGATGCTTAGCACTCAGCCATAAATCACATCCAACAACTGCTCTCATGGGCAACTGAGATCTTACAGAAAACATGGTCTTGGGAGGGGTCAGTCTAAAGAAGAACAAAACCAAACCAAAACAAACAAACAAATCTATTCAGGTACGTCTCCCATTGGGGTTTCAAAGAGGAAATCCTATAAAGCAGTTCTGGGATTGCACTAAGCTGATTTCATCTCCTGCTCTCTGAAACAAGAAAGAATGTGCAGCCAAGAATAAGGCTACAATCAAAAAGCACAAGCGAAGTAGCAAATTACAGAAGTCAACTGAGCCCTTAATAGTGCAGATGAGCAATCTTCCCTCTCTCACCATGGAAATCAGTGGGACAGCTCTCAAAGCAACCAATCTCTGGCTGGATTTCGTCAGATGAATTAAGCCAATGCTGGGAAGAAAGCTGTAACTGCATACACCACAGAACAGTTATGTCACTATGGGTTTTTTTTTGCCCCCTTCCCCCTTGTCTCCAACTTTTGAATAAATAAATWAAAAAAATGTTTCCTATGTTCTTCTACAAAACGAACTGTGCAACGCAGAGCTAGGCAAACTCCCACTAGGAATGCATATGTCATTTGATAAGGGTAATAAATCATTAAAAGGGGCATTGCAGTGCTCAACGCTGCAGTAGTAACTGCAACCTCCCCTTTCACAGCAAAACTTGCGCTAACACCAACGGTGTCCAACCTGCCACAGTTACACGAGCTGTATCCGGATGGTATGCTGCATTCCACCCTTAAAACATGCAGAATTTCTCATTTCTCAGGATCACCACCATCACAAAATATTTCTAGATATAGCTAGGAATGTAGTTCTGGAGACAGCTCAAAGATTGAACCTCAAGTCCTCCAAACAATGGATTCAAAATTTCTCTTGAATATAGCCTAGGAGGAACAAATGGCATTAATTAAACAGCATTCCTTTGGGAACATTAAGTGCAACACTTTAATCCTTGCTGCACCTACCTAAGCCCTCATCTTCCAGTAAAGTGGAGAAGGTAACTTAAATTAACATTCTTGTAACCTCACCTTAAAAAGGAACTGCTCCGTTTCTTTTACAAGTGCATGTTCCCTTAAAAAGGGAACAAAAATAAATAAATCTTAAGTTGAAAATTAAAAATATTAAACAGGAGCTTCCAAAATGCAACTTCTTCATATGCTCACCGTAAACAATCACTAACATTTTAACAGCCAAATCTTGCCTTGCAGGTGATGCGCAGGCTCCAGGCCTTTTCTGATCTTAAGTATTTGGATAGAGTTCAAAATATTTCAAGGCAATAAGCATCTGGCTGTGTATTAGGTGCCTTTGCACAAAATCAGAGCATGTCTATACCCCACTGCAGGGTAGGAGGAGGGAGATGCTAATCTATGACTTTAGACACAGTCCAAAGGAAGCTACTGGAACAAAGCCCAAACAACCGTAGTTATTTAACATTTTCATTCCTGTTTGGTATCCACTAACCAAAACAGAATAACCTCTTTTTACATGGATGGGGTGACTGTCACCTGAGAAGCTGCTTTAGCTGCCTGCCAACACATACCCAAATCTTCTGGAAACATGTATGGGCAGGCAGGCATTTTCCTCTCAACTGGTATCTAGCCAGTGCCCCCTCAAAATGTGACAAAACTGCCAAAATGCTTTCTGTATGCTATACAAAATACAATTTCAAGAACTAATTAAGGACACAGGAGTCTTCTCGGAAGAACCTTCAAAGTTTTAGCCAGTCCCCATTTTAAAGACTGTCACTGAGCTGACCAAACATTTTTAAATAACGTAGCTCCAATGATAAAATGCCCAACTGACAGACACTTAGCTGTTCTTTGCTTAGATCAGCTCTCCATCTCCAGAGGCACATGCCATCCCCAAAGTGTTTGTTCAGCTTATTTCAAAGGACAAAATAAAGGAAACCCTGCCGTCTCCACAGTCAGCTCGAGGGCTTTGCTATCCTTCTGCTTGGACATTTGCTTTAAGCCCCCTCACCCCCCAACCTGATACCATTATACTTCTACTAATGTAGATCCAGCAATAATACAGTTTAACAACAGCCTATTACACAGTTTCAGATTTATGTTCGCCCCTCATTCATCCGTGCATTAGACTAAACCACTTTAACTAGTTCAATAGCTCTTGAATCATGCTTTTCAGACTATATGCTAGGCCTACACAACCATCTTCCGAATGTCCTTCCCCTTCTCCACTGCTCCCTTATCAGTAACGAGTATATCTTACAGCAACAACTCTATCCGCCTCTTCCTCTGCCTTCTGTGTTGAAGTATAACAATACTTACATGTAATTATTGTCCCAATAACTTGTTTTCATAGTCTTTTAGCTTGTGTGTTTTAAGCCAAGCAAAATTAGTAGTTCTTTCCTGGAGACAACTGAGGGGAAAAAGGAAACGTGCCACTCTCCTCCCAGAGGAAGGATATGATTTTGCTTTCTCAGCTGCTTTTCTATTTCGACTGCTTTTCGATGCCATTTTACTCAGTTGTTTCTCTGCCTGGCTTCCCCTTCATTTTCTGATCGGAGATTCTGCAGRCTCTTTACAGTTAATCTCTGAATGTCCCTGAGGAAGCACAGGTTTTAGTATTTTAGTATGAAAATAATTTTTTTCTTACTCCAACAGCAATTGGTATGGCAGCAGGAAGAATAATTAAGTGGACACACTCCTGGTAGCAATGATTTAATTCTTCTAGATGCTCTAAATGAACAAGCTGGTACTTTGCACAGAAATACGTGCCCGACTGTCTACCTGAAGTCATGAGGACTGACAGGCATAATTCACATGGAGTCTTCTCTGTCCTTGAGACCACACAACCCCAGAGCTGTCACAATGGAAGAAGACTAAAAGTAATCAGATGTTAAGATCACTACCATGACAAAGACTATTAGAGAATCRAATCAAATAGTCCTGCACTGGCATGTTATACAGATACAATTATTCTGACCAATACCAGGGTATCCAATGCTATGACAGCTGTACAGCTGTCAAGAAGAAATAGCCAATGAAAATGACCTAATTTGGGCATAACTCACTTTAGGGAAACAAAGAAGGATCATCTAAATAATGCCGATTACTTCAAAAGAACCCCTTTAACAATGATGAAGTCCATGTAATTTTAATTTTTTTAAAGTGACAATAAAAGCCCTCATGAGTAAGGCTACATCTTAATTCAGAGGAACAGGTCGGTTCTCTTCTGCTTTCTAGCACACGCTCCTGATGCGTGGCCTTTCTATTTTATTCACCCCTTCATTCTGAGGGTAAAATAGTTTGTCATTTTAATATAATCTCCATCAAGCCACAGAACACAGATGCACCCCAATCACAACTAGTCAGTTATAATATTGCAAAGACATGTTAGTCTTTTTACTAAAGCCAATTTCTTTTGGCAGAAGGGGAATGAAATTAATATTCAGTTCCCCCAGACTAACACAATATCAATGCTACACATAAAAATGAGCCTGATCCTATTTCTTTCAAAGTCATTAAGAAAGTTCTCCAGCTTCAGTTACAGCTGAATCAGAACTTAAGCTAGTAAGGTGGGCTGTGGGAGGTTTTTGTACAAGGATAAGTGTAACTCCAAGTCTATGCTTAGAAATAATACTATACCATGGAAAAGTCAAGGGTTTTTTTTTAGATATCAAATGTTCACTTATGAACACTTTATGTTCTCTTTTAATTTTACTCTCTATGATCAGCAACATGGGAATCACACAAGAATTCAAAGAAAATGTATTTGTGTCATTTTTTAAAAATTTTCCAGTTCTGAAGGCTTAATGAAACACAAACCAAAAAAAATTACTACACTGGTTTCACATAAGTGACTTGGTTGGACTTCCCCCCCCCCAACAGGAAAACAGCCTGCCACCACACAGGCATGCAACTATTTAGCTATCCAGCCTAGCCGTGACTTTGTCTCACCCCTTCCACTTGCATATACTGAGCAAGAATTTACTGTCACGTTTCTGAAATGCTTTGAAATCACCTTCCTGGTCACTCAGTGAACCAGGTCAGGGAACTGGTCCAGCTGACAGCAAACCCGTTTTTCCACTGGCTATTTTTCAGGTATGGGTTCACCATGCAGCACTGCAGAGACCTGTGCAGCTGATGGGGAAGGTGGAAAAAAAAATTTTTWAAAAAAAAATTTAAAAATTCAGTAACCAGGGCAGGGGGGTGGTACAGGCAGAACTGCTTCCTGCAGCAGTGCCAGCTCCAGGCACCCACCTGAGCTTGAGGTGAACTGAGCTGCAAGAACTGCAGAAATGATGATTTTCAGAGTTTACCTGGAATATTTGTGAAACACATCAAAGGGCACTGAAGCCTTACAGCGAGCTAAATAAATCTGTCCTCCTAGGAGAGATCCATTACAGAGAACAGCTACTGTAACAGCAACTCTACAGAATGGCACAACTATTTTTCAGGCAAGTTTAACAGGCTGAGGAGTATGCTCTTCTCTAATGCATTTGGTGATGCTGTTTCATAAGCCATTGATTTTATTATCTTAGAACAGCAACTACGATCAAACATACAAAAATTGGCCTCCACTTTGCTAAAGTAAAGGTTTTGAGACCTGCTGATGAAGGAAATCTAGTGGTGGTGATGACCTATGTCTAAGTCCTTTCTTAAGCAAGTATAAGGTGGTTTTTTTTTTTTTTTTTTTTTTTTTTAAGTAAATAGGATGCCAGGACAAAGGATTTCAAACAGAGGTGCTTTATACTGTTATTTACATAACCCAGGCATCTCAAATTGAGACAATAAAACTGTACACAGCTTAAATCAAGCTTTCATGAGGAATGGAAAGCAAACAAGCACACATACTTTTATCACAAAGGAAACCTGCCGCTAATGACATCATTCACACGATTTTTTCCACACAGATGGACACTTCCTAAGCTCGACACCTCTACTCCACAGAGATGCGATATGCTGCACCTTTTGTGCCCTCCCTCTGGGCACTGACTCAGATTACAGCGAGCTACTGTTCCCTGGCGTGTTTTCAGCCTTTCTGGAGGCAGGTATCACTCTGTTTAGAGAGAAGCCATGAAATTTTACACTTTTCAGTCAAGCAATGTTTTTTAATAACATTGATCTTAAATCCCGTTTCTCACCCAAATAATTAAGACCAACAAGCAACAAGGTATTTTAATGTTTTAACCCAAAGATTTTCCAGGAGTGAAATGAGAGCAAACATGCTCCTCAACAGCAGGAAAGAAACAGCGATCCAAAGAAAAGGCTTTTTTTTCAAGGATTATTTAAAAAAACCCAAGCAAACAGCTTGCAGAAGTTCTGATACGCTCCAAGGACATTGTTTTCAGCAGTATTTTCTCATGCCTCTAACTTCTAGTAGTAAATAAATGTGTTGCTCCCATTTATAGTACCATGCTCTTTAACATCACCAGGAGAAATGAGCTGGTAGATAACTGTAAAACATTATTAGACAAAATTATTCACTGATCACATAAAGATACTGACAAACACCCATTATCACGCTGCTGGACATCCTTGTTTAAGAGGAAGACAATTTTTGTATCACTTAAAAACGAGCACAGAGACTAACCAGGCACGCATTCACTGAAGATACTACAGCCAGATATATAAAGGATGCCAGGTCTCGTCAAGCAAGTGAAGGAATCAGAGGTGAGGTACTGCAGGTAGCAACCGGGGGGCTAACATTCAAACTTGGCTCTACTAAATGCGCTATTCATTATCTTCATTTGCTTTTTCAGATATCRCATTAGATGAGCGCGCAAGAACGGAGCGGAGAGTTTGTTTCGGCACGCTGCAGATGCAAAGGAAGCCAGAGCTCTAGCGATAAGATTTCTGCCTGAACAAAGGGCACCCTCCCCGCTTCAACTCCACCCCGGCTCTGGGCAGCGGCACTCCGTACCATTGTTCCCGGGGACAGGACAAGCTCTGCCAGAGCCTGTTCCGACAATACTGGTTATGGTTACACAATATTAGCTTATTGCAGCATATTCGTATCAATAACAACAGTGTGGAAGCTGCAATAAGGCACACAGACTCATGTCTATGCTTTTCAACGTTTCACAGCTACTCACAATGCTTTATTGTGTGCTGCAGCAGACAGGAAAGAGGCTGCAGAAAGCTGAACCAGAGACCGTTCATGCAACTACCGTTTTTCAACACCAAAATACTTAGATCTTCATCTGAGGCTTCGCTTTTTAAACCAGCAGTATGAAAAGCTATGCCCTTGTCTAGTCAGAACACACTTAGCTATTTCCCCTAAAGCATCAAGTTATCGGACACACTGATTTTTCAGTAAATCACTGCTCAACAAAAACCACCACTGTTCGTTACTAACAGACACACATACATATACAAAAATATATACAGAAAGTGTCACTTGTCAGCAAAAAAATTCTTAAGCATTATAAACAGTTTCAGAAAGATGAAGGTGTCTGTTCTCTGTACAAAGTAAACTACAATTTGCTACATTTTTTTTAAACTTTACTATGAAAAATGAGGTTAAACATGAACTTGAGTAAAAAGATGAATTACATGATAGTATTCTGTTTACACAAGTATAGCAATACATTTTGAATGCTGAGGATACAAAAGCAATCCTTCAAATTTTTGCTACTTTAAAACACCATTTTTTAAGCCACAGAAAAGTAATGAGACACCTAGAAATGAAAGTCTAACACAGTAGCAAAAGTAAACTTGCAAACTGGTTTATTACAACTGTATTCCCTCTATTATACTGTTTATAATGTTCAAGAAATATTTGACTTTACATTATGGTCCACATTCAGGAATAATGGCACTGGGGAGTTTTTCTTCTGCCTACTGCTGTTAAAGGATTGACTAACGTAGTAGATCTGGATGAACAAATATATTGTCCTTAATACCTACAGCCTCTTGAATTAGGGCACACAGAGGAACAGTTTGATTTTTGCAACTCCAATGACAAAATGCATTTTAAAAAATCATTTAAAAGCCCTGAAAGTATGCAATTATATCTGAAATCTGAAGTAAAGGAAACAACTTTAAGGAATGAAATAAGATTGCTATTTTAGAGTTTGCAACAACTACTGGACTGAAAACTACATACAGCATTTGAATTGGTCATGAGACCATCTTTTCTAAGGGGATGGGGGAGGAAACTTTAAAGATATACCAAGCGGAAGTATGGTAATAGGATGAAAACAAGTAGTTATGCGTCAGTTTAGCCAATATTCTTTTTTTCTACTTAAGCAGCTGACACTTTTCTCTGTTACGACCTCCTGATCTTCGTTGTTTCTCTAAAAATGACTGCTGGAACCTCAGTAAAACCAAAAGCTTGAAAAATTAACAATATTACAAGTCTGCCTTATCTGTTTATAAAGCACTTGCTTTAAATAGTCAAATCAAAAAGCAATGTGCAGTTTAAGAGCATAAATGTCTGTATTTAGTCTAGCCTCTCCCCGAGGTTCAGTCATAATAAAGCACTMCAGAATTACATTCACTAATGAGCAAGTTATATGGAAAAAGGCACTGTATTTACAGTCACATCCATTTGTCTTTTTTTTTTAATTAAGAAATATAACTTATATTGCAAAAGCATCAACAAAGCTTTTTAAGCTTAAGCATCTTACCATCTAGGCAAAGCCAACAAGTACCCTGGATGCTTCTTATGCACCTGCAATGCAGATCAAAATGGACAATTCCACCCTCAGGGCTGCCTCAGCTTCTGTGTTTTTATTTACCTTCACTGTCTCAGCTTTACACAATTTAATAAGGCAACCTCAAACGCATACCACTGTTGTCCATGTCGGGAAGGGCCCCTCCTTCCTCCCTGCTGTCCCACCCCATGTCCTGCGTAGGGAAACAGAGCATCTATGCGGCTGGAAGAATCTCCATGTCTGAGGACGCCCTGCACTTCTTTGCTGCCATATCCACAAGCGACAGGCATTCTCCTCAGAAGGAAAAATCTCGTGTCAAATGAAGATTACACCCTACCCACTCCAAAATGTACACAATCCATCCATCCATCCTTCTCTTTGCAGGCCCCATGTTACCCATGAAAACGACACTGTTGTCACTTTCTAAAGTGAAAACGTACCATACAAAAGGAGACTGTGAAGGATGAAAGAGGATGCGATGTAAAACCTGCCCCAGTGGGTGTGGGTGGGAGTCAGCAGCTCCACTGAAGCATATCTGAATTGTGAGGACGGCGAGGCTGGGGAGGGAGGTGAATGGGCGGACCGCTATCTCCTGAGCTAGGATACATTTGCAACCAGAAATGAAAGAAACGTCCTTGCCCCTGAGCCAAGCAGAAACGGAAAGATAAGGGGTAAAGTGAGCTGCAGGATAACCCCTTTTCTCCTCTGCTGCTTTAGTGACCAGAAAAAGGGCCTTTTATGCTCTTAAGAGAGAAAAGGAGGCACTTCGGTCCAGGGTCAACACACCCTCGGACAGGCAGGCCGGCCCAGGAGCAGCCCATCCCACACACCCAGCGGGGCTCTTCGCTGCATTACAGCGGGCTCCCCGCGGCCCGGGTGGGCGGCCCTCGCCCCGCCGCCGCCGCAGCAGCAGGAGATCAGGAGATCTTTCTCCCCCGAGGCGCTGCTYTTCCAGCCGGCGCAGGACGCAGGACCGCGACCACCCCTCCTAACGCAGAGAGGGGCCAGCGGGGCGCCCCGACCCACACCCACCCGCCGCCTCCGGAGGGGACCCGCCTCACAACGCCGCGGCGGGCGGGGAGGGTCTGCCCGGCGGGCCCGGGGCTGCACAGGAGACAGCCGGTGGGTGCGCGTGAGGGGGGAAAGGCCTCAGCCCCCTCACGGAGCAGCGACGCCGCTAACCCGCCCCGCACCCAGCACCGGGGGGATCACGATGCCGTTAACGCCCCCTCAGCTGGCCCAGGGTGGAGGGCACAGGGTGCCGTAACCCCCGCCCGCCCCCACAGCCGGCCCGGGGCCGCCGCCGCCGCTCCCCGGCCCCTCACCTGCTCAGCCCTCCGCGGCGCTGCGGAGGCGGCTCCCTCCCGCCGCAGACCCCCACGGGCGCACCGGGCCGCCCACCCCTCGCTGCCGGCGGCACGCAGCCGGGTCAGCCGCTGCCAGCGCTCATCGCCCCTCACCGCCAGCCCGAAGGAGCCGAGGGGCGCCCCGCGGGGCCGGCACTTACCGGCCGCGGCGGGGGGGACTGGGGGCGGCGGCGCAGGCGCAGGTGCGGCTGCCGCAGCCCGGCCCGTCGCTATGGCAACGGGGGGGGTCAGCGCTGTCATCGGCCGCGGCCTTATCCCCGCCCACAGCGGGCGCGTGCGCCTGCCCCGCGCGCTCGGGAGCGGAGAGCGCGTGCACAGGGCAGCGTGTGCACAGGTGCGTGCATGCGTGTGCAGGGGGTAGCGTACGTGCACGCGTGGGGAGCAGTGCGTGCGTGCACACGCGTGTTGTACAGGGAGCAGTGCATGCCTGTGGATGCACGTACAGCAGCATACGAACATGGCGCACGCACATCCGTGTGTGGAGGGGTGCACGCAGGTGCGTGTGTGGCTGTTTGGAGCAGTGCGTGCACGTAGATGCACGTGTGCATGTGAAGTGGTGTGCATGCACACACACACGTGTGTGTCTGTGTGAACGAAGGGAGGCGGGGCTGGAAACAACGTCTGTGACCAGAAGTTGTGTATGCTCCAAAGGACCATGACAACGTGCATGTGCGGATGCGGGGGAAAAAAAGGAGAATGCCTGGAGCTGGGGGAATTTTTGTGCTACTGGCAATATGTCAGCACATGTCTGTGTGTGTCCAAATAGTTCATGGCCACATGTGTGTGAATTTCCCTGCAAGCCCTCTGAAATGAGCACAGCTGCATCAGGGCCCCTGTGGAGCAAGCTGCTAGGGGTGGAATTTCTGCAGTCTGTCCATTTCTGCATGTGCACCTTGGCTCTGCAGTCATTTCTGCATGAATATATGCATGCGACCTTAAACTGCACACCAGCTGGGTGGGTCCTGGATGTGCAGCCGTATGTGGTCGGATATTCTTTGCGCATCTGTATTTTCTGCATAAAACCATGTGGAAGATGATGCCACGTGGCATAATCACTGGCATGCGATTATATTTCTGGCAGATGCACACAGTGTGTGCGCTGGCAGACGCGCACAGAAATTCCCACACAACTAATGAGTACAGGAAGGTTAGGGCAATCGGGGATTTGCCCATGACCAGGACATTGCCCCTGTGAATGGCACACATAGGAAAAGCCTAATGAGATTTACCTTGCATGCAGATTTGCACACAGTGTCTTTTCTGTGTTTGTAACGGAAAAAAAATACTTCATGATAAGGGACTTCAAAATTAAGAGACAGAAACTTGATTTTTTAAAGCAGCAACAGAAAAAGCCGACTAAAGTTTCTAAAAGTTAGAGATAATAATTTTCTAAGGAAAAAGAAGTATTATACCAAACACAGATAACTATTCCAGGCCTTAACCAATATAAAATTCAACATTAAGCTGCAAGCTGGTGGATCTGCATACCTTCAGTGTGATTCTGTTGTGTGTGAAGAAACAGAGGACGGATCTACACGTACTTTGCACCTTGCTGCTCCTGAAGCCGGGGAAAATGAAGCGCAACATTACCTAGAGAGAAATATTTTTAAGAAAGCTTACTAGTTCTTAGTTAAAGCTAAACCCAAAGAAGAACAGTTTTAAATGGGCATTTAGAAGTGAAAAGACTGGTAGAGGAGAGATTTAAATGTACTAGCAGTGATGGAGAACRGCCCTGCAGGGGGAAGGAGCAGGTTGCTGTGTCCCACCAGCGTGGGGTGGGTGTGAGCAGCGTCCCCAGGGCACGTCCCCAGCCTCGCACGCAGCTGGTGGCTCCCGACGCCCCGTGAATCCCTCCTTCGGGGCACCCCTGTGCAGCAGCTGAGCAAAGCAAGGCTGAACTCAAATACCAGTTTGCAATGTCAGGCAGACATAGACCCAGAGAACAAGCCCTCTCCTGTTCATGCTTTTCCTTCCATTTTATCTCAGATCCATCCAGCTTTTTATATAAAATGGGGACTCTTAATTTAGGATCCCATTAGGTGATGAACTAGTCTGAGAAGCTGATTCAGTTAGGACCTGTGCCAAAAAAGAAATGCCTTTGCCATTTGAATCATCCTGGCAGGAAAGACAGAAGGATGTTAAATTCAGTATGGATCCCTAATAACCTAACACAGGTGAAGGAAAAACCCCCAGCCGTGTTGTTGGAAAGAAAGTGCTTTTTATTAACTGGCCTTAAGATGTGACATTCATATAACAGAAATAGACCCCTGTAACCCATGTAAGGAAACAAAGGGATGAAAATACATTCATTCAGAAAAAAAATTGAAATAGTCCCTAAGCTTTTTTYCCCTGTCCCCCTGGTTTCTCTGAAGTTTTCGGTTCTGTGAAGTTTCAGCCTGCAAAGTCACCCCAATTTGTCACCCTTTAAAAGGCTGCTCTGTTTCAGCAGCAGCATCTGCTGCCCCTCGCCAGGTGAGCGACCCGCTGAGCTGCTCCAGTTTCTTCATGTTCAAAATGGGAATATCTTTGTCTTGCAGGGTGCTGTGAGCATGGTAATTATGTGTCATTAATATCAGCAAAGCTTTTTAAAAATCCTGAAAAGGAGGGTGCTGTGTAATACCATTAATTATAGCTCAGTGACTCCTCTTTGCAGAGAGTTGGGCTGGAGGAAGCTCTGGCCCCGATCACAACTCCTGAACTTTGGAGATGGCCAAGGGGTTTTTACCCAGAAATTCAAATCCCCAGTCCATCGAAGTGCAAATGCAGGGCTCTGAGATATGAGCATCTTACAGTAAAATCTCACGTTGTTTATGCTCCACCAAAATCAGAGATCACAGAAAGCTATGATATAATGTGCAGCAGTCCTTAAGGCCCTATGTTGCCTGTGGGTTGTACCTCTAGTGTAAGTATCAGTGCTTCCTGCAGTTACAACTTTCTGTGAAAACTGCAGGCATCCTTTCAAAGACTGGCTCTAAGCAACCACCCCAGGGTCAGACAGAAAATCCATGGGGAAACTGAGATAAAATCCAGATTTCTTGACTCCCATGATTTGGCAGGATCAGGCAGAAAATCCAGCAAGCAGCCTCCAGATCTGAGGACCTCCGAGTCCTGGACTTTGGTTCAAAGACCTCTGTCCCTTCGTGGCTTATTCTTCAGCCATATGGTCAAGCTCTGCAGAGCAGGGAACTCCTTGCACGGGTGGATTTGCCCGGATTTGATGGGATGCAATCATCTGTACAGATTGCCAGGACCTTGCTGCTAAGCGGAGAGTTGCAGGTTGGCCAGACTGTCTCAGGACCAGCTGAAGAATCGCTCTGATCCCCTGCCATGTAGCCCYGCATGCCCTCCATAGGCTGGCCTGGCTGCATTGGAAATGTGCCACGTTGCTTGCACAAAGCATCTCCACAGTTTATATATAGAAATAAATCAAGTGGCCRCAAAGCCTGGGCAGACAGTGTAATGCCCGTGGAGGAAGGAGGGCTCCCAGCAGCGCTGACAGCGGCAGGAGCAGCACCTGCCTGCCAGCGCCAGCTCTGGGCTCTTCTCCTCCTTACCGTGCTGTCTGGGGACAGAGAGAGGGACCAGGTAAGAGGATGAGTGGAAATTGCTGTGTACTTGGTGGAGGGGGCCATGCGTACTGTAAAAAGCCCATGCTAATTAGTTAATGGGAGATGAGTGCAGGAAGATACTAGGGAGAGGTTAGGGCAAGGCTGATCCGGTCCTGTGTTCTGTCTCAGGTGATCCGCCTCCTACCCCGTGCTTTCTCTAGTCTTGGGTTTGCTCTCCAGGCTCTACTAGGAGCAGGGACAGAGATTTATCCAGGACATTAAAGGCAGCGCATCTTCCCACCGTGCTGGCTCTTGGCTTTTAAGGTGCCTCTCTCTCCTTATTTTCTTTTGCTTGCTTTGTTTTTAAAGAGCACAGATTACAAGGACAGGAGGGAGCAGCAGGCTGCAGAGCTCGAAGCAGAAAAGGTTCATCACCTCTCCTGTGTCACTGCACACGGATGTTGTTTCTCTTTGCATCTGTAGTATCAACATGCACAGCTGGCCAGGTTTTGTTTCCGGTAATGCAGATCTAAATCCAGACAGCCTCTACCCTATAAAGCCAAAAGAGTTACTATTAATTAGATCAGTGTAGCTGAGATGAGAATCTGGGATTAGCTTCACATTCACCCCGTCGGGAAGGAGACGGTGCTGGAGTGGCTGTCTCTCTCCTTGCAAGCAGGCAGCCTGCAGGTTGTCGCACGAGTCCTCTGCTCTCCACAGCAGCGCGCTGGGGGTAGGACAAGGGGAAGGTTATTGGGCAGAGTCTTTCCCAGCGCTTGGGGCAGAGTAGGGAACAGGAGCCAAGATGAAATTCAACCAAAATGTTAAAATCTGAAAGATGATGTGATCCCTCCCCGTTCCAAAAGGGAAGATTTTAAAAATCAGAACCAAATGTACGTAAGTGTGTGTGTATACAGAAACATTTCTGTACTAATCCTTATTTAGTACCTTTGCTAGCAGACATCCTATTGAAGAAGCATCAGTTAAAATACCCAAGGCCTAATTCTTCTCAGTGACACCGGCCAAGCCAGCGTTCCTCCCGCAGGGCTGTTCTTGAGCACTGTCTTTGGTCCCTTCGCTGCATCTTACCAACAGCTTCTAAGATAATTAGCAGTCATCAGATGCAATCTAATTTTTAACAAACTTCTCCCTGCATGGGAGAGGGAGGGGAAAGCTTAGTGAATGGCAGGAACAGTCAGTGTCAGGGAGTGATGACAGTTCCTTTTATCGTCCTCTGAAGAACAGTGACGTTACCAAGGATTTATTTACAGAAGCTAGGAGAAATAAGGGAGATGCTGTCAGCTCCTTAAGGCAGAGACTGTTTTTAGTTATTGTTTTTCCTTTGTTTGCACAACACTTAGGCCAGTGGGGTTCCTGGTGCAAGAGGAAGCCTCCTGCTGCAGAACAAGTAACATCTGATGGCAAGTGCTAAAACTGAGGCTCAGACATCTATTGAGGAGCAGAACTGGAGAAAGCGGGTCAGGATCGAGAAGCCTTATCTGGCCTGACACATGGGGCTGGAGGAGCAGAAGGTGGGAGCAGGCTGCTGTGAGCTGCACGTGCGTCTCTGTGCATGGAAGGAGGCACAACGCAGAGATCCTTCTTGTAACTCTGCTGCAGCGTGGCTTACCACTAATGAAACGGTGCTGAGCAGAGTGTGGTCAGCTGTCTCCCAAAGGTGGCACATTGGCCTGCATTGCCTTAGTGGTCATTTGCTTTATAGCGGGATGCTTAGGAGCATCAGCCTTTGTTTTTAGTGCAAGAGAGTATCATCTGCAAATAGATCCAGGCCTTGCTCTGGAAGTGCGTGCAGGCAGCTCCCCGCAGCAGCAGGCAGCCAGAAGGATTTTGCATCCCTGATACACGTTGCCCAAAAAGCTAATTTAGTGCAAGCTGCCCTTATCTCATCCATTAAACGTGCAAGTGAATTGACCTACTCCCTGAATGTAAAACATTGCTACAATTGCTGGCCAGGAGAAGGCATCAGCCCCTTACTCAATCAGCTCCCTTATCTCCCCTTTACCAACCAGACTCTTAGAAAATCCATTATTTTTCAGCATTAATTCATGAGATGGATGTTAGCCAGAATTCTGTGATTGTACATATCCTAACAAGGGCAAAAGCAGTTCCCACCTTTCAATTAGATCATGCGCCCTTCCCAGGCACCTGAGGAGTAAGGGTTCCCATTACAATCAGAAAGAGTGTGATTAAGGCTCTGAACAGCTTTCAAAAAACTCTTCAATTAGGCAGCTAAACTTAGACAATCAGCCACAAAAGACAATGGACAAGTTTTGTATAGCCTAGAAATAAGAGAAGAACAAATGTTTTTTCTAGTGCAAAAGAAGATCTGTGACATCTGCATTTTCTTTTGGTTTTTTAAGGCTTTTACAAAAAAATAAAATGAAAGTCTAGTCTAAGTATATAAGTAATCACCAACAGCTTTATATATCTATGCCAGGCTCTGCCTACTGTATTCTATCAGAGATCATCAGGAAAAAGGCCAGTGACCTCTATGTTCAGGGAGCAAAACACACATACAGAACCTTGTCTGCTTTGTCAGACCGGCTAGATGTACTGTAGCTATTACCATGCATTAGCTCTCGTCACATACATTTACACACAAGCCATGATTGCTTCCTTTCAGGTCAGTGATAAAGCGGCTTTGGAGAAGCAGATTCGCAGTGGGAGATGTACCCTTGGGCCAAAAAATCGTTAAATTATCAGCATCAAGAAACCTACTGCAATGTGACTTGACAGCTGTACGGTACTAGGCTGAGGCTGTGTTTACTCTGGACTTTTTAGCCTGGCCTACATTGAACTCTTCTTTTTTTTTTTTTTTTTTTTTCTTCTCTCTGAGTAATTTCCCATCATTGCTACCACATGGGTTCATTTCCATGGCAGACAGAGGAAAAGACAAGTCACCACAGTTGTCAATAGCTGAATCAGTACCATCATCCCAGCAAGCTGATGCCTGCCTCCCCCAGCAATACAGGCAAACAGGTAGGCAATTCAAAATCCTGGCTGTACCTGAAAGTAAAGGCAAGCACGTAAGAAAGTACTAGGCTAAACAATTGCGGGGCGGGGGTGTCCAGAAATTCCTCCACCAACCATGCTCTGTGCTTTATAATCCTGCTCAATACTCAGGTGAGTCTGATCACCTTTCACACAACCACCCCTCTGCTGCCACAGTCCTCCATTGCCTCCTCACAATAACCAGCGGCCACGTGAAGAGCTTTAAACTCTGTTGGACAAAGAGTGGGAGAAATACAGGATTCCTTTTGCCCATGGGAGATTCAAGGCATGGAAATATTAACTAACCTGCCAGAGCACACTGGGAAGCTGAGCTACGTTGCCCGAGGGCCTGCCTCACATTTTAAGAGAGACGATCTCTATTCCCATGGAACAGAACAGGCTTACTGTTAGCTAGGGAAGTACAGATGCCTAAAATCTGGCTTGCAAAGAAAAGGGCTTTAAATGACCAGGAAACAGCGCAAAGATCTGAGCTTGCTTTATGAACCTAAAACATGTACTTGCCTGTAAGTGTAGCATCCCACCTCCATACAACTCAGCTGCTCCATGGTCTCTAAGTAAGAAAAAATGAAGGGATTTTGTTTTATCTTCCCTGATGGTGACTGGTAATGACCTGTGAATTGGTGTCATGTGTGGCCTTTTTTTTTGCAGGCTGTAAAACAATTAGGCCTGTTCCCCAGTTATAGTTTTGCTTCTTGCATCTGGGAGGGTTTTTGTGCTTGCTGCCGGGGAGCACTGTGTATCTGGGAGTTGTAAAGATGTCTGTGGTTTTATTGCTAGATTTTTACAAACCTCAGGTTTGTATTTTTATTATGATTGCCGCTGTGAGGACATTTTAAAAAATACTGTTGTTTCTCTTTGAGATTACGTTTCACTCCATTGATCTTTCTGTTGACATTTCAGGGAGTTGGGGGGATACTGGCAAAACATGCAGAGTAAGCAAAGGACATCTCCTTCACCCCAAATCCTACCTTTGCCAAACTGGGGAGGCACAGGATGTTTTCATTTATTAAATTAACATAGGCTTGGGGGGGGTGTGAAGCAGTGTCTGAACAGAGCAGGGCATGCTGTGATGTTAACAGCCCAAGACAGTGCCATTTTCCCTCTCTTATCAGAGCTGCTGAATCTTTTCCCAGCCTCCCTTTTTGCTCATCCAAACCTTATATAAATACCCCGTTCTTGGGATAATGGACAAATTGCACAGGTGTTTTAACTGTCACTGTTTCAAACCTGTTTTCAGACTGGCAGGATTGTGTTTCAGACTGGCAGGATTGTGCTTACCGACTGATTAAGCAAATGATATGCAAAGATGAAATCTCTCCCTTCCCTCTCTTACCTGAGGCTAATGGTAAAGTTGAGATGTAGAGATGCGCTGGTATTTGGCTGCTGCAGAGCTGTATCAATTCTCTGTTGTTACTAGTCAGGGGGACTCTAAAACCTCATCATCTTGCCTTGAAGATACAGAATTGGTTTCCATTAGCTTGCTGAAAAGACCAAAAAAGGCACGTAGGAATCTGCAGACATGAAACTTGTGGTCAGTCTTGGCTCATATCTTTTTATTGTGTTCACTTTCAAAGGACTCCAAAGAACCTGGCAACTATTAAGGAGTTGGTGATAGAGCTGTAAATTACATGGCAGTGTCCTAAAAAGAACCAGTTCCAGTATTTGGAAAGAAGAAAGTTGAAGTCCATTTACTGTATGAGCTGTTGCGAACACTCAGACCTTCTGATCGATAGGATGAGGATGGGAACAGCTTAGGATAGAATAATTTTAGATGTTGGGAGTCATCCTGTATTATTTATTATCAGAGATGATTCGGCCCAGGCACTGATAATGACAGTGCTGTAGTCATCGAGTCTCAGCCTTAAATAAAGTATTCATGGGTACCGTTAAAATGCTCTTGCTCACGTCCTCAACAGATTTTGCAGGGATGAACTCTGAGATAACAGTGGGATGAGAGGCTGCTTGACCAACTGACTGGAGCCTTTGGGGGGTTCAGGGTACTGGTTTTCCTTCTGGCCCTATCTGCTCTGTGACCTTTAGCAAGGCAGTTCCCTTCTCTCTGTCCACCTCCTGCCTGGCCGGGACTGTCTCTGGCTGTACAAGTCTGCAGCGCCTGGAACAACAGGACCGAGATGTCGGTAGAGGCTTCTTGGCAGCAGAGGGATGCCAGAAGCAGATAATCACCAACCTGAGTCATCAGGTTTGCATAAACACAAAGCTGCTCCATCAGATACAGTCTGTGCCCTGGCCACCCCTTCTCTGGGCCTTGCTGTGAAAACCCTGCTGACAGCAGATCTGTCCCCATGCAGGTTCCGCCCTGGGCCTCCACACACGCCTGGGGCATGAACAGAGCCAGGCTCCGGGGAACGTTTCTGAATGAAACCAGAGGAGATATAAGGCTTTGTATTTTGTTTTGTGTTTTTCCATACGGGGTATGGTGGTTTGGCATCTGTCAGGCGAATAGATTAAGAACAGATGGGGAAAGATGTGAAACCCCGTTGATCTCCGAGGGATTATTTCAGAAACACAGAGCACAAACGCATGCTGGATTCTGGCCCCTGCTCTTACGTCCTTCCTGCAGGCACTACCCACAATGTGCTTCGTGCTGGTGAAGAGTTCCTCTGCTCCTGTGCCTTGGGCACCTCCGACCTCCTGCCCCTCTTGTGCAGATGCCCCCCTTCCAGCCTCCACCATCTCAGGCCTTACCTGGGCTGTACCGGGGGACCCACTGGGGGTTCCCCCCCCCAACAATGGGGCTGTGAGGGAAAAGGGCTGCACCCTGCCCTGCACCCACAGCCCAAAGGCACAGAGACCCTGGCCCCCTTCTATGTCCATGCTGCAAGCAGCCAGCTTGTAGCTCCATTTCACGGTTGGTTTATCGTCCATCTTTAAAACAGAGTCAGGTCACAAACTTCACAGAATACTCCCCTGCTCCAATGCTGTCCCTAGCCAGGGTATCACCACATGCATTTTTTGTTTGCAGCCAGCAGAGGACACTTGCTTTCTTTGCAAAGAGTTTGCCCTGCACTTGGATGCAACAAAGCAAAAGAGGAAAAGATTCAGGGCTTGGCCACACGTGGGCACTGGAACAGCAAGAGATGGGCCTGTCCCAGGCTGCTCTCTAGCCCCAGGGCTCTGGTGGTGCCTTTTTCCTTAGCCTTTCATGAGAAGTTTTGAGATGTGCCTGCAACACGCTGTAAACCGTGCAGGCTGGCTGCGCCGGGGTCCCTGGGGCTGTCCTCTCTGGGGTTTGTAAACCCCCAGATGTGGTATTACCAGGTTTGCTTTGGAGCACATGACTCCATGGGTGGCTGCCTTGGCATTGTGGGTGATGGTAGCAGCATAGATCTCAGTGCAAAATGCAAAACCTTGGCAAACATTAAGTTACTGAGCTTGAACTGAGCTCTCTGTTGCAAGGCTGTGCAAGCAAATGAGCTTCAATCTGGATCAGATACGTAACTGCAGACATGGCGCATTTGACGTTCAGACAGCGCTCAAGAGAGCATATCGAAGCCAAGCCAGACTAATCCCTGACCTCTGCAGCCTGTTTGGCTGCTCTGATGGCCTGGAGGAACATTAAAGTTCCCCCAGTATTTCCCTGTGCAGCCCTGGGGGGGCTGAGCCGTGCAGAACAAGCCAGGGTTGGAGCCCACAGCCCCACTGTGGGCCCATCTGCTAACGCATAGGTTGCGAGCAGTTTTGTGGCAGTGGATCGGCAGGGTGAGAGGCACCCTGGGCTCTTGGGTGCCCAGTGCAGCTTAGCCCTCTTCGAGGGAGCCTCTCTGCCACACATGGCCCACAACTCTGTGCCAATCTTTATACTGCAAGGCTTGAATGCGGGACAGCAAAATAAGGCTCTCATCCTGCAAATGGCTAAGCCTATAAACTGCCCCACTTCCTTCAGGGGCTGGACTTGCCTGTGCAGTTAAGCAAGGGCACGGATGTTTGCAGGGCGAGATCTGATTGTACTAGGTTTTGCACTGACCTGAGCGTCTACCTGGAAACGTGCTGCTCCCRCTTTTCTTTTTCAGGCCAGCCCTGTTCGTTAGCATTTGCAGGGCATGCCTCTGAGGAGGAGGGCACTTGAAAAGGCTGGTTTTGTTTACACTAACATTTTTTAATCCTGGGTTACTTTTCATTTAAGGGTTGGTACTGGCTTTCCCCACCTCATGTGGAACATCCACATGTTTTCTTTCTGGTGATTTATGGCAAGGGAACCAACAAAAGGAGAAAGAATAAAAGTTAAACCTCTGTGGAGAGCCCAAGAAGTGTGCAGGCCACCTTTGAAAATGCTACACCCACTGCGCTATGTAAAATCGTCAGAGTTACATCTAACCGGTAAGCACTTATCTCCATCTTCTTTAGGGACTTGGGGACCCATACAGAGAAAATGGAGTCAGAATAGTTTAAAGCTATGTACACCATGTCTGTCCTTCAAGAAATAAATACATACCTCAGGTCCTGAATGATGCAGTGGGAGATGCCCATAGTGCCCAGATGAGTCTGGGTTTTGGTCAACTGTGCTATCCCTTCCCCTTCTGACTGTCCTCTGTATTGGAGGGAAATATGGATTTTACTCCTGGCCCACAAAGGAAATCTTGGTCTTAAACGAGCCATCGAGCACGATACCTGGAGCTGTAAAGGCAACACAGACAAGTGTGCAGAAAAACATACAGAAGTCGTGGAGAAAGTACTCCTGCCTTTCACCACAAATGAGCCTCAATATAGCTCTCCTGAGGAATACATGAAAAACGTGGAGCCTTCCAGGCATGGAAGCAGCACTTTGTGGGCTGTGTGGTGTTGGAGCTGAGCCTGAACATGGCCTGTGGACTCTGCACCTCACCTGGGGCTCCCATGTCCACCCCAGCTCTTGCTAACATTGCAGGAATTACCAGAGCTACAAGCCACCGGGCTCCTTCGCTTCCCATTGATCCCAGGCTGCCTGTAACTGGGACCAGCTGTAAGAGAGGACCCAGGAGGTCCCACCCGGCTCTACAATAAAAACTGTCTCCATCCCAGAACGAGCACAAGCCAAATCTCTGGCGCAACAACTTGAGGGATACATTTCCAGCACAGYGGAGCCAGTGTTTGTGGTAGCTGAAGTGCCCTGCTAATCAGCAGAAAGATGAGGTACAGTAGACATACAGGCGRACCTTGGGTCCACAACATAGGCCAGACCTTGCTCCGGCCATAAAAGTACCACATTAGGCTTTARAGATTTGTTAGCTGGAATTAAGCAGCTTTCTGGTCCCTTTCTGGTCACATCAGCTAGATGTAACAATCCCTCCTAGCCCATTAACAAAAAGAGCTGGCAAGCCCAGATTTGATGACTGTCTAAACAATATGAAGAGGTGGTGATTTGCTGGCGATGTGTAAAAACAGGCAACAAATCAGCTGGCAACATGCACTGGACTGAAATTAAATCAAAGCAAAAGGCAGATGACTTTGAAAGGGCTCCAAAGGTCACAGAAAAACAAGCAAAAACTGATAAAGTTCACAGGAAAACAGAGCAAGCAGAAGGAGCGCTGCATCTTCTTGGCACTGGGAGCTGTTGGCATCTGACTTGCAACAAATGTATTTCTGAGTTAAAAAAATAAATTTATCTGGAGGGAGGCTGGAGGTGTAAAAAAGAAAATTAACGGGTGCATATAAGCCTGCCTGTTACAGCACTGGGGAGAGCATGCAGAAACCATGGTGCTGGGAAAGGCTGAGCTGCAGTGGAGCTTCGATGCCGCGGGGATGGTGACGCTGGAGGCAGGCTCCAACGGTGGCTGTCCCCCATGGTGGCTGCAATGGGTTACAGCTGCAGGACTGTAACCGTGCCCCATGAGTGCTTCATGCTGTCCCAACTATTCATTAGTCACGGGAAAGGACCTACTTCACACCATATAGCCTGCTCGAGAGGATGGCTACTGTGTAAGAGATTAATGCAGAAGAAACAGCTCCAGCATTAGAGCTCAGAGGCCAATGGTCCTTACATGAGGCAAGATATAACCACTAATAGGAAAGGAGCAAAAAAGAGCCTTTGCATTGAGGACACAAAATAGCGGTGCACCAAAGTCAGTGGAAAAAGCACGCTCAGCCCAGTGCATGGAACTCAGAAGCCATGAACAGCAGGGCAACCTACCCATGGTGGGATGCCTAAGGAGAAGGAGCATATGAGTGTAAGTTGGTACTTTCCTAATTACAGGATCTGCTTAGCTATGTTAAGTTATGTTCCATGCAATATCATTGAAACACACAAGTTTTCATCTTTTGGCAGTTTGGTTGGTACAGCATTTAATTATCTCTGCAGCTTGGGGCTGGTAGCAAATGCTTTTCAGACATCTAACAGGGATAAAATACGCAGAAAAAGTGCTAGTATCCCCTTCCCTCTCTTGGCCTTTAGCAAGGGCAGAATCCAGCCCCCATAGTACTTCCTATGCGTTTTCCTTAGTATTGCATTAGGAAGCAGCTGTAGTAGGCTTGGAGCAACCAAGCCCAGAGAAATGGGAAACACATAAGGGAATGGTTTACACCAGTTCCTCCCAGTACTGTGACATGAAGAGTTCAAATCAGTGTGTTGGTCACAAGCTCCCGTCAGTCCCTTAGGGGTTTGAGCTCTTGTGGGCATCAGTTTCCTGCAACCAGCAATCTTCAACCTGGACATCAGAAATACACCAGCCCACATGCCAAATCAAGAGCTTCTGATTGCCCCCAGCTAATGGCACTGGGCTTTTGGGACCCATGGGAGAGACCTTCATGAAGATCCCAGCCTCAGGCCTGTTAGAAATGGCTTGCTTTTGTAATGAAAAAAAATCCTGCATCCTCCAAGCCCCTGCATGCTCCCTGCCATGGGGTTGTGGGGGATACACAAGCTTCATGTGAGGGAGGGATTGTCTCAGTGCTGTCTGGTTTGGGTGGAGGAGTGGGTGGCGGGTGATGCTACTTCCAATTCCTAGCAGGAATCTGGATGTGTCTGTGCTGGGAAATTGCAAAATAGTACATTATGCTAATTAATGCCAAACAGGAGGGCTTTGAATATACATCATCAGAATAACCTTTAGCAACCACTAGATGCCTTCCATCCATGAGTATCTCATAAAGAGCATTTATATTTATTACGTGGCAATGGAAATACATCTCAAGAGCTAACTGCCCAGCACAACCATAATGCCGAGTTAGGATTAAATTGTCTAACGTGCACAGAATGAAACACCAATCCGTTCATTCATGCTCCGGGAGTGCTATTTTCACCACTGGCAGCTCCTGCTGCACTAACTAAAATACTTCTGATCCAGTCCAACAAGTTTTTTTCCAGGTTTGCTTCTCCACAGTGAAACCACAGACCATGCTATATGGAAAGCTCTGAGCCTTGAAAAGTCTAGAGTTACTGTAGGTTGCAGTGGTTGGATTTGATCCTAAAACAATGAAACCAAATGTGAAAAAGACACAGATGGCTGTCGCCTCTGTGCCATTTGGAGTGGTTTTTGGTTTCTAGCCAGCCAGCCCCATGCCACAGTTATGCAAATAAAGGCAGCAAAGTTCGATGCAGTGGTATACGCATCTCTAACAGACTGTGGCATGAGGGATAAAATAGATGAGTGTTTTTGAAGAGGGCAAAAAGATCACCACACCAGCTTGAAGGACAGAGGATTTAAGGACACAGGGTGAAACCTTGTCTTCACTTAAGGAAAAGGAGGCTTTGCTATGGCTTTTGATGCACCTGGATACCTGTGTGCTCATGGGCATGTGGAAGCCTAAAAGGCTGATAAAGCCTGAAAGCCCTCCTCTGTGGTCCTCGGCCCTGGGGGTGCTGGTTGCTTGTCCTGTCTATGTAACGTCAACTTCTTGGGATGCAGGCACTCACGCGGAGTTCAGCCCTGCTAGGCTAACAACTAACAGCAATGAGAGGCAGAAAAGGGAAGAGCCTGATGAGAAGAGGAATGAGAAGAAGCCATGGGAAAATAGTTCAAATTGCCTTGACTGAGGGTGCACTGACAAGGTCTAGACCTTGAATTCAGCGTGGTGTAAGGGGATGTAAACAAAACTGCATCCTCTTACTCCAGGGCTGGATTTAGCCCTGTGGTGAACTTCAAGAAGAAACAAATGGGTAAGACTGGGCTGCAGTCCTACGTTAAAAATGCTGTTCCCCAGTGAGACACCAGTAACAGAGCAGATTTTGATCTCTGATAACTAAACTCCTAATCAACCCCTTTTTAAAAATGCCTGATGGTTCCCTTCTCAATCTCTTGTGAGGATGGGGAGGCTTAGAAATGTAATACAATTCTGTGGTTGAGTTAAACATCAGGCAGGTTTCAGACTATGTTTTACTAGAACCAGATGAATTTCTAAGCTCAAAATCCAGCATACAGAATGCTGATTAAGTTTGATCTGGTGACCATCTGTCCTTGTGTTTGTAGTATGAGTAGCTAAATGAAATTCTGGAAAAAAAGGGTTATCTTAAATAAACACAGGATAAAGCAAATTGAAGAAAGCCCCATTCACTGTTGCTATGTGAATCTTCTCAGCAAGAGGGGAAGATTAGGTTTGTCTCTGAAGTTACATATGCTCAAGTTCACTTTTTTTTGACTCTTAGAAGCTGAAACATCAATCTGTAAGTTTTTTGCACCTTGTGAATTTTCCTTTAACCGCACACTAAACCCAAGCAGACAATAGATTGAGTTCTGGTAGTGAGAAATGTTTCACTGTCAGAGCAAGTCAGTATCTTGGAAGGTGTAAATTGGTGCAGCTCGATGAAATTTCCCACCCCTTCCAACTCAACTTGGGCCAGTAATCACCACAAATTGCCCCCCTCCCCCTTCATCCTTATATCTATCTATGTATCTATCCATCTTTTTACTTAGATAGAGCAAGTGAAGACAATTAAATTATGAGTAATAACTCAATAACCAACCAAAGGTCATCAAAGAGCAGCGGTGAAGACTGCCAGACTTTTTTCCAATCATAATGGAAATTTGCTGGAGAAAAGAACAGTATGAGAAGTGATGGCATAACATAATGCCCTCCTTTGAAGAGAGCCAGCTAAGAGGCTGGGCCCATCAGCAGACTGAATAGGGAAGAAGAGAAAGTATTGGGAAAGGCAGAAAAATAGCACTGTGGGGATCACAAATACAGAAACAGACAGTGCTTGTAAGGCTTGCTAACGGAAATGGTTTCTAACATGCAAAGGCACCAACTTCTGGTCCCCAAGCCCCATCTCATGCCACTGGCTTCTTCGTGTGAAGAACCACAGGGAGTGCAAAGCAAAAACAAATTCAGTCTGTGTCCTTTGCCAGTTCTCCCCAGCTGCCCGAGGGACTTTGCTCTTTGAAACGGAGGGTATCTGTTCTTTAAAAGGAGTTGTTCACATGTCAGCAAGTCAGTCTGTGTACCAAAGGAAAGATGCCGAGGATGGCTGCAGGGCTTGGGCTGGGGTGCAGGACAGCTACACAAGAGGAGGCGGCTCAGCAATAACCACAACAAAACCGACTGGCTGAGATTTGGGGAGCGCCTTGGGTGTGGGAAGCTCTCTGCTACTAAGGGAGCTGCCTGTTCCAGGCTTTCCCACTGCTTAGCCTGAGCCCAACTGCTTGATCTCCTGGTAAAAGGGAAAAGTCTGCAACTGTGATGCTTTTCTGGGGGAAGAGAGAGTCACAAGGAGTCCCTTGGGGGGCATGAAAGGAGTTTGGCATCAAGAGCCAAGCAGATGCCTTTGAAACTCCTTGTGTATTGGCTTGTCTGCTCTGGTGACTCCCTGCACAGGGCACATGCTCCTGCCTGCGTTAATACTCACATTAGGTGCTCATTTCCAATGGCTGGGAGGGAGGTCGTATAGACAGTACCTGTGCAAATGCATCTGGCTTCGATAAAATCCTGCCATTAGCGTTCAAAGTCTCCAGCTGACACAAGAAAATCCAATCATTAGGCTCCTTTCTACCTCAAACAACCCTAGGAAAAAAGCACATTGTTTGGACGTCACTGGGCTAAATCTATGCTTTTTACATGGCCTTTTTCTTTGCATTTTCTTTTTCTTTCTGAAGTTTAAAGAGGCGCTTGTTTTTCTTGCTAATTCTTTCCTCCCGGGTGCTGATAGGGATCTCTGTAACATGAGGCCAGCTGGAAGAAATTCAAACTGCTTTCTAAATGTTGTTATGATAGAGTGTGGGGGACGTGTCTTTGAAGCTGCTGGGCTCAAGAGATGTCCCTGATTCAGGAGAAATGCAAGAGGCAATTAAGCTCTTTTTCTGGAACAAGATTGGAGCCCCTACCTGTGAAAACACAAGCCACTTGCTGCTGTCACCGCACACCAACCTCTAGGGAAAAGAAAACTTTGGATGATGTTATTTAGTGGGTGTTTCTGCATCCTGGGAGAACAAGGGCCTTGGGCAGAGCCACCCCCTGGTACACGGGAGACTGCAGCCTGACTGTTCAAGCTAAATGTTCAAGTAGAGGTGTGAAGGTGCTTCACATCTCAGACAAATTAAGTCCTCTGTTAAAACTGGAGAAGGAGAATGAACAAGGGAGTCCTCTGTCTCTGCCTTCTCGCTTCAAAAAACGGTAAATATTTTAAAGTCACTCGTTGAAAGCAGAATCTACTGCTGGCAAATGTGTGAAGCAAGTCAAGGCAACCCTGTGGCAGGACACAGGAATTAGGAAGGTTTTYATGGGGGAGACATTGGGGTTTTTTTAGTTCCTTTGCTTCTGTTTGTCCTTTCTCGCTGCACTGATCCTGTTGTGCCTGCATGGATCCCTGCACGCATGGGAACAGCCTCCACGACACTGCTGTGGTCAGTCGAACAGGAGCTGTCCCATGGTTAACAGGAGTCATGTGTGGGACAGAAAGGAGGTGATGAGCACCATGGCCCTACCTGGCATCTCTCCTATCCTGTCTGCTTCTGCCCTGGTCCCTTTCTGGTGGGTGCTTCTCAGGTGCCATCATTCAAAGTTGATTCAAAAGGGACTGGGGAAAGGGAAGAGGAGCAAGTCCCACTCCCTGCTCAAACAGGTAGCTCTCCTTACATTCGGTGAGCTGATACACTTTACTTTGTCTCCCTGACTGATGAAAAACACCCTTATTTAAGAAGTTGAAATCCTGGCCTCATGCCTGGAAGCTTCAGGTGTTTACGCACAAAGCAGGGGCTCGCACTGCCTAAATACAGCCCTGCCTGCTGGAAGAACTGTTTGATTGCTCCATCCCTCTCTCTGCCAGGGAAGGCTTGTTTCCGACTCTCTCCTTCCCAGCCCTTTCTGCAGCCTGGGTTGAAAATCCCCATGCAACAGAGCTCCGTCAGTCCCACGGGAGTCCCACCGTGTGTTCCACGAGGCACATGTTGGTTATCAGCACCTTGGCAGAGATAAAGAAGGCAGACAAAGAGAGAAGTCCTCTAGGGAAGAGATACTCAGCCTATTCAGCCTAATGTTTATATTACTGATTCAGTCCTAGTTCAACTCCAATGTGTAGGGGAAAAAAAAAAAGAAAATAAAGGCTTTCCTCAGAGCCAGACTTTCAGAAAAGCCCAGCGGTTTATTGAGTGCTGGCCCCGTTTGAAAATCTGGCTTCAGTCATGGCTACTGAGCCCTTACAAGTTTCTTCTTCTTCAGAGAAGAGACCTTGACAGGTCTCTGACATGGTGGGAGGCTGACAAGCCCTCATGAAAGACATTTGTAATGTGTGGGGCCTGGGAAGCAAAACTAAGAGACAGCCAACAGCCCCGAGGAACTGGAGGGGAAGAAGCTGCACATGGTCTCTCTATCTGCAGTGAAGAATCCAGGTCTGCTTGGCTTCGCCTCCCCCCCCATCTTCCCTTTGTAGATGTTTCCTGCACAGACAGTTTCTATAAGCATTGCCTGGGAAGGCTGCACAGCCAAAGTTGCATTTTTTTAATTTTTTTTTTTTTAAAACCACACTTTGCAAAGTTAAAGGGTGTGTGTGAGGAGCACAGAAGTATAATATGGAGGCAACTTTATCTGCACAGACAAAGTGTAAGCAAGTTACCAGCCAACTCTAACAGACACTACATCAAATCATACAATCTCTTAAAATCTGCAGTGGCAAAAGCATCACGCTGCCTGTCTGGAGCCGGCCTCACTTGAGCTTTCCAGGGCTCTGCTCCCTCAGCTCCATCATGCCCTGCTTTCCCCAGTGTGTGAAACAAAACCCAGAGCAAGGAAAAGCAGGTGCCTCTGGCAACCTCCTAGCCCTGGGTGCTGCGACAGTGCCGCTGCTCCCATCACCCTGTGCTTCCACATCCCTCCTCTCTCCATCCACCTGCTCGCTCTTGCCTTTTCCATGATGCTAGGAGCATTTTGGAGCAGGAATGGTCTGTTTTACATGACTGTGTGTAGCAGTTTTTGTAAAGGGGGCCTGTTTCCTGGCTGAGGGCTCTGAGCATTCCCATATCTACATCTGCATTGGACATTACAATTCTCTGCCTTGGGAAGAGATAGCGCATGGCCATTTTCCCTCYTCTTAGGCTACGGGGAGGCTAGGCAATAGCCTCCAATGTGGACGTATTCACTTTGCCACAAGTGCACTGCCTGTGGCAAAGCCCTGGGAAGGGGTCCCTTCGTTGGACAATCTTAGGGTAGACATACAGCTCTGAGGAATGAGGAATACCTGGTCCTGCCCTGCAGGAGGGGGAGGCACTGGGACACCATCACCAGGGACATCTAATTGCTATAAATAATGGCAGCTGCAATTAAAGAAATCAGACAAACAGTCCTGTTTCTCTTGGCTCCACAGACGAACAAAACTAAGGTGATTTTTGACAAATCTAGTGCCAAGGCAAGGCAGGCAGGTTTGTAAAAGAAAAAGACCGCTCTTGACCGTCCAGCCTCCGGTATGCATACTGCTTTCCAAGGGTCAAGCACAGGGACAGAGCTTCAGAGGCTCTGAAGTCCATGAGGACCCCACGTAAGAACTGATACCAGGCTGGCCCAAAGGATGCAGTTGAGATCTGCCAGCTAATTATTTCGTTAGTTATTTTAAACAACTGACTCAGCCAGGGATGATCCCACCCAACGGTGGCACCTGTAATTAATATGATGCACAGAACAGGATGAATATCCCCAGGTAAGATCCAGGGATGGCACTCACATTGCTCTCCCTGATCGAGCCTCTTGAGACAAGTAAAAACACAGAGCAGCAGCCCAGGTTGAGATGCCCACGGGTAAATCAAACAGAGGGAGCGTCCCGGCAAGAACATTAGCAGATGAACATGTCCTAAGAACACCCAGGAACTACCGCGGACAGGAACCGCCCTGTCCTGAGCTATGCTTAGCGTCTGTCTCCCCCTGAGATCACAGCATGCTGAGTGGTCCTCAGCCCCATGCGGGCTGTAGTCCAGTGGCTGTAACCCTTCCTCCCCATCCTGGAGCAAGCAAGTGCCCAGTGAGTCTCATTCCTCTAACTCTGGCAAACCTCGGCACCAGGAACATGAAGCAGCCCCCAGAGGCTCTCGAACTGGGTTTTGCCACTCTTGAAACCCAAAGTACAGAATGTGTTTCAGAATAAAGGCAGTTTGAGTGGTGTCAGCTCTGCTTGTGTTTCTTTCTATGGAAAATTGTTACTTTAATGTGAGTCATGGGAGTAATTAAGGGATAAATAGCAGCACTGCAGTTCATCAACACGCTGGTGCCATTGCAAAAGCAAAGGGAAGTGTACGCATTCCTACGGAGACACAACTCCAGCCAGGGTGCTGGCAAAATAACCGTTCCCATCCTTTGGGCTTTGGCAGTCTCCTCTGATCTTAGTCAGGCTGGTGTCGATCTGGAATAGTCCTGCTGACGTGATTTACCGGAGAGTCAGTGAGGTTGGTTCAATTTAAGTCAGGACGCACAAGACTGTTCAATTTAAGTCAGGACGCGCAAGACAGAGGGACCAGTGCAGGAACCCAACATCATAAAATGGTGGAAGCTCAGATGGCTGCTGTTTGTTAAACTTGACAGTAAACCAAAACATATTGCACCTCTGCTGATTTTTCTTTTTTTTCCCTTAGGATGTGCTGAACAAAAAGAAGAGCTTGCAGATGTTCCCTGTAAAAGCACTGAGCTGAATGGCAACTGTGACAGTATTTTTTTACCCCTGCATGATCACCAGGGCTGCACTAGAGCAGGGAGAGACAACGCAGGAGTGGGGCGCTGAGCTGTGCTTGAGCAGGAGGTCTGCAGCCTGAGAGAGCTGAATCTGATGCTGAAAGCAAGAGAGGAGGAAGACGGACTCGCTCATTAGGGACCGCTGATACTTTTGAGACAGGCTTTTGTGCCTGAACCACTTTGCCATGCACTAATGAGAAGTTTCTCTGAAGGCAAAGAAAACGATGCACCAAGGCAGGAAACAGAGCATGGAGATGAGCGGGGAGCGAGACAGTGATGGCAGTACTGTGCTGCTGCAAAACAGGCCAGCGTGGATGGAGTTCGGAGGTGAGACGACTCCTGGATGGGGCATTGGCACTTGCCAGGTGTAAGAGGGAGCCTCTATCCCAGCCATTCGGCTAAAACAGCAACTTTCCAGGCTGGTCTGGAGGCTGTAGCAAGTGGGTTCATGTGTTACAAGTCAGACCTCCCGCCAATTAACCAAAAGTTTGCAAAACATTTATTAGAACCCCCTCGGTGCTTCTGGACACATCTCCCTGGCACAAAGGAGCACCATTTGGGCATAGCGATTTAACGTGGCTCTAGGGCTCCAGACTGCTGGTGCTCAGCAGCCTGTACGGTCCTGCAAGAGATGCTTGCAGCCTCCATTCCTTCTGCCCAGCAGATACAGCACCACCAGCCCCTCAGGGCTACCAGTGGGGGAGGCACTGGCAGCCGCTTTGGAGGGGGATCTGAGGAAAGACTTGAAGAGCAGTGCATGCCAGGAGTAGCTCTGTATTTGCACCTGTCCATGTGGAAAGATTGTTTCTCAGCTGAAATCCATACTGTGGCCCCTTCCTTTATACTCCATTCTCCTTAGTCTTTGCAGATGATTTCAAGAAACACAGTTTTCCACTTTCTAATAAGCAATTTAAATGCTAAAAGGCAGCTCTTCTGCTGAAGGCAACTGAAGCCAAGGGAGCTGTGACAGCTTATGCCAGCTGAAGCTTTGCCTTTAAGTAAATGTTTTAAACTTTCCACTAAGGAGACTAAAATAAGCCATAGCATGAAACATTAAGAGCAAAGAATGAACTCTGGAGACCAGAGGGATTTGGGAAATGAAATGAGATCCATCTTGCTGGCACATTTTTTCCCCCTGTCTATTTTTGGAATTTAAAAAATTCCCCCAGATTTGTCTTTTACAGACCAGCCTTTTGTTCAGCGACCAGCATTGAGCAGCCTCCTGTTTCACAGAGAGCAGGTGAGCTTTGGCAAGCCAACATGCAAAATACAGAGCTGGAAACTATTAATATCTTTTACTGCTGGAGTATGGCAGGGCTTGGCGCAGGTGCTATTTGTTTTCTTTAACAGGCTTTTCAGCTATGCAACTTGCAACCAAATACTAGACAAACAAGAAGATTTCTAGTTAGTGAGCAAGTTGTGATCAACCTGTCTCTCCTCCAGAACGCCGTGATGCCTGCCACGACCGAGGAGGTTTTACTTGGGGAACTACAGCATGGGTTTAACCACGCGGCTGCGCTAGGTGCGTTTATACGACCAAGTGGGAGGCAGCCTGGTTCTGCTCATCGGACTCTAGACAGACTCAGGAAACCTGGGCTCTAACTCCTGGCTGTGGAATTAACTTTCGAGGGGACCTCAGCATGTCACTTAAAGCCCAATTCTCCCATTGGCTTGCAACCTACATTTTCCACTGACTTTAAATGCAGCAGGGGATCTTTGTTGCCTATGAAAATTGAGCCTCCAAACACTTCAGTTCTCCCCATGTTTAAAACAAGGAGGAGAGTATTTTGAGATCAATGGATAAGAACACTGGCGAGCGCTAATACCTATGTACACTGCCAAGATATCGGGACATTAAGCAAATATTTTGAAGGGCTGTAAGATCTTATGAGGCAGGTATGGGGCTGTTTAGTATGTCCAGAATATATTTTTCTCCCTCCTTTTATTTTTTTCCACAAATGGGAGAACTCAGGCAGAGAGAGGGACTAAGACACATGTCCTTTTTTGTTTTGCTTTCAGCCATGCTGATTTGCTTTGTGAAAACTAAACTAAGAGCATGTGCACTACCCCTTACTGAGACGCAGTGGAGGGACTCTGAACTGAAGACAAAGAGCTCATCTAACGGTGCCCTAAGATTTGGCCTGAATACCACCACAGAAGAGAGAGCTGAAAAAGCAAATCATTTTGGGAATGCTTTGTCTGGCTGCATAGGCTGCAACTCCAAATGGATGTCACGAAGTTGATAAGGGTTCAGAAAAGGTGTGCCCTGTAGTGGGAGACTCCATCCACTCGATTTGGGGTAGCTCATTTTAAGGAAAATAATAGACTAACTGGAGCATGTGCAAAGAGAATAAAATGAATGATAAAGAGGTTCTGAAAACATGACCTGTAAGGAAAGGTGGAAGGAAGTGAATTTGTTTAGTCTAGAAGAGAGAAGAATGAGGGGAACACGATAATGATTTTCCAATATTTGCAAAAGGGATAGCAACTGTTCTCCAGAACCTTGGGAAGGGCAAGAAGAAATCAGCTTAATTTATAGCAAGGAAATTTTAGACAGGTCTGCAGGAAAAGCCAAGTAAATAGAAAACCCTGGGATGGGCTACCTAGGGAAATGGGAAATGTCCACCATGGGAAGTTCTTAAGAACAGACTGTAGCAATTCAGATGCAAACTCAGGTACTTTACAAATGAAACAATGGTGTTTGCAGATGCAAAGATACTAGACTGTGTTGAGTGTGGGCAGACAGTTGCTTACACAAAACTGTTTTGAAAGTCACCCAGGTGTGACAGCACTTAATACCAGTTGATTCATTCAAAATTAAATAAATATACATGGTGTGGGGGTAACAAACAGCATTCCTGTCTCCAAAATTGCTTTCAGACCTCATCTCTAAAGGATAATGCRTTGCTTAAAAATCACTAATGACAAAGGAAATTACAAAGAAAGGTGACTATGGTACTGACCTCAACAGTAGACTATTACAGCACCTGGAAGGCTTTCAAAGCTGGCAGATCACAGTACAAATAATCTAATATATTGTCTGACTCAGGTAACTCAGCCTGAAGAGGATGCACCTTTTTCTTTATCTCTGTCTGTTCTCCCTCTCACCTTCTGTGCCTGAAGAGTACAAATAGCAACTTTATATACATTTTTAAACTCCTAATCACTGGCTCAAGTCAATGTTCTCACAGCCCTGTCTCCCTGCAGCATGGGAAATCGATCCTGCTGCACTGCATGATGGAGAAGGTTCAAGTGTGTCACCTCATGTCCCCAGCCGCTCCTCTGCTGGGCACATCCTCCACCCGGGCTGAATGTGGAAACACTAGAATGGCAGAAACGCAGCACGTAGATGGCGCATGGCCAGTGAACGTGTCTGCAGACACAAGGATGATGCAGGCAATGGAGGCTATTCACTTACCAGCCCATGCAGAAATCTACAGGCATCTCCTAACAAACACGCCAGTCCTAACTCCTTTTGCAACACCTGATCTCTTACTAAATGCAAGACACCCTTGCCCAAAGAGCTCAGCCATGAATCTTGTGAGTGCTGTTGGTGCAGTTTTGACATGAGAAGAGGATTTGCTGGAAGTGCTGTTGCTCTCTGATCCTGTCCAAAGGGAAGTTCCAGTCTCCTGATGGGAAGAGGCAGCAGCATCTGCAGAAGACTGCAGGTTGCTGATAATATTTCAGTGAAAACCCACACCCAGTTATATTATTCCTCCCTCACTAGTCCTCCAAAATTTCCTCCTCCAGGGTTGTTTTCCGAACGGCACCTGGAGAAATTCTGCTAGAAGATGGTAGCACAGGCCAAAGAATGAGTCAAAAACACCTACTCATTTTAAGGAATTAAGTAGTCTGAAAGGATTGGATGGTCTCAAGATGAGAGCCAGTTGTGTGACACTGCTGCATAACAAACCTTTTGATATCTCTAGATAAGAATAATGGTAATAATTCCAATCTTGTAGACACAGCCTTGCTCTCTTCTCGAAGCAAGGGCAAGGTCTGTGCACAGCCAGCTTCTCTGTGGGAGCAGAGATCTGTTCTACACCAACGTGAATTAGAATATTCCCAGGATGGGGTTCACAGTTGCATGATAGCAACACAGCAGTATGGGGCTGGGGGAATTCAATGCAAGCACTACCCTGCTTAATTCACTGGAGATTGCCTGGCTGTTCTTGTCTGCTGGCTAGAAGGGCTTTCATGTCTGGGCCTCACTGCAGGGATGCCCTGTGTTAGTTCCTCTTCCATTTTTCACTTCTTTTTTTTTTTTTGCCTAGGGAACCTCTTGTTAGACAGGACTGAACGTCCTTGAAAGCACCAGTTATAACAAACAACCAGGGGCAGATCTCAGGCGAACGCTGCATGAGTCAGAGGTCACAGCTGGAAGTGGTTTTAGGGGAAATTCAAAATTACTGTCAAAAGCAGTTCTCTCTCATTTTAATTGTAATTGGTTAATCTCATTTTATTTGCCTTGTGGCTATGGCTGTGAAGCTTAGGAAACTCCCGGGGCCCCTGCTCTGCTCTCAGTTACCCTGGGAGCAATTCTGAAGACTTCAGCAAAGTTGCTTTGGATTTATCCCTTGTGCCACCAGAGGCCATTGCTTGGAGAAGCCCTCAGCAAGGGAGGGAATGAATGTGGCAGATGGCTGTTTCTTTTTCAGAAATGAAGACAGACAAACTGTATTCACTGATTTAACCTTCCTTATGGCCCCTCTGCTGAGAGTTGCCAACGGCCAGCGCAGAGAGCTAAGGGACAGAATGGTTTTGTGCATGTCACTCCCTTCATCCTTCCTACACCTGGAGGAGGGGAGGGATGGGGAGCTACAGCTGGTACYGCTGTTCTGGGAAGGGGTGAATATGGTGCCAGCTAGCATCAGCTGAGGATATACCCCATTGTATTCGGGAAACAGAAAGTCAGTGGGAGCAGTCTGCTCCTGTAAACATGTGCACACCATGAACAGAGCTACTAGCAAATTCTCCACTAACAGGTTAAACCTATCTCTGCAGTATACCCGCAACACAAGGGCAGCGTTTGTCCAGTGGTATCTCATCAAACTGCAGAGTGCACAGTCAACAAACCACTCAGGATTAGCACAGCAAGACACTGCTGCAAAACCAGGCAATGCGTTAACAATCTGTGCTGTGCCTGGTAAGAGTTTGGCGAAGACCTGATCGAACACGTCAAGCAGCTTGTCCGTGGCCCCTGTCTCCCCACCCTCTCCTCGGCACACGTGTGCAGTTGCATGGAATTTGCTGCTTTGACTTGCAGGCAAGTCAAAAAGCTGTCGAATAGCGATCACATCTAACACCACTCATCATCACCATCAATTGTTCTCCAAATGAAACAGGCCACGTCGCCAAGCAAAATGCTTGGGAAGATATTTTTCCACCGGACATGGATCCAAAATAAATACAGGAAAATCTCCTTCTCCAAGCACTTCTCCTGATTACTTTTCATTTGAATCATTAGTAAACCCGAGATACGCACACAATAGCACAAGGCTGATGAAAACCCACTTCAACATAGTGCCCCAGTTTTTTTTTCAGAGATTAATCCTCTTTGTTACTCTCAGCCTATGAGAAAAACATCTTCCAGCCTATCCAAAGCCAAGACGATGTGCACATCTTCACATATGCATCCCTTGCTAAATGGATGCTTTTTGCAGCTGGTCATTTCAGCCTTGAAGAATGCTCTGATGGGAGCTTGCCATGGTTTGTATAATCCTGCATTTACTGTTAAGTCTCTGTCTGCCCTAACATGCCAGTTCTGACGAGACCCTGTTGCTGCAGCTTCAGCATTTTGCTTCAAGGTAACACCACGCTCCAGCCTTGTGACTAAATCCTGTCCCATATAGGAACCCAAGTTTGCTGCCTTAGTGTACAATGAGTAAAAGGAAATTATTCCCTCTCTAGGGGCTGGGAAGGAGCCCCATATCTCTGAGGACTGAGAATAATCCCACATCTCTGTGGATGACTACCTGGGCCTGTGAAGAGTTGAGATCTGCAACCAGGGCAGAAGCACAGGGAGAAGAGAGCTCAGAACAACAGCCATGTCTTTCCCTCACTGACCAAGCCCAGGAGCTGCTGCTTTTAGCACCCATCCCTTCACTGTATTCCTTAGTGTGGCTTCAGGAAGGGTCTTTCAGGCTCATGGAGTAAGATGTGCTCTTCAAGGCCGGAGCTTAGTTTTGCCAAGATTTGAATCCAAACCACACACAGCCTATTAGCTTCAGTGGGTCCCACCCAAATGGCCCAGGTTCACTCAAACCTCAACCCAAGACGTGGCCCAGGCTCTACAAACAAGAGCTTCTCTCTTTTTCTCTTTGCCCGAATCCCTGCCTGCAGCGGATGTCTTGGAGAACCTGGCTTGCAGTTTGAGACCATAATGAAACTTATGAAACGTTCACTCAACTCCAGAAAGCCAGAGATGGCAAAGGCAAATTACAGACCTCTAGTTCCTGGCTTTTGTGTGCTGGCATTGCCTTTGAATGTGCTAAACACTGTGGACAAGAAATGTTCTGGTTTGCAAGAAACAGACAATTGCTTTTACTTGGTGGATTTTCTAATAAATCAGTACCCATCTCTGCACTTGTCCCCATTTCAGTGTGACAAGACAAATCACAAGAACTGGATGCACTGAGCTGTGGTGCAAGCAAGTGGGACTCCAAGGATTCCACCAGGCTCCCTCCCAGACCTGGCATACCAGACACCAGGCTGGTTACTTATTTCTATACAAAGTACTGGGCAGCCCAGGGCTCCTTCTGGAGGTGACTGCACTTAAATGGAAGCCATTTCTTTCAGTCTACCCTGACCTGGGTGTGCAGTAGAGCCCCGCTGCTTTTTGCAATTAGGGTGGGAGTGTTTAGATGTGAAACATGCCAGAAGCTGAAGCTAGGATTGTACCACTGCTTAGAGAATCAGTATTTCTAGCATCTCCAGTCTTAATTCTTAATGTAATTCACTTTCCCCTGCCTTGGACTGCTTCCTTTGCAAGAACACTTGGCTTATTCCTAACAGTCCCTCCTCTGTCTGGCTGTGAAAGCAGCCTACGGGTCGGGGCCCTCCCTCAGCTTGCTGCTATGCTCGTCACTGGGATGCTCCCTGCAAGTGGCTTGCAGCTGGTGGCCTGGCAGGCACGTGTGCTGCAGTGTCACGGCCCCAGCAGCACCGGGGAGGTACCAAACCAGAGCCCTGTGCCAAAGGGGCTGTGCCGTCCTCAGCTGCTCTGTATGTGCTGGAAGTGCCCCGAGCAAACGGGGCTCCATCCCCTGCGAAGGCAGAGTCACAATCTCTGCCTGAAAAGAAAAGCCTTTTCTTCTGGCCATCTGGATGCCTGTCCTGATGAGCAGGCCCTCAGCAACAAGAAGCCTGGCAGAGCTCTGCTTCAGGCAGCAAGTCTGTCTCGGGAGTGCACCAAGCCTATGCCCTGCTCACCCTGACCAGCAAAAGCTTTGGAGATCTCTGCCCTCACTCATTCCACCTCCTCCTTTTTTCTCCTGTGGTTATATAGTGTAAACTCTCCCCTCAGATGAAGGTCCCCCTGTATGGTGGCCTCTGAGCCACCAGCAACATCCATCCCTGATTTTCCGCAACCACGCCAGCAAGGTGGTGGTGCTCCCCAGAGCTGCTGGTGACTACAGGCCTTCAGGGAAGACACTGTGTGTGGCATGGCTCTACCTGTCCCTCCTGCTCTGCTGGTACCAGCCTGCAGCGTAAGCCAGTGCTCCCAGTCAGGCGATGCTGTGGCAGCCCCTTGGCCAGCCTAGCAATGCCTTGGGTGAGCAGTCCCTTGGCAGGAGGCCTCGGGGTCCATGGTACAAGATGACAGGGACCTGGTGGAGAACTGAGATGCTTTCAGAGAAAGGCCACCCCTCAGCAAACCTCCCAGCCCCAAGACTTTCTTCTGTGCAAATACCTGACATTTAGTAGCATAGCCTGAATTTTGGGCAAGGCTTTTTTTCCCCCCTCTCCTCTTGCTCCACAGCTCACTGCTGACATTTTAAGAGCAGTGATCCTGATCTCACATGGTAAGCTAAATCCAAACCTCCTGAGGCTGCAGCCCAAAGAGCAAACAGCTCTGTCTTTCACCACTTGGAAACTGGGGCTCTGAAAGCAGCCTTCTGGGTGCACAAGAGCTGTGCTGAACTATGCAACAGCTACAGCACAACCAAGAGTCTTCCCATAACTAGCAGCCACCAGCCGGAATGAACACATTGTTCAGATTGCTGTCTCACAGGCAGGGCTTACAGTGATGGATTATGTTTCCGTAAAAAGCTGAGGGAGGAGGTAGCAACCGTGACAGTGACTGTGGTTGGTAGGAACTGGTCATAGCTGCAAAGCAGGAGATGGAGGGAGGAGGGGGCTGGAGCTGCATTGTACTGCTTCGTTAGGGCTGACACCCCTACAAACCAGAGCTTTGGAAGAAATTCGACTTTGTGTTTTCTCCCCCTTCCCACCCTCAACCCACCGCATTTCTCACAGAACAAAAATCCTGTCTTTTGCCCAGCTCTACCGCTGGAGCACTAATCCTTCGGCTGTGGTGGTGGATTAAGTCTYGGGCCCTGAGAAAGCTCTTCCAAGGCACAGTGAAGATTTTGTTTGTCGGGGTCTAACCCATGTGCAGCTCTCAGCTGCCATGGTTGTGAAATTGTGCTTTTTCTTTTCTTTTTTGTTTTTTTTAAGCAGCCCATATGAAGCAAGGAAAGCAGGGCTGTTCCGAGAGACTATTCCTAATGGTCTGAAAATAAACCCAATATTTTTCTTGGCTTGTAGAGGAAAATGGTTACCTTGATTGAAACTTGGTTCTAACACACATTTCAGACAGTAATGAAGACTGCAGATATGAGACTTGTATAGGCTCTGTTACACCAACTTTCATAGAGGTTTTTTTTCCTTCTTCTTTCCCTTCTCTACCCAAAACTCTGCCTGGTATAGCTAAGGACCTCCAATAGCTTGTTGGGAAAAGGAGCTTTATCTCAGGTGCTAAAGCTGTGAGCCACCTTTTATTCTTTGCCATACTGACAAAAGGTTAATGAAACAGAGCTGGCATTTCATCAAGGCCAGCACTGAAAATTAGGGACAGAGCTGCCATTAAAAATAACCAGATGCATATGCTTCTATCCCTGACACACCGGTCTTGAAATATCTCCCTCTTGGGCTGTACAGCTTCCAAGGAATAGCAGGAAATTGCAATTGTTACACTGGCCAGAGAATGGATTTAATTTGTACTGTTTTATCCTCCCTGTTGGAAACTATCCTCTCTTTTCTTCCACGCCAGCTAAAAAGAAAAGAAAAAAGAAAAAATCCAACAAAACCAACACATTTCTCTATAAAACCTTCCATGCAGTTGGATCACAGCCTACCATAAAGCATGCATGCTTCCTCTATCAAAGGTATGGATTGCTTGACTTCTGCAGGGTTTCTTGCAACACATCTGCATAGGTCATTCTACATGCAAATTTACAGCAGTTTAATTAAAGTTAGTTTGAAAGCCACTGGTTGGTTAGTTCAACTGGTATACAAAGCTGATGCTAGGGGTGTAGATATGTATTTGCTACAGAAAGGGCTGTTTCTTGGGATGAGAAAGAGCTGGTTAAAGGGGTCAAGTGCATGCTCTCTGGCCATGCCAGGGCAAAGCCAGATGATTACAGTTAAACAGTCTGCAAGAGGGAAATTAAACTGACTTTTTGGATACAGAGGAGGAAAGAAGCTGCAGTACAAGTAACACATCAAACTGCCCAGCAGCGGTTGTCCAAGCAGAAGCTCAGGAGCCCTAGCTGGTTTAGATTAGTTCAGCAGGCATCAGTTTCTTACTAAGGCTATCACATTGCGTAAGTTAAGTGAAGGAGCTGGGCAAGTTATGAGCATGTACACAATGGTGATGTTGCTTCAGCTGAAGGGCAATTACTTGTTGAGCAACCATAGTTCAATTGCATTTGATCACGTCTGTACAAGAGAGAGGTTTGCATTCATCTAAGTCACCTGTTTTTCTTAAGTAGGTACAACTCTGGGCTATGCAGGTGGAACCAGCCTTTGGAAAGACAGGTTGCTGGCCTGGATAGATGACAAAGAGCTGAAGCTTTATCAGGGCTGAGCAACAATAGACAATTTTTTTTAAAGAGAAATTTTGTACTCTTGTGACATCACAGTGGGAATATATTTGGCTCTGTTAAGACTGGAAAGATGATTGCAGTGATAGCGTTACAGAGGCTTAATGAATTACTGCTCGTCAGCTGGGCTGTGGTAGCTGACTCTGCCTGTTGGACACACAAAGGTACAATGCATTAGCTCAAGGCTAATTTCAAGCACAGTGAGGCATAATGTGGTTACCCAGAGCAGAAGCTGGCCTGAACCCATAGGCTAAAACCCCTTTGCTTTTGGAAAAGTACCTAGTTGTGTTAATTGGCTCTGGCAGGGTGGCTTTAACAGCTTATCTGGCTCCAGCGCACAGTGATCCCAAGCTCACATGAGGACTGAGGGTGGTTCCTAACTTAGAGATGTGCGGCCCTGTTCCAGCCAAGCTCTGAACCCTTATCGACAGCACAGTCCCTAGATCTGCACCAGAAGCGGTTTATTACTGACTCAGGAGGGAAGAATCATAAGAATGCAGTGAAACCTGGGAGGTCTGAAGGAGGTCAGCGAGGAGGACAGCAGCTCTGCAGCGAGGCCATGGGAAAGCACTGGAGCGGCTCTGCTCCAGTACTCCAACCCTGAGGTGATCTGACTGGAAGCAGATTAAAGAAGGCTGGTGAGGCATGGTGAATCACTCCTGTTGGGAGCCGTTCCCTCTTTCAGCAGTGACTGTAGCCAAGAGCTGAAGTGACTCACGATAGCAGCATCGACTGATGGTGGGAGACAGACAGAGGATGGCACAGCCCTAATCAATGCCTGTCGCAGGGCCAGGCCACATCAGGTCCGATAGCACCCCCAGGGCAGGAGAACCGCAGGCAGCAGCATTCTTGCTGGGGCTGCCGTTGCCAACGTTGTTGGCTCATTACTTAGACAGTCTTTCTGGCTATCTCTTCTGCCTCCTAAAGCTTTATTTTCTCTTCCCTAGAGAGGAAGAGAAGCTGCAAGAAAACCTGCCTCTCCAGCTGCCTTCAGCCCTACCCTGTCAATGCAGAGTGTTGAAAGAGGGAGGTTGTGGAAGGGAGAGGGGAGCAGGAGTGAGAAAGTGAAGCAAAGGAGGGAGCAGGACTTATAGGGGGAGAGAGCAATCTGGCAGGGGGGCAGGCTGCTATGCTGGGGTCTGCGGCACTGTCACTCAGTGCTAAAATCAGGTGGTGATGCAGAAAGGAGTGAGAGGAGGAGTGGGCAGAGGGAGGAGAGCAGAAGTCCGGCAGCAGGGATGAGCAGGGAGATGGCTGTAGCTACAAGGCAATTAAGCCTGATCAGGCAATCAAGCCTGATTAAGCTGTGCCCAGAGCTCCCCCTCCTCCTAGTGCCACTCACACAGGCTATGGCTTACAGCTTAGAGGACCACCACGAGGGGATGCAAGCACAGATGAGGGCTCTGGCTGCTATTTGTGCGATCTCTCCTGTGGGGCTCCTGGCTTGACATGGTCTGCAAAAATGCTCAGAAATCCTGGGCACCTTTATAATGGTCTGGACAAAATTTCCAGCAAGGAAAAAAGGCCCAGGAAAACCTGGTTGTGTGGTAGCTCCACACAAAGAACAGTTAATCTTGGGCTTTGCTACCTGTCACAGTGCATTACACTCCCCTGCAGCTGACCCCCAGCGTGGAGCAGAGCCACTTTCCCCAGCAGCAGGACTGCAGTCGACAGATCTGTGTTTGTGTTCAAGAGGGCTCTTACCAAGACATCAGACAAATGGGGAGCTCTGGGAGGTGGGGTGGAGAGTAGGCAACTGTCAAACCCTTTTATAGCAGGTCCCACAGGAATTTGTTTTCCTCCTATTTTTAAGTTGAAAAGGATCGAGTTTCACTGCAGGAAATAGTTCGTTCTTCTCCTCCCTCCCACCCACCTTTCTTTTTTCTACAGCACATTGGAAGAACAGTCTGCTGTCTGCCTCAGATTTCCAAGAATCAGGCAGTCAAACTGGAACCAAAGTGCTTGTTATCTGCGGCCAGGGAAGCAAAGGCAGAGAGGCTGGAGAAGAGGTGCTCCTGTCTGCAAATGCTCAAAACTTTAGGGTGTATGTATTGGTGAGATACACCCTTCCCCATCCCTTTTGATCAGGCTGAGATTGTAATTGGGGTCTCAGAAGAGGTTTCTGTGAAGCCCCCAGAGGCAGGATATTCATATCCATGGAAGCTGCCCTGCGTTCTTCCCTACTAGAACAATATCACAGAAAGATCTCAGGGAGGGAGTGCAATGACCTGCCCTCAGGGAATCTCTACTGCATTGTATCACTTGCAGAGCTGGACATTTCAACAGCACTCAACAGCACAGGCCTAACTTTGTGTTCCTGTTAGAAACAAACACATTCAATAATGCAATGCTCTTAAAATCTCCATGTGCCCAGGCTATGCGAACATCATGACACAGATTCCTGCACGTTGATAAATCTGCACCTTGTTGCAGATGCAAAATGGACAGTCAGCAGCCATGCACTGGGGCTCTGGGCAAGATGCACTTAAGCCATCAGACTCAAACCTGCATTTCAATTCCCAGCCTATCACTAGGATTTAGAGCAGGGGTCTGGCAGCCGCCTGTTGGACACTTAGCTACAATACGCTACCTTTTGATCCTCAGAATTCACAGCCCAGCCATTTCTCACCCCCTCCTTCCCCATTCTGCTGATACTGATCAATTTTGTTCACYAGACACAAACCCATCCTTCCTGCACTAGGCTCGAGGCAAGGCACAACTCATTTCTCCCATTTCCCTTGCAGTGACAGTAGAGACAATGCCTCTTTTGTAGGTGCTTCTACATGCCTGGTGGAAAACCTATCGGAGACTAGCACAGTTATATCAATAATCTCCTGTTTATTATTCCTCCTGGCATGGGATTTGCCATTACCTCTCTAGCACAGGCAATGTTTTCCATTCATCTTTTCTCAGCCAGGTGTTTGCTCATTTGCAGCAGGGGGCTTCAAAAGAGACAAAGCTACAATTGATGGGAAACAGAAGGCCAGGCTGCTGCCAAAACGCGTTTTCCTCAGGGATATTCGTAGTCTTAGAAATGGTTATTACAATGTCTTCCAACAGTGGTTCTACATACCTGTTAAAAAAGCCTTGCCTTTGCTTTCATTGGACCCGTCTTTCTGATGACCTTTAGTGGGCACCTGTTAGTCAAACACTTTTCAGGTTCGCATCCTTCCAATGCAACCAGTCTTGGGTAAATAACTCCTTCCCATGCCACTGAAGCCAAAGGCACAGCTCTTCTAGAGCGTGCAGGAGGGCTGTCACTGGAGTAGGACAACCCCCTCAAATCTCAGGGCCTGATATTGTGTTTCTGGCCTACAAAGTGATGCTAGCGTGGTTTCAAGTAGATTCAAGCATGGGGTTAAAGTGCAATAGCTCTTTCTTAGCAGCTCTGTGCACAAAGAGATCCTTGTCTAGCAAGGGTGCCCAAAGGCAGGGAGACCTACTTGGGAATGACTTTGCACAGATCAAAGCACATTTGTGCTCAGATGTGCCCATCAGCAGGTGGTAGTGCCATTGAGTATATGGACTGAAGAAAGTGCCTATTGATAAACCCACAACACAGAACTGCAGAGCAGAGTCCATCAGAGACTCATCTGCAGAGACCTGTTTCAAGAAAATTTAAGTAGATATCTGCTCTCATTACTTCTATTAGAAAAGCACAAAATAACTAAGTACATGCATTTCCTAGGCATCACAGATTTAAGGATTAAGTTAGGTAAATTTATTGTAACCAACCTCAGATAACTTTCTGCACATCTGCATTGTGTGATTAGAAAGACTGAATACCTGAGC
Source organism: Phoebastria nigripes (assembly GCA_035582835.1). Taxonomy (NCBI): domain Eukaryota; kingdom Metazoa; phylum Chordata; class Aves; order Procellariiformes; family Diomedeidae; genus Phoebastria; species Phoebastria nigripes. The sequence goes on from JAYKAV010002966.1 coordinate 567,396, forward strand.
ACATATATGATTCAAAGTATGAATTCACTTTGCCTGTGTCTGTATCCTTCGTACATTGGCTTACCCTAGAAGGGTCCTACATTTCAGTCAGTGTAAGGAATCACACGCCTTTAGTTTCCAGGGGCCTTTATTTTCTTATCTCCAGTCCCACTACCTTCTGGCTCTGAGAGTTAGTGAGGATGGACCCAGAGTTAACATTTAAGCAAAATATGAAAGGGCATATCAAATCTAACCAAGTTCTTGGTTTTTACTCTGGTGTAGAGCTTCAGAAACACCCTCTCCTTTCATGTTACACACTGTTCGGGCAGACATGGCCACCTCCCTAGAGCTGGGTATGTTTCATGGATATAAAACTTGAATGGGGCTGAATCTTTCAGTTTTCATTAAGTCAAATCTCACAATGAGAGTTGCGGCAGTAAACTTGCCGATGTGGCCAGCCTTCTGCAAAACACTTTGGACTAGAAGACTTCTTAGGACTGTCTGCTATTATTAGAGCCACAGTACTTCCCCTTTTCAGTTACAGGAGGAGAAGTAGGATGCTTTGCTTTAAAGTTAATATGGTGGAAACTTGGAGTCCTGAAAACTGAGCAAGATACACAGGACAAACTAAGGAGATCAGACCTGAGTTTGCAAAACAAACCCAGCTGGTAGAGGGAAGATGTGGATTAGAGCAGACACAGAGCGAGAGTCCAGCTGGGGAACAGACCACAGCTATCTTGGAGGAAGAGATAACTTTTCCAGCCCTCCCTTCCCAGCACTTTCACTGCAAAGCCTCACAGATTTTGAACTAGAACTGCCCTCTTCCTCCTCCTCCTCCACTCCCACGTGGACTGGCTGTCTGGGACATTATCTCAGCTCTGCTCAAGTCCCACTAGGTTCTCTTTGCCCGCAGCTCCCAGGCTCTGGTAATAGATATCTCTGAGGCAGAAGATGAACCCACCATGTTGCCGTTATTTCAGTTCCTTCCTTTTTGTCTGCCTTCAGGAGCCAGTATGGGCTCCTGGAAACAGATCACCCAGCCTGGCTGGGGTCCTCACCAGGGAAAGACCAAAGCCATTGCTACTCAGACACTACAAGTCCTGGACTCTGGTTAGTAGAACAATATTGCTGCCTCGATCACAGGGATTCACTGTGGCAATCCCATGCACAATCAAGAGCTGCTTGGCAAGATTTACATCCCATGAGCACAGGGACACTTCCTTCCCCACTCCCTGTGACCTCCAAAAAAGCTGGAAATGAGCTGCAGTCAAGTCCTTCGTATTTTACTTGGGTCACTCTTTGCTCTGCCTTCCAAAGAAATGGGCACAGAGCCTGGGCTGTTGGTACAGCCCAGCAAGCCAGGGGCTACCCCCACTTCAGCGAGCCAGGAACGCTGTGCACGTATGGAAAGAGGCCCTGGGAAGAAAGTGAAGAACTCTGCAAGTTAGAGAAGAGAAAGGAGGGGAAATGCTGCTGCTGGCTAAGTATCTTCATTCAGAAGTTATTACTTCGTAAATACAGCTCCTGCTCCTACTATATTTTTGCCCCTTGGCATCACAGAGGAGCTATAAATATAGCTACCGATTATGCCAAAGTCTGGGGAAGGTGCTCCAGCCTGCCTTAAAATGTGGGCTGGCACCCCTGCTGTGCAGAACAAGAATGTGCTGTTCCTCTACACAGGTCTTAACATTTCAAGCCAGACAGAGGCCCACAGACCATTTTATCATCAGCAGAGACTAGCAGGACCTCATCTACATGCCTGCAGCCCCAGAATGTCTTTCCATGAACATTTCCAGCATGCAAACCGCAAAAGAACATTTTCGTCCTTGGAACACCACCGCGGCAGGAGACTCTGGCCTGAGGAGGGACATCCAGGCTTGGCTTGCAGCACTGTCCAACCCTGAGCACAGTTTGTTTTTCTTCTGGGTGCAGGAGAAGGTAGGCAGTGAGGGGCTAGATCCTCCAGTTCAACCTTCAGAGCATCTACACAGTTCAGTGTTGCTTGAATCAAATGCCAGCGCTGCCAGGGGAATTGGGGACCCCAAGAGATTTATACAGGTGCTTTGGAGCAATTCAGAAGTTTACCACTAGGCAGCTCATGGGTAAGAACATACCTGTAAATACCATGGGCAGAAAAATGGGCTTTTGTGTGTATGTGTGTGTGCAGTATGTTCATACTGATAATGCTGTCTGGATTTGCAACTGTCTAGACAATGGGAAAATTAGCATCATGAAACTGGATAGTTTTGTGAGGTGCCCAGCCAAATATCTGGGAAATATTTTTATAATGGTTGTCCTCAGAGGGAGATATGAGCCGTCCATTAGAGATGCAGCTCTTTTGTCTTGCATTCCGGTGAGGGATAGAGGGGTTTTACTGAGCCTGCCGGGCCTCATCTGCCATGCTTTTCAGCCAGATGCTGGGTGCTACTGTGGAGGAAAATAAGCCCACAGCACAAGCATGGCAAATGAGCTTTCCGTAGGCTGGAGCTGCTGCTTTTCTGGCACGGAAAAGGAATTTCATCCTAAGAACTAGAGGCTAGGACTGCACGAACAGTGGTTTACCTCTGGAGACAAACAACTAGAGGCCAGCGTCTCCCCAGCCTGTTTTACAGCCTACAGTAAAGTCCAAAGGATTTCTAGGCTGCAGGGTTTAACTACTGCTCTCTATGGGGTAAAAGCTCACAGAAAGCAAGCAAGACTCATTCTGAGCCTTTTGCCTGGAGCCCTGGGAACACAAGGTTTAGAGGTGCACAGGGATCTCTCCTCCTCTCACCTGGGACAAGAAGATGCAGCAACCAGGATTGTGCTTATGGCTGAGGCTGGGAAGTGCTTTGTCTCCATTGCCTCTGAGAACGTCCCTCCTCAGAGCTGTAAGGCCAAGTTCTACCATGGTGGTACTCGCTCCCGTAACAACCCTAGAAGCACTGGTCCAGCTGAGCAGAGTTGGTGCCAGTGGGAAGAGAGAGGGAGGCAGGACCTGCCTTTCCTCAGATGACAAGTAAATAAGGTTCTTGTAGCATCTCCATCCTGCGAGGAAATTGGAACAAGATCAGACCTCAGTGGTCCTTGGGAGTCCCTACACAAAGGTAACAAGCCTGCCACAGCTGAGCCCTTCTCAGAAAGGCACCAATGTCCACAAGGAGAGAACACCAGATCCAGACTACGTGCTTCCCCTGACTGGGGTTTTGTTTCTGTTTTGCTGGTACCTTTTTTTTAAAAAAAAAAACAACAAAACAAACAACAACAACAAACCCCCCCAAAAAACCAGCAACCCAAGAACCTGCCCCCCCCCCCCCATGAACCAAAACACCAAAAACCACTTGGTACTGCTCTTAGAGCTCGTGACCAGCTGCAAAGATCAAGTTGGGTCTAAATTCTAGTTTGGGCCCAAAAAAAGCTTTCTCTCTAGTTCTGCACCCCAGCAAACACAATGTTTGTAGGATGATGACGTCTAAATACAAGAAGATTGAAAGGAACAATATACAATTGATGAAAAAAAAAAAAAAAAAGATCCAAAGCACACGATCTATTAGTGACTCAGGACAATACATCAACACCTTTCATTGCTTCTCTGAAAAGCTTCAAAAAAGGCAGGGGAGACCAGACAACAGGCACCTCATCTTTTTAGAGCAAAGATGTTATCTTCCCCTGGAAGGAAAGAGCTGCCAATTTATCTAAGGACAGCAGAGTTTAAGTAGCAGCTCAATATTATTGATGATTGTCGGCCAGGGAACCTTTGGCTTGGTTTAGCTTGTGGGAAGCCTTGAAAAACTGCTCCGAGCTTTCAGTGGATGTGTTAGAGAAATAAACAGAATAATATTTGCAAGCCCTGTGTAGATTCCAGGAAAATGTGGTGCTCAGTCTGGGGGCTTCTCCCCATGAACAGCAATGGAGGCTTTCTTTCACAGTGTCAACAATGACAACCAAGGCTCTGGATGCAAAACACAGAAGGACTTTTAACACAGAAGCTGAAGTTGCCGTGGGTCACTTTTACAGAGAACTTGCATTTTCTTCTGTGAGGGACTATGTGATGTTTCTGGATACTGTTCAGCAACAGTTGAAAGAGTCCTGTGGAACAAGACTGTGTTGTGGCATGGGGTTTTCAAAACAACAGACCTGGCTAATCCAGGGAAGGCAATGTCCGGTGAGGGATAATTTGCTGTGGGAGGTGGTTCTGGTAACACAGCCAGAGACACACTGATCCTAACAGGAAAGTGCCAGAAGAACCAGTGCTTGCTTGGATATGGGCAGCCTGGCTAGCTAGGGCTTGAAGCTGATGCACTTCTACAGAGCACTCACAGGAGGAAACTTAAAAGAGAAGCCAGAGCAGAGGATGGAGCTAGCAACCTTTTCTGTGCTGAGGAGAAGAGACCTGTGGCATGGGGACACTGCTGATCCACAGCCGAAGAGCAAAGCCTTCAAAATACAGTGCAGCATGCAGGCAATAATTGACACACGTTGTGTTTTCAACCAGGTCTCCATGCGCCCGATAGGCATATGGCGAGAACCAGACGAGACACTGGGGATAGAAACAGGTCTCCCTCTCTGGCAGGGCACAGCTAAGGCACTCAAAAAAGCTGAAAGAGACAGGTCATGGGGTGTACTGAACATGAGAAACTTCCTTCACTGATCCCACCATGACTTCTGGCAGTCTGGAAGGTAGAAATCAATACCTGCTTAAGAGAGTTTATTACAGTTATGCTGGCCTAGCTGAACTTGTTCTGACTCTCAGAGACGGCAGAGGCATAGGATAGAGAATATTGGGTCCTTTGAATAGCTGTCATGAAAACTGTATTCCAGATCACTCTTCTGAAGTCAGCAGAAAAAGACTATGATGAAACCAGTCATCAAGGGGCTCAAAATGGGTGCACTGAGCTGGTCCACTTTAAGGAGATGGTGAGTATTTGGTGTGTGTGCTTAAATGCCTCAAAATCAATAGCTACTTTGGGGAAAAAGCTCTTAGCTCCTTGACTAGCCCTGATTTTTGATGCGGTGCCCCCAATACAGTGACACACATGATGCAGAGCAGCACCATAAGAAATACAACCTGGATGCAGAAGCTAGACCAGAAGCAAAACAGGTAAATACAATCTAGTGCTGAATTGGTTTGCAATATTTGGGGTTAGCTCAATGGTCCCAAAGTGTTATACTTTGCCAATACTGACCAAAATGAAACATTTTATTTGTGTTTTCTTGACAAAAAAATAAAAAAGTTGATACAACAACAAAAAGTCCCAGGGAAAGGGGAGACAAAGATTAGCACTGTATGCTCAGGATTTTAAACAGGAGGGCAATTTTGCTCTGGAGATGAGTGCAGAAGCAGTTCAGAAAAATAAAAGCCTCTGTCCCCCCATTTTATGTCAGAGGAAGATAGTAATTAATACCCTTCAGATACTATTGAAAGAATTTCCTACCTATGACAAAATAACAGCACCAGAAAGTTAACATTTTTGTGCTGCAGATTCTGTTGTTGTTTGACTTTTCTGAGCTATTTCCTTGCTCCCATCCATTTCCCCCCCCCCTCCAGTTTTTGTAGAACTAATCTTTTGAGTTTTGTGAAGTTGATCTTGGCTCATGGCACACACCCCACATCTGTTTTCTTAGGCCTTACCATTTGACTCAGAATGATTGCATTTTAACTTCATCCCCCCACTGCTACCGTCAAGTTTAAAAACAAAACTAAACACTCCCACCACCACCAAGGCGTACTGCTGTCTGGGAAGGCACATGTCCCCTCACCTCCTGGTACTGAATAGTGAAAGGTTACTGTAAGAATGTTGACTGCTTATTTATTATTCTTTAAGATGATATGGTGTGAACTGACAGCATAGGTTAAATACAATTATTCTGTATGAGTGAATTTTCAAAGCTCTCCTTTTGGTTCTTATCCAAGATCCTTTGAAAGCACATCGTTAAAGATAAGCACGCACACAGACCAGTGGGATGTGACATATTCTTAAACTGGTTGTGCTGTTTTTGCTACCTTTTGAAATCAAGGCCTGAGAAACTGCCCATCCCTCTTCTTGGGCAAACTGCCACACACTTCCAGGGAGCTTTACTTTGGACTAAAGACTTCACTACTCCACGTCCCAAAGTGACCGGTGACTGGGCAGAACCATCCCCAGACACTGCAAGAGACACCAAACTTTCAGGTGGAAGATAACTTGCGGTAGTGATTGGTGAATCTCTGAAGATTCAGACTTTCCCAAATTGAAACTTTTAAAACTATTAACCCTCTTTGAAAACACAAGCTCTCAGCTTCTTAGAACCTTGCTGAATTTCAGTTAGGGCGATTGGAAGGGAAAAATGCTGAGTTCAGTAAGGCAACGTCTACATTAGAGATAGGATAAACTCAAGCAAGAGCACGTCTATCGGGCATGTAGTCAGAAGAGCTTTGCTGGACCTCTGCAGATTCATGACCTTCAGTTAAATTTGGCTAGATATATCTGGGCTGGATATGCTTTCTACCATTCCGCATCTGGTAAGACAGTTAATAAATACTTCTTTCAGCATCATCTTTCCTGTGGTATTTTGCTCGTTCTAATTCTGCTACTAGGCAGAACTCAGAAATGCAGGAATGTGAAAGTTAGAGGGGAAGGTTTTGTCCCAAGTGCAAAACACTAAATCTGGACTCCAGTACACATTTCCTTMGCTGTGGGAGTCAAAGCCCAGAGACCAACAGAAAAGATGAAGGCTATGGGTTAAAAGCAACTCCATGCCAGAGTAACCCCCTGTCCCYGGCCCACTCTGAGCATGGCAGAGTTCTGACCATCTCTGCTTGGTTAACCCAAGAGCAGGATGGCTACAGAGCTGAAATGGTGACACACATCAAAAAAGAAAAAAAGAAGAAGAGAAATTTTAAATGCTRCTAGTTGGTAATTATTCTGAAGAATGAACAATGAGGGAAATAGCTTTCACAGGGGCAAACCACTATGATTTGGAAAAAAGGTAAAGTTTTTAAACTCTTACACAGAGTAAGCTCTCTGGTTGCAATTAGGAAACGTTAGCTCAGTCAGGCATGGAGCGTGCTTCCTTGCCAATGTCCGAGTCTTGTTTTGTCTCTGATAATTCCACATTCTGCTTTTAAGAGACAGCTCATGTTTGATGTTAGTGTGTCAATATATAAGGCTAAATGCTGTCCTGGCATATTCTGACACCGCCGCCCCCCCCCCCTTTTTTTTTTTTAAAAAAAAAAAAAGGAGGGGGACAGATTTTTTTTTTTTACTGGCAGATTTATTGAACATGATAATTCTTGAGTTTGGGCTGCACACTTTAAGCCATGTGACTTTTGCCATCATACTTCACAGAGGTGCACCCAGAATGCTATGCTGGAAACAAAGTTTGAAAGCTGGACTAGGAGCATGGGTCCATCTTTCTTGCTTTTGTCCTCACACTCCTTCTTTGGGCTGCTGGGCTTGCTCTGAGTTCTCCAGCCCATTGCAAGGTGTAATGGTAATGTAAGGAAGTATATTAGTTCCTTATAGCTCCTCACTGTATGAGAAAGCCTGGGGTGAAGAGCAATCTATTCCTTACCTGCAGAGTTATTCCTGCAAGGGGCTGTATCAAAACAAGGAAAACTATCAAGCAGAATGGCTGCATTTGAACATCTCCTTCTAGATACATTCCTGGCTGCGGCAAGGAAGAATTTGGAGAGATGGCTGTTGGACTGACATTTGGATGCATTTTAGTGCAGCATAACACATCAGGCCTCCTTGGACGTGAGCCCTCTGCACTTCACCTGGTCCGGAGTTCCTTGTGTCTCCTTGCAGCAGGTGGCCCTTGAAGTCAGGAGAGCTCCAAGCCACACTGCTGCTTGTATAGACTGTTCTGCTCCATCTTACTCATTCCCCTTGAACCTCTTATATTCACTCTTTCTCCCTACACCCAAAATAAAGATCCTTGAGAAAGTAGGTGCATCTTTGAACAACTAAGATACTCCAAAGCTCCAGACTTTGGAAGAATCAGGTGCAGAGCGAGAGCAACACACTTACAGTGATCACCTGAGTATAGCACTACAGAAAATACCAAAAGCAAGACAGTTGAACATTGCTTTTTTTTAAACTACATATGGGCTGCATTAACCACAAAGGAAACTCAAGAAGAGCTTGTGTCTGGAATAAATGAAAAACATTTGCATAACATGCATGGTGCATTCAGTGCTAGCAGGAGGTGCTGGATGAAGAGTCCAACAGGCTGGGGACCTCCTTTGTCAATGGGAGTGCAAACCCAGAAACCCTCTCCCAAAAGTGGCCTGGAAGCACTTCCTCAGGGAAGAAGGTGGGTCAATCTCCCAAGCACAGGTACCGTTTCACCTCTGAGAGAGTCAACCCAGTTTCCAGGTGACCCCTGCAATGCATGACAACCATTCTTGAGATACCAGAAGTAGCTACACAGAAGAAATTCATATGATCCAAACAACTATGAAAAGTTTTACCTCCTAAACCTGTGCTGGAATTAGGGCACACAAGTGCCCTAAGTGGTGGTACAACAACCCAGCACAGAGCAACATCACAGGCTGAAAGCTGCATAACTGCAGTGATAGAAATACACTGGTGTAGCAAAACCAGTCCTGCTCTCTGCACTGGCATGGAGGTTGCCAGCAGTTTCTCTCCACCACTGTACAGTGTATCCCTCACACTGCTGAGGTTGCCRTAAGTCCCAACTATTCTCCGCTGCAGGCATCAGTCAGCTGCTGATGGCTAGAGTCAAGAGAACTTAAACAAAGCCATCCCACAAGTCATACTCATCAGTCATCTACTGTCTCACCCCTTTTTTTCTTCAGAGGATGACACGACTAAGAATGGATACATCAGTGCAGTAACAGATAGGGTCATCCAAAGCCACGTCCTCACACACTATTGCCACGTGTAACATCAGGGCACAAAACTTCTCCTTTAACATAAGTAATAAGGGCCTGTGTTTTTTGGAGCAAGGGGAGTGTGGCTGAGATTCTTCCCTTGCTGACACACCACAGTGCTAAGCTGCTGTGGCAGGCACCAGAAGCAACAATGTAAAGTCAAAGGCATTATAATCTAAGGAAGGGCTGGAGAAACCCAAACTGAGATGTCATAATAACATAAACCAGAATTCATTACCCTTGTAACCAAAAAGAAACTATTGATACGCCAGTTTCCACCCGTAAATAGCTATAGTTGAGGGTCTGAGTTGAATGACTTACCATGTGTTGCACTGGATGGTTTTGGTCGGAAGTCCACAAAGGATCAGTTAGACAGCAATTTCTCCTGTTGAGACAAGAACTAAGAGGTAAAAACTGCCTTGCCAAACCCAGAAGATAAGCACAAAGACACATTGTTTTAAATCACAGGGGAGCAGAGTGGGCTGGAACACATAAGGAACAAAGCAAATACAGACTCTTGGGGTGTTTAGACTACAGCCTGTCTGCCTTTTTCCAAGTTGGGTTGAATGAAAAAGCAATTTACAGCGAGTTCAGGATTATTGCAGACATGCCAGAGAGTCCCAGCTACACATCGAGTTGTTTAACCTGGGAAAGCCAGCTCATTCACAGGTAAAGGTTTCAGGTGTTTACAAGGCAATGAGGAGACGCAGCTTGAACAGTGCAGTAGCGAGGAGCTGGCTCACAACAGCTAGCCCTCGTCCCTGTTTTTCCCCCATCTCATGTGCTGATGCCTGAGCTTCTTGGCAAATGGGTCCCACTGCATTTTCTGCCTTTATCTGGGATAGCTTTATCCCTGAAGATGTGGTGGGGAAGGGCGTGGTCAGCAGGAGACATCCCAGGTTTTCCCTGGCCCTGTTTCTCTGCCAGGGATTTGCTTAGTTCCTGTGCCCTGAGCACCTCATTTACCATTGGAAATAGGTCTAATATCCAGGTTTTAAACTCATAATTCCCTGGACTAGAATTGATAGGTGGAGGTGTGTAAGGGGCATGGAGAAACAGTTGAGACACTACAGATTCTCTATGCTGGTTGCCAAGTAGATTAATCCTGTTGCCCTCCATGGGAGAGGCGGGTTGTCTTAGTCACAGAGGACTCCAAAGCAGGTGCGATTTGGAGAAGGGGAGAGCCAAGGGTGGACACGAAGCTGGGAAAATGGACTGTGGCACAAGCTTTCTCACTGCACACAGTGATGGCAGTGAGCAGAGGCTCTCTGGAAAAAGGCTGAAGTTCTTTCCCAAGAAGGTCCCAGCATTTTGATTTCACTTTAGTTGGGCCATTGCTGACCACCAACCCACAGCCCCACATACCCTTCACACTGAGAGGGCTGCAGTTGTTGTGATACACTATTTATCTGGATGAAATGCACACATACACATATTGAGTACTATCTACTTGGTACATATGCAAGTAAGACACAGCCCTCAGCCTGCAGGGGAATTACCATTGTGGGTTACCAGCGGAGACAAATTCATTTTACATGCGAGAGTGGAAAATGCTGCTTAAAGACCACATGAACCAAAAGGAACAAACAGCAGGGCCTGAAGCAGTGGTGCAGAGAGGTCTGTTATGGGCTCCAAATTGCTGAGTAGCTCTGAGCATGGCCATCATCAGTTCTCTCAATGGACCCTCCTTGCAGAGAAGTGAACTAGACTTTAATGCCCCACTCTTCCCTCAGGATCTAGGGCATCTTCCAGACCCACCCATGACCTCCACACACAGTCAGCATCCCTAATTTAGCAGTGGGGCTGGGCTAGGGCAGCACCATACAGGGGGTAGGTAGAGGTGGTCTCTACCAGTGATCAATGCCTGCTGTGGTGTCTGAGACCTTCTGCCTTCGCTTCTCTTCCCCTTTGCCTGCACAGATTGCAGGTTCTCTGGGGTATGGCTTATCTTTTATGTTCTGCACTTGCAGACAGCATTGCAACACCGTGGGTGCCAGTATCAGCCAGCAGAGCAATAGGATGAGACTTTCCCTTGCAGTAGTTACTCCCAATTTATCCTGGCAATAGATCACTCTGGGATGTATCCCCAGTATATTTGCCAAGCTTGTTAAAACAAACATGAGGAAGCTCCTTGAGGCAGGTCCCCCGGCTTCCCAGCTCTCAGACAGCTCTGCCTCACCAGCTCCTGAAGGTCTCAACCCACCGGTTAAAAGGCAGGAGGGGAACAAACAGCATTTGCTTTGTGTGACATGGAGGGCTGAGAAAATTTGGAAGACAAATTATTCAAAATAAAAAGCGGTGCAAAAACAGATTAGGAAACTACTGTGCCGTGACTATTAATGAAGCGATAGAAAATATCAATCACTCCCCAGCCTCTGAAGCTTGCTGTGAGAGAAGAATTAGGAGATTTTATGTTCCAAGTACCAGGAAACCGCAGGGCCCTGGTGCCTAGTTCTCAAAAGAACACTGTTTGAATCACAGGGAGGAAAGCAGAGTGCTGCAAAGAGAGCCAAAGGCAGAGTTTAAAAATAGCAGCTTTCAGTTTTGTTTCTTTTTTCTTCTTCTTAAGTGCCTGGATATAGGATCATGTCAGAGAGTGGATAAAGAGAGCAGACCAGCCCCTGTGGAGAGAGAAGTCTTCCTGAATACAGTACTGCTGGTCGGGGGGTTGTGGGCTGTTCATTTTGCACTCCAGTCCGCCGCCGCCAAGGAACTAGTTTCTCCTGATCCTACTGTCTGCCCAAGAGAAGGGTACTGGGGGAGTGGGAACCAGGTAGCTTAACTAGCCCATCAGTGCGTGCAGGAGCCAGCACAAGTGAGCAAAGCTAAGGGCTGAATGGGTGATCAAGCCTGAACCGTCCCCTTCTGGACACATGCAAGGCCAATTTCCCACAGCATTAAGGACGCTTTTGAAACGCTGTGCAAGGAATGAGATTTACTAACATATTCGTGCTAATGCTCTGGGTCTGTGTGCAGGGAGAAATCATGTCTGGCTGCTGTACACTGGCAAATGTGCTAAACCAAGAGAAAAGAGATCCGAGTTCTGATGCTGCTCAAACTTCTCCATCCTCTCAGACTCTGCACTATGCACCACTTGAAAGACCACCAGGCCAGATTCACAGCACCTACCAAAGCAACCAAATGTAGAAGTTGGATGTTGGTACCTTAGACAGGCAGTATCTCCTGCAATGGACAGTAAAGCTTCAGGTCATGCAGTGGAGTACCAGTGATTGTTTTAAAGCAGAAATGGGCAGGGTCTGCAGAAAGAAATGAGATCTTCTCATCTGAATAGATGGAAAACCAGACATGTCTTCAGGTAGCTGATAGAAGGCAAAGCTCCTTCCTTGCAGGGAGGCAGGATGCCCCCTTGGGCCTTTGCTCTGTCTGTGGAAAGAGAAGATGATGCTCTGGATAAGGCTGAATCTGACTCCCCAGGGAAGTCTCGTGTGTGTTATGACTCATTGCTCAGAGGACGCTCTCAAATCTAGAGAGGAATAACCCATGTAATAAGGACAGCAAGTGCAGGGAGCCACGTAAAACACCTTTTCCCAACTAGCAAGCATGCACACAAACCCTTTTTCTCAGCCAGCTCAGGGACGAAACAGCCAAGTTTTTCACTGGTATAAGCTATGATTCAAATGGAGGGCAGAGGGAAGAGAAATATTGGCTCTGTCACTTCATTAATAGTAGTACACAAATCACTTAAACCTCTAGCAACGTATTGTGAGATTGACTTGTTGCAAGTTCATTGTCTCCTGTCACCGGCAAGGGCTTCTGGGCTCTAGCGTAGAGAGTGACCAACTAGCACACAAATCACACAGCATTCACAAAAATTCAAATACAGTTTAAAAGCAAAACCCTAGTACTGATAATTATGCTGACCAAGTCCTAAAGGAACATTTTAACCTTACAAATATGCAGAAAAATCCCGAACATCTGGAATCTGAAGTATTTCCTTGTAAAGAAGTTTCCATTGGAATGTCATCTGTTCTTGCTGTTATTTGAGATAGGTAGCTGACACAACCAATTGGACTCCAGTGCTCTGTGTGGCACAGAGCTTTTTGTTCCTGTGGCTCATGAGATGGCTGAGGAAGCCAGCAGTGCCACGGGCCAATGTAATTGCCTTGTCACACGCACAGACTGTTATGCAGCAAACTTGAAAAAAGCTGCTTGTATGGAGTTAAAGAGCCCCACATGTCCTAGAGATGCTTTGAGAGAGACCCAAAGTAACTTGCTCTTGCTGTCCTTCAAAAGGACCAAGCCAGAATGTACTAGGAGCAAATCTATTGGTGCAGTGTCCTGCCCTTCAAGTAGGCCTGAAAGCTTTTATTATGTGAGAAAGTCTTTAAAGCGCAACCTCAGTTCCAGTTCATTCAGTGCTTCCCTCCCTCCCGTTTAGTCTTGCAGGTACAAAAAGCTCCTTCAGCCCAGCTGGCCTGGGATTTTCCCTTTCTCAGCTTTCAGTACTATGACTGCTGATAAAAGCAGCGTACAAATGCCTTATAATGCAACCCTAATGGTAGAAGAGCTCTCACCAAATTGCCACTCCAGGGACTTCCTTGTAGTTTCTGCACCTATAAAAGACACGAGCTGGTGGGGACTTGGCAAAACTGGCGTCCTGATACAGGGAGGCAATTGAGAACAGGAGCAGGACTTCATACAATGTTCCCCTCTCTTAAATGTAGACATAGCAGCAGATTGGAAAAACAGGTGGTTTTTCCTCTGAGAGGAATATGTACCAGTGAGCATTAAAAAAAGCCAGGGCCAAGATGAATTAACCTGACCAACAGTAAAGTTACTATAAAGTACAGGCAACATGAAGCAGTGCGTTTTCTCATTTGGGGCTGGGAAGACAAATTTGCCATCAAACTTCTTTTGGAGAACAGTAGGGGAGGGCTCAAAGCAACATGCTGCTGCATGTTCATCTACAATTGCACCCTCCTAGCACAGATCCCAGGACTTTCTTGTACTTTTTAGCCCTCAGCAGTTGTGAAGTACCAACAAATACACATGCTCAAGCCTGGGGAGCTTTCTGTTTTTCAGCTGGAAGACTTCAAAACGTTTCACAAAGGCCAAAATGAAAAGGCATTTGGATGTTTCCTAGACAAAACCTTGTTGTTTCCATTCTGCAGGAAGCGCTGACACTTTGAAGACAACCAACCAACCATACTCATTGAGAMACAGCACAAGACATCTTCGAGTTTGTCTCTGCCAGTGCTTTGACCTCACCACAGTGACCAGCCAGAACTTGCTGGAAAGCTCTCAATACTTGGGAAAATTGTGGCACCATTCTACCATCTCCCATCCAAAGCAATACACGAACACGTTGTACTTCTGGAACAATTCTGACCCTGGCTGCATTTTGGGACTATAAATGCAGACAGCAGTGGAGAGGGGCACATGAGAAGAGTAGTGGAAAGCTGGCAGCAATGATGGATGCTATTTTTTCCGGAGTCCAATATAGCTGCTACAAGGAACAAGCCATGCACAAGGAACGCTGCATCATGCTCACACTTCCCAGGTACACCCTGGATTGAAATCCTGATGGATTTCTGTACCCCTTAGTGCTGGCTGCAGAGTAGGTTTTCTTGGAGTTTTAGAACCCAGCAATACAAAGCTACTTCTGAGAGAATGACGCTGTTGAGATATATTGCGATACAGCAGCAGAAAACAGTGTGTCTGGCACAACTAGAAACATAACAGTTTTCCAAGAACTATTTCACTTTATGGAAAGGATGCGGCTGTGAACATGCATTTTGTTATGATGGGCGGGGGGGGAAAAGCCAACACCACCTCCTAACACATCCAGTGCAAGCATTTGTGTAACCCAGTAGTTCATAAGCCCAGGGCAAGATGTTGCATGCCTCTCCTGAGGCAGAAAGGAAAAAGGCCTTTCAAGGAAGTGGCACTTAAGTTTTCCTTGAAACTTCTCTGTGTATCTGAATTACAATCAAGGGCTAGACTGAAGTAGCCTTATATATTCTGATCAGGAATCCTCCATAAACAATCCTACTGAAGCTATAGATTTTCCTATGAGTTCAGGTTTGATCAGACTCCTGCTGCCAAACCGCCAGCTTTCTAATATCTTCTGTGACAAATACAAGGCAATATGGAAGAACTACACATCTCAAATTTCCTTTCTCTGCATGAAGAGCCTTACCTAGGACATTTAAAATACCCTTGTCAAAGAACAAAGCTCCAGTGGAACGATGTTAAGAACAAATTTGCATTGAGAGCAAAGACACGGGTGTCCGACAGAGAAAAGCAGTTCAGTCATGTTTTGACACATGGGAGTTCACACATGTCACAGCCTGGTCCCAGGATAACCAGTGGCAAAATCCTTTTCTGCAGTAGGCCCAGCAGTATGGATCAATACTAATGCTGGCAGACACTTGACCTGGCTGTCTTGCCAGCTCCCAGGTTCATGCTTTCCTTCTTTGTTCATCAGATATTTGAAGCAACAATATCTCATTCCCCTCCTGTTTTCAGGAAAAAAATCCTCTTGAGAAGCCTTCTCTGTTCTCTTCCCACTTATACCTCCAGCTGTTTTTTGCCATTGCATTACTAGTTCTGTGCAAATCCAGGTCAACTCTGAAAATAACTTCCTGGCATTTTTAAAAACCTTTCACACTGTGATTTAAGATGGAATTTTGAACCTTTCCAATTAAATGCTTGCGATTGGCCAGGGACTTCATACAAATCATCCTGTTTCTATCCCTGGATTGGATGAGAAGTTCCAGCATAAATTTGCCAGGTGATGTAAACTGTGTTTTCCACATATACATGCATTCAGATTAGTTCTCTGCTAACAGAAACTCACCAGCAGTAAAATTGGCTATAAAACTCCATCATCAGGTGCTTTGTGAGCCAAATCTCTGAAACCTTACACAAGAGGATTGCCTATTGCCCAGGCCTACAGAACAAGATAAAACTACTGCAAAGAGCTCATTTCATTATCACCGCACTAAATGGGTTGGATCAACATTAAGGCCCTGGCGTCAGGCATTGCAAGGCAGCCCCCGTCCTCAGGAGTTTAAGATCTAAACCAGACAAAGCAGAGAATAATCCTGAATTGCCTTTTCTTATGCTGGAACATTTTAGATGAATAAAGCTGCATGTTTTGGCACGCAGTAGCCAGCTCTGAACAATTTGCTTTGTATCCAGACTGCTTAAAAGATACCAGGGTGAATTCATCCCATTGATTTTCATTTGGGAAGAATCCCAGGTCTCTGATTTAACTCCGCTTTTCAATTGCACATTATAACTGTGCCAGACAAACATCCATCCAAAGCAACGGCATTACCTCTAGCAGATCCTCTGGAAGTTTACATTAATTGCACATTATAACTGTGCCAGACAAACATCCATCCAAAGCAACGGCATTACCTCTAGCAGATCCTCTGGAAGTTTACATTAATGTCAATGGAGTTCAGGCACCTTCTGTCCATGTTTCTCAAGAAACTCAGGACCACGTGGCCACCAGAAGCCGAATGAGCCACAAAACTTTACATGCACTCAGGAGCAAGCCTGAGTTACCACAGTTATGACATGACATCAACATGGTCCACACCTGTACTCGTAACATGGTCTGGAGCCCTGTGAGCCTCCCCTGGGAACCCAAAACAGTTGCTCATGCTCAGTAAGTTTGCAGACGACACCAAGTTGGCCGGCAGTGTCGATCTGCTCGAGGGTAGGAAGGCTCTGCAGAGGGACCTGGACAGGCTGGATCGATGGGCTGAGGCCAACTGTATGAGGTTCAACAAGACCAAGTGCCGGGTCCTGCACTTCGGCCACAACAACCCCATGCAACGCTACAGGCTTGGGGAAGAGTGGCTGGAAAGCTGCCTGTCGGAAAAGGACCTGGGGGTGCTGGTTGACAGCCGGCTGAATATGGGCCGGCAGTGTGCCCAGGTGGCCAAGAAGGCCAACGGCATCCTGGCTTGTATCAGTGTGACCAGCAGGAGTAGGGAGGTGATCATGCCCCTGTACTTGGCACTGGTGAGGCTGCACCTCGAATACTGTGTTCAGTTTTGGGTCCCTCACTACAAGAAGGACATTGAGGTGCTGGAGCGTGTCCAGAGAAGGGCAACAAAACTGGTCAAGGGTCTGGAGAGCAAGTCTTACGAGGAGCGGCTGAGGGAACTGGGACTGTTTAGCCTGGAGAAGAGGAGGCTGAGGGGAAACCTTATCGTGCTCTACAACTACCTGAAAGGAGGTTGCAGCGAGGTGGGTGTTGGTCTCTTCTGCCAAGCAACTAGCGATAGGACGAGAGGAAATGGCCTCAAGTTCCGCCAGGGTAGGTTTAGATTGGACATTAGGAAAAATTTCTTTACTGAAAGAGTGGTTAAGCATTGGAACAGGCTGCCCAGGGAAGTGGTGGAGTCACCATCCCTGGAGGTATTTAAAAGATGTGTAGAGGAGGCGCTTAGAGACATGTTTTAGTGGGCATGGTGGTGTTGGGTTGACAGCTGGACTCAATGATCTTAGAGGTCTTTTCCAACCTTTATGATTCTATGTCTAATCTCTGCCTCAGTTTTAGTGGGGAATTTCCTCTCTGCACTTCGGGTGGAACAATATTTTAAGCAAAGCTATTGCAGCCTGATGACTGAAGAGGCAAATTAAGGGAAGGCATCCAGTAGCTGGAAATAAAGCTCCATTACATTATATTAAATATTAAGCTCAGTGTAGTAAGCCAGACAATTGCATACTGAATTCATAATGTTATTTATTCCATTTAGTGGTGTATGGAGGGCACTTAATCATCACAGCATTTTAGATCAGAGCTGGCATCAACAGCTCAGCTCTAAGAGCATTTTATGGAAAACATAGAGGTGGACTGAGTAGCTGGAAGTGAAGAGAGTGTGAATGTGTGAAATACCGCAGATTTGGTAATAATAAAGTTATATGGCCTTGATTGTTCATTTGGATACTACTGCTCCAGCAACACTTTGTCTTAAGAAAGCATAAGCAAGTCCCCAAAGATAAGCTTGGGTTGGAGCTTGTGTAGGATCTGGAGGCACTTAACTTATTTTCTTTTTGTAAAACTTTATTATTTTTGAAGCAAAAAAAAAGTATCTGCTCAACCAAAACAAGAAAATGCCATGGAGAATTCTGAAGGTCTTTTTTTTTTTTTTTGGCAAAATGTAAATAAAGGAATAAAAAGATCTGAAGAGGAAAAAAATATGCTGATACAACTGTCTGAAAGTAGTTTTTTAAATTTTGTTTTTTGAAACCTAGAGTGGTCAACTATTTTTCCAGACTTCAATACTGAAAATTAAAGAAATTTTTGCAGGAAGTTTCAGCAGTAGGAACCCTACCTTTTGAAATATAGGGATTAAAATATTAAAGAGCTACAATAGGACACCCAAGGTATCTCTCCTCTCATTATTCTTTCATTTTTCTACTTCCTAATTTTGGGCTCTCTGATTGCCATCTTTTACAGCCATATGAAGAAATGGCTCCCCAGGTACCATGCAAGAATCAGCATTTTTCCCCATTACTCAGCAGGAACACCCTATCACTACTTAGGTACATTCCTCAACCCTAATCACTTCCAATTGCTGTGGGTTCTAAAATTCAGTCTACTGGAGAAAGAAATAACTGATCTGCCATTTCCTGCAACTCTGATTTCCATGCCTTTCATGGAGCAATTTCATTGACTTCACAGGAGCCTATCTGGATTTACACCTGTGTAAAAATGAGGCAAGAAAACCTGACCCTTGGTGTGGAATATCAAGTTCATAAATGTGTTTTGTATCTCCAAGAATCTCCCCATCTACAAAGGTGAACAGCTGTTGCTATAAATCAGACAGTCTTAACCAGCCATTAGAACTTCATCCAGACGATCCGTTAAAAATATACAAAGGCAACGTTTTGGAAATAAAAATCTACCCTCATGTCCTCAGGGACACCTTCTGTTGGAGAAAAATCTCATAATTCAAAGCTAAAATTAGTTCACTTTAATGCTTTTTCAGGAGAGCCATGATACTCAAGAGTAACATCACCTTGAAAATGCCTGTTAGATGACTTAAGGGATCCTAAACATCTGGCAGTTTGGTACATACTGCATTGGAGACATCTAGCGTCTTTTTCAACTTCTCCATGGGTGTAACTCTTCACTATTAGCTAGAATGGCTGTATCTGGTTCAGTGCTCATCAACCATTTTCTCTATTTGAGTGGGAAACACTTGCTAAAGTGTGGAAACAGCTGGCAGAGTTGGCTGTAGTTTGTATTAACAAAACACGCTCTTGTTTCTGACCACAGACTGGTCTTTAAGTTCTGACTGCGATTGCCAAGGGCTCTTCTTGGCTATTCGGATGAGACCATGTCTCCCAAGATGTACAAGTTAGCTGTGTTAAGGGTTGGTTCTTGCATAATGCTCGCTGTCAGGAGGGATAAAGCTTTGTGTAAGTAGAGGGGAGCAGGATGAGCAGCCCCATTTTATTAGCTGGGAAACTGAGACACAGGAAGATTGAATTATTGGCCTCCGGTCATTTCCCAGCGAGAGAAAGAGACCCGTATATTCCTTTCCGAGGGAAATGCCCTAATTAAGGCAGGCCAACATGCAAGTCTTAGCTATACACCACTCACCAGCAGTGTATGTCCAACCAGGATAGGGCTGCTGGACTGAACCTCCTGCTCTTGGGGATGGTGATCATACAGATACCTGTGCTCCAGGGTCACTTTGGCACCCAGCTTCCCTGGGACACTAGGAAGCCCACATCATCTCCTGCTCATTAATAACTCCCAGCTCCTTGAGTACATAGCACACGTCTTCTGCTCTCACTCATACCAAGAGCATAAAATGCAGCTCAAAGCGGCAAGATGGTTGGTCAGCCCTGCACCGACCACCTATTCCCAAAGTGGCAGTTTCCTCTACCCTCATCAAGATCACTGCTTAGTCCTGAAAGGTAAGGCCAAGTAAGGTATCACTGTTCTGTAAGGCTTTGTCCTTTGTCTTTCTAAGGGTACTGAAGTGTCAGATGTAACACGAACATGGAAAAACCAATGAAACACTGACAGCTCAACCTTGAACCTCCAGACAGTCACGCAGAGTAACAAGCTCAGCTCCTTTCACTCAATTCCTTATGTTCTTCTGAGACCATGAAAAGGAACTTTATGATATGCTGGAAGGGATGAAGTATTAACTATCAAAAACTAGACCGAAGTAACCAAGAGCCTGGATTATTTTCTCTTTGATGTATGCTTATGTAAATTCAAATAAATACGTTTAAATGCAACCTTTCTTCAATTCTAGCAGAGCTTATTAAATCTATTTAAGTGAGACAAGCTAGGCTCCATGTAATGCCAGGACTCCCCTGATAATTTGCCTTCCTACTTAACGTGATACTCTACGATTACACATACCAGAGCCTTTCATTCAAGCATTTTAATTTACAAATACTTTTTACATTTTTTAACGCCCCTGTGGGCAAACATTAAGAGTCCACTTTATTCAAGAGTAATCAATCGAAGTGTGGAGAGGCAGCCTGTTTTGCTCCAGATCACGCACTGAAATACTAGCGGAGTTTGGAAAACTCCTTCCTTGTCCCTCCTTGGTAGTCACTCAGAAACACAATTTCCATTAACAGCGGATACGTTCTATTAATGCTGGGCCAAATGGTCTGAGCAGAGACGCAGAGAACAAACTCAGTAGCAAACAGGCCATAGGAAGCAAACAGAGACTAACCTTCCCCAGAACCGGCCACAATGAGGACACCCATCACTCTTTCTTTGTGAAATTCACTTACCAAGCAAGTGCTGCTCTGTCGTGCAAATCTGTCAGACATTTCCTCCATGTCTCTTCCCAGAGCCAAGTATCTTCTAGGGGAGAAAAAAGTTATTACTAAATGACATCAACTCAGTCTTATGTTTTCTCAGACATCATACAAACTGCACACTTGCATACAACGCTTCTGAAGGACTGGCAACCCATTGCTCAGGCTCATCTTTTCTTTTTTAAATTGTTAGGTCCATTATTTCTAGAGTTTTTAATGCCATTTCATAACATCATTTGCCCCTCTCACAGCACAGAGATGGAGTCTGGTTAAGTCCAGTCTTTAGGGCTGGTGGAGCTGAGAGAAGGCAACCCAATCTGATTAGTACCAAGAAACACAGGTTCCAGCAGGACTCTTTCCAGGGCCAGCCGCAGGGCACCAGCTCCTCTTCTGCTAGGCCTCCAGGTAGCCTCACCCTCCCAAACACTCAGAAGTGCTTCAGCTATTAAATGTAGGCCTTAAAAGCAATTCCTAAGAAGAGACTCCCCTTCAAACCCAAGTTTTTAAACAAACAACACACAGCCAAGTACCTTCCACTCAGGAACCCAGCTCCCACTGACACCTTTGCTTCACACCTGCAGGACATGAGCCCTCGGGGTGGAGCACGGCTGCCTCCAGCAGGCTGGCAACACTTTCTTTGCTGGGCTGCTGCCAGGGGCCTTCAGGTGACACAGACTTTAAATGAAGGCTAAGCCAAAAGCTCTTCGTGGCAGGAACCAGAGACATCACTGCATGTCCAAACCAAGTTGTATCTGTATTTCTTTGTAAGCAGAGCGTAATTACACACGAGGAAGCCCCTGCCCTCCCTGGGTGTGGAGAGCACCTACAGCTTCGCACTAGAATTATGAAAAGAAAGACTGTTCAAGAGGCCTCTCTGGAGAGGTCAAATTAGCTAAATGAGGCCCAGCTGTGCTGGTTTAGGGCCACAGAGCACCCACAGCCCCTAGGCATTAGAAAAAAATCCACCTACCTTGTCTTTGCTTGGGTTGTATAGTGAGACAGTGACCTGGCTGCAGGAAGGACAGAAGATAAAGCTCAAGGTGCAGGTTGCATCTGTAGGAAGTGATCCAGGCTGCAGCAGCGAGAGCTGGGAGAGAAACAGCCCTGGGGATGGCTCGGAGCAAACCTTGCACCAGCATTTATGTTTGCAGGCCGTTCCTGAAATGTTTTAGTGGGATAAACTGAGACCTGCCATCCCTCCATGTAAATAAAGGGATTTGTCATAAAGCTAACAGATCCTGCTCTTAAGTAGTTCCCAAGAATATGAAGTGACAATGAGGTGCCTAAGAAAATAACTTTCCCACTGCCTGGGAAAAACCACTCCTAGGACGATAACTTCACAGCTGTGATCGATACAGGCTTCGAAAGAAAACAGGGGCCTGAAAGACTCTGTGTATGGTCTGAACAAAGACAACAAATAAAACTGAAGTATTTTTTAAAGGTCTGTGTCTTACCTTCAATTATCAGCTTAAAGATAAGTTGCTGGAATGGTTACAGCCAGCCAGTTGCTCTGTGGGAATCTAATACACACCTGGCAAACACAGGGAGCCGTAAACTGGTGCTTGTAGCCTTTTGCCCACCCAGGGGATCATCCTGACAGGTCGGGTCCATTGTGCATTCCCACAAACTCGTCAGGTGTCACTCTCTGGCTGCCCCATCACTGCAAAAGGTGATTGGGACTTTTTTTCACATGTCCCCACAGAGAATTTTTACAGTTGTATTGTGCCCAAAAGGTTGGAGCAGAGAAACACGAGCCTGCAACCTCCAAAACCCCGGGGCTCCACGGGAGTTTTGCAGTTCATTTACACTGAGGCAGGATTTGCCGCCAGCTTTGAACCCCCAACACCTCCCACTGCTACCCTTTTGGACACACAGCTTTCTCCTACCATTTCCCCCATCCTTTCCCGTGGGCTTGTGAGAACAAAGAAGCTCATGTTTGACAATTAGTCCACACAGAATCATTAGGTGCGATTGTGGAGTCCAGTGATGGAAATGATTTACCCAATGGGTCAGTCCCACTTTTCTGCAGAGGGCCCAGCCCACCAGCTTTCTCTGTTACTGACTGTCGCGAGTTGGGCAGAAATGGTTGCCGCTTTTTAAGAGCTATGTTCTCACAAAACCAAAGTTAGGATGGACAGAGAACAAGCAAGCTCAGTTCATGAAGAAATACACTGACCGCTCTTCCCGCCTCGTGTCACTCCACTGACGCCAGGGCAATTGCAACAGCACTGAAGGTGGACTCATCCATCTAGGGGAAAACAAGGCTTCCTTCAAATCCTCTTTTATTTACTCCAGTCAGCTGTGCTGAGTGTATCGATTCAATCAGCTATTTCCTTAACCATAAAACCAGATGTGCGCCGTCACGGCCCATCTACAGGGACTGAATCCATGCCATTTAGAAAACGCAGAATAAAAATAAAAAATCCCAAGAAAGCTGAGATATGCTGATGTTTGGAGCTCTCAGAGTTTCCTAGGTAAATTGCTTTTCTTTTGAGTCCCATTTATTTTTGTTACCTCCAAAGAAATGCTGGTTTAGCCACATTTCTTGGAAACAGTGTTGAGATCTAATGGGTTGTTACTGATGTGAATTCTCAGGGGAGAGACTGGAGAATAGAGGGAATGTAGTATTATCTTTGCTTCTGGGCATCAGCAAATTCTGCAAGCAATGTGGTGCAGTACATGTCATTCTTTGCTGAGGCAATTAATTACTTTGGTCCCTAATGAGAAGAACTATTCAGCTTAAAAAAAAACACTGCAGCCCTTTGGACTTAGGTTAGCTGCTGGGCATCTGGGTAGATGTGTGAATTAGGGAGGCTGTATTGCTCAGTTTTCCTCTGTTTCTTCTCAGACCATGTTCTGTTGTATTCCACTGTACTTCTTATGGACACTGCCACCTGAGGCAGGTCAGTGCACCAGTTCCTCTTTGCAAAGAGTCACCTAGGAAATGTGGCCTGGCTTCATCTCAACTTTGAGTACCGGCTACCAGGTCTCCAGGTCACTTGTTTCCCAAGTAAGCCTAAGAGGAGCAGAGGAAAGGAAGGATCCCCATGGAGGACTGTGATGAGTTCTCCATCTGCTGGGTCTTTCTTCCACCACAAAGGATGCTGCAGGTGATGCAGGTGGGGTCCACACACCCACAGTCTAACAACCTGCAGAGCCTGCCCGTATGCCGCTCTTGCTGGGATGAAGACGCAGGGTGAGCAAACATCTGCACTGCGGGAGACTATGCCCCATCTGAGCCTGCAGCTACGGAGAGGAGTCTTTGTACAGGAATGGGGTGGGATTTGCTGGCTGAAGGGTGCTTTAAGCAACGCGGCTGTAATATGCTACATGCCAGATTGTAGACATTCCTGAGGCAGCTTTCCAGAATGTGAATAAACTTGGGATGTATGTATAAAACACGATACAATGTGGGCCCTGAGAGGCCTGGGGATTGCATGGCATTGCCTTTGTACACGTATAGTCTGAAGGGATTTCTCCAAGCCCAGGTGTCCCCAGTATCCACATGTGCTGATCAATTCTTGCTCTATATTGGAGAAATTATCTCATAATGTCATACCTCTCCAATGCACAAAGACTCATTTCCGATTGCATTGTCCCTTGATTGCCACCACAAGATAATATAGCTGTGAAATACCACAAATATCATGAATAGGGAGGCAATGAGAACGTGAGACTAGGCTGTGTTACTTAGGAAGGCCTGGGGAGGCTGCAGGGTCTCTCAGTTGGTCCATCCTGAGATCCCAATCACAAGGGTAGAGTCACGAGTGATTCACTGCATAGGGAAGTGTTATTTTAAAAAATGAATGATTCAAATTCAGGGATTACTGAATAGCACTCAGGCAAGCCATATCCTAATGCCTACCTAAACAGTATCTGTCCAATGTACATATCAGCTCTATGTCCAGTCCTGTGCCATTTTAACATTGCCTGAAAAAAAAAACATAGAGGGGAAATAAGGCATCACAGACAACAAATACTCAAGAGAGACAAAGTGTAAACCCATCTCTAACAGCTGAGTACTCTCAGTCTCTAGGGAAAGATCGCTGCCATATAGATGTGGTTTCCTCTGGTGCAAGGTGATACTCCAAACCTCAAAAGTCAGTGGGGGTCTTTCTGTTGATACAATGATAATGCCTTCGTGTAATTGAGCACCGCTAATTAAAGCCAAAAGTAAAAGAATATTTTCCAAAGATGACTTGCTATTTTTCCCCCCTTAAGAGAGCTGTCTGACATCTGAAGAGTGGAGCTCTGTGTGGGCATAAATTAGTCTAGAGGTAGCTGTGCCCCTGTCATAACTGTCATAGTTGCAGAGAGAAATAAGACAACAGGAACAACAAACTCTGGAAACATATACAGTCAAATGTTGGGTTTAAAAGCAGGAAAACCTCATGTGTACTGTTCTGCTCCTGACCTGTACTTTACACTGTACTACTTTGTGTGTTGTTCTTTCTCTTCCCCAGAGCAGACAGAAACCAGATCTTAAAACATTCACAATGAATTTTCAAATCAATAACATGTGAGACTTTGTCTAAAAGGTAAAGCTGTTGTAAAAATCAATGTCAGAGAGAACGCCTTGCCAATTCAATTATACTTGTTCCTCTCAAACTGAAAAAAAAAAAAAGAGAAAAGAAAAAAGAAAAAAGATGTGGGCTTATTTCAAGCCCAATAAATGTTCCTTGGACTAACATCCCAATTTTGTAAATATTCTCAGGGCTTCTTATGCCAGCTCCCCTCAAGGGGTCATAATTAACTCTAAATAGGGTTACCTTGTTTCAGAATCAGTCTAATGTCAAGCAGTGTTTCTGCCTGTGTCCACAATTTTAAAATAATGTTGTGTCCATTAGATGGCATGAAGGCTTCCCAGAAATGGGAACCATACGTCAAAATTTAAACACAAATAAGTGAGATTAGACATGGCAGCTGTCTAGAAAATATTCAGCTATTTCACTGAGTTTTGGGCAAAATATGAATGCTTGTACCCATTCCAATAAGTGCAGAACCAGAAAGGCTCCCACATTACCCTCTGCTTCCCAAGGCAAGTTTCATTTTAAGATTGACCCCAAAGAAAAAGAAAACAGCAAGATAAAAGTATAAACAGCTGTGCTCCTGCTGGCTTAGCTGGAGACTTCAAGGAGTTTGTGAATCACTCACTCAAAGACACATAGTGTACAGCACCCAGCCAAACTGCTGAATCCAGGCCACTGTGGGAAGGGCTGAACAGCACAGCAAAACCCTTGTACAGCTGTGGTATCACAAAGGTGCATGGGCCGTAAGATTTCTTTACTGGACATGATCTGTCTCTCTCCCGTACTACCTGGTATGCACCAACCTCTCTCAAGCTGCACATGGAGTGAAAGTTTTTTTTGGGCAATAGTAATCTTTTTGATCTGCATTTGTAGAGGATAGTTCTGAACTGTGATTCACATTGCTGGAAGCTGCTTCAATGCAGTAATACAGACAGAAATTGTAAGAGTTCCAGTCTCTGATCTGGACTTGCATTTCTGGCCTTGGCATGGACATGTCACCTCTGTGCCTTGTGGACAGAAAACACATGCCTGCCTGGCAGGGCTGATGAAAGAGTCTTTCTGTGGTGCTGAGCCTGGAAATCCTTTAACTGCAAAGGGGCGAGAGGCCCAGACGTAGCAGTAGATAACACTGTCATACACTAATGCACACCCTAATGTACACTACATGCAGTTTAATTCCAGACCCTCCCTCTCTACCAGAACCAAGACACGGGAACGTCCTTGTATCCAGGTATAATGCTTGTCACGTCCCAGTCCTTGTCAATAGACTGTCAATAATCTTCCCATAGCTGAAAGAAAATGACTAGGAAGTATATACCAACACCAGTAATTTAGGTGCAAAGCCAAACGCTGAATGACCCTTTCCTCTCTCATATGACAGAAATCTCTTATAAATATACACAAAATACAAAATCAGTTACAGAAAGACCCTGGAAATCTGTACTTGGTTATCTTGAAACTAAACCACGCCAGGAATTTGGGTAAGTTTTTGCTTAAAGACTATCATTATTGGCACTTGATCAGATACAGATAAGTTAGGTTTCCAGCTTGTAAAAAGAATAATGCAAAAGGAATTGGAATAGATTAATTTCACATGTTTCATTTCAGGACAGGTAGTTTTTTGAAGCACTAAAGAAACATTAATATAAATCTGTGTTACAATAGCACTGTAATTTATAAGAAAGTTTTAAAGCTTCCAGTCCATGAGTTTTTGCAATACTTAGAAGTTTTTTTTCAATATGATATCAAGTGAATAAGATTCAGAACTTGTTGAGCATGCACTTATTACTGTTTCTACCAAATACTTGATTACATACCTTGGTTTGTCCCTCAACAGGAGAAGAGTGGAGTTCAAAGGTGTATTTTGTGACTTTTTAAGACTCACATTTCTAATTATGCTTTCAATAAATGCTAGTGTAATACCAATCCCAAACACAACTGGGGCTTGTCTGTAGCTCTCCATAGAGTGCTTGCACTGAAGTTTTTACTGTCCCTACAGATGAAAGGACTAAAGGCAGAAGCACTCCTTGCATTTCACAAGGTGAAGTGTGACAGGGAGATTCAATGCTTTATCCAAGATCCTGTGGGTACCTTTTGCAAAGGGTGGACTATAACCTTGGAATCCCTTCAGCCTTGATCCACACCCTTAAACATGTCATCTGTTGCACAAGAATGATATAGATGGGTCTACTTGGAGGAGGAGTGATTGTTCTCTGCAGATGTTCCTGACAGGACAGCAGCTATCCTATCTCTGTACGGTTCCATGGCTGTCTTGCAGGTCATGTATATGAAGTATGCAGCTGCTGGTCATTTTCCTGTTGTGGAAGAGGACAGCAGCTGTGAGCAAGAAGTAGAAACTGGGAAGTGGATAATTGCATATGATCATGAAAAATAGCAGTTGAACACAGTGGTTTCCAGAGGAGAGTATGAACAGCACAGGAGCATGTTTTGAAAGGATGTAGCTATTTGGAGTAATGTGATAGATTCCAAAGGAAAAACAGCTTTGCTTTTTGGAATAGATGTCAAAAACCAGCTCAGGCAGTAACAATTGTTACTGGCACAGCTAATCACATAGGACTATGAATTTCTCGAGATCTTCAGCTCAGCTTAGACACCATAGCAAAAACATGAGGGCAAAGTTGGAGAATGAAACAACCTGCAAGGAATGGCCAGATCTGTAAAGTGACGAGCTTGCCAAGATAAGAGATCAGGGAGGGGGGGAGGCAGAGGTGTGCTACAGCTGTTGGTGTTTCATAGGGGTGCATGCCAAATCTCCTAACTTACAAGTGTATAGCAGAGGAGGTTGGGACCATCACTGCAAGTCTACTGCCTGGGGAAAAAAGGTAGAAGATCCTGGAAAACAGAGTATGCTGCAAAAGAAAAAAACAGCACCTAAGATGCTAGGACCAATCCATTTGTGATTGCTTCCTCCTGGAGGAATCACTTCGGGGAAATCTGTGTTCATTATTGGTGCCTTACAGATTGCGTGCAAGCCAGCCTCTCTCCAGCACCTCATTTTCCCATGCTGAAACTGCCATGTTAATACACTTCTCATTGGGATACTGAAGACAACTGATGTTTGTAAAAAACTTTGGAATCTGCAGAAGAACGTTTCTAGGGAATGGGATTATATCACCAGGATTTATGATGAAAACCTCAGTAGGCAGAGCACATTGCAGGACACAACCCTCAAAACATCCCCATCAAGCCTCCTTTTCTCCAAAGATCTCTCCTTACACTGTAGAAGCAATAAAATACTTTAAAAATACTGCATGGACAATAAATAAAGCCAATCATCAAAGTACAGACCAACAGATCAGCTGGAAACACTCCAAAAAATATCACAGTGCTTTTAAGCTATTGTCTTTTCTGTTAAAAAGGTATCATATCTGGTTCTTTACCTAAAACGTTGCTAGACAAGAGGGAAGAGATATTAAAACCCTTCCAGACATTAAAGTATTAGAACATGCTGTAGTTTTATTAGGGAAGAAATGCACAATGGGGAGAGAATATCCTTGCAGTATCTTTTCACAAATTAACTGGCAGCCCTGAAAGCCATTTCCTTCCAAAAGCCTGGACTGATGTTACATCGGATCTCATGAAAATAGCCATAAAGTCTGACTTACCAAGATGACTCCACTGGCTTTAAGCCTCAATGAATAACATAACCCTAAAAATAGTGTTAGAGTCTATAAAATCAAAACAAAGTTTGATGTAAATACAGTTTTGCAAGTAAAAATGAAAATACTGAGCTCTCCATTAGGAAAACACATATAATAGACCAGCTTGGGAAAACTTGTTTGAACACCATGAACTTTGTGGATATCTGTATGACAGGCAAGCTTTGCTAAGAATATAATCTCATTTTTACTGATTGTCAGAAAACTGAAAAGTTCCTTCCACAAGGTGACAGAAAAATCCTCTTGGGACCTGGCTGTGGATACTGGTATTGATTTGCTCTTGTAACTTGTTTTAACTGAGCTACTCCGACATGGTGGTGATATTTCTCTCCTCAGATACCCCCGTGAGCCAGACTGTGATGCCATTTCTATTTTACAGATGGGGAACGAAGGCAGACAGGAGTAAAGGCCAGATTTCTAACTGCACTTGTTTATGGAAATTGAAGAATTTGTTGAAACACAGCTCAAACATGCCTAGACCGGGCTTGATTTCCTTCCAGCCCACTCCAATGGGAGGCTCCCAAATAGTATAAAATACAACACCTGAATGTTATGATGAAAGGTTAGAACCATCTGTTGCAGAATCTGCTGGCTACTGTGATCCCAATGGCTTTCCTGTGCTCATCCTCACTATGACCATCTGGAGACATCAGCAAACCACATGAAATGGCTGCAATTCACTCTGGCCTTGAGACTGTGAACGATGCAGCTTGTAAAATGCAACAATAAGGATGCCATTGGCATCTGTTCCAGTCCATTCATATGTCAACAACCACACCACATGGGAAGGTGTCCTGAATGCCTAGCAAATGGTTTCCATGTAGTTTTGGGGAAGAATCTAGCTTTTCAGGTTAGTCACTGTGAACTCTGAAGATGACTTAACAGAGCAGGGAATTTCTGCCAAAGGAGCTCTGCCTCTGCTCTGTATGAAGCTTGCTGAAACTTTTAGACATTCCCTTGATGACTTTCTGAACTGCCTTTTTAAAAAAAAACAAACCCCAAAACAAACCCAGTGTCACTCTCCTGGTGGTAATAGTGCTTTGAGCCCTTAAGAAAGACGGTCCAGAGGTGCAATTACTCAAGGCAAATCTGGACTGTTTCTTAGTTGCACATTTCTCTCTTAGTTTATGTTTGAACACAGACTTGGGATAAGTCCAAGAGCTCCTTCAGTCATCCCATGCTGTAGACTTAGGCACAAACTTAAGAGGTGCAGAGCATCCACACACTGGTTGCATTCCTGCATAGCAGATCCTTGAGTGAGACTGCAAGCTCCCAGCAGATGGGGGCTTGTGGGTGCACATTCTGCCAACAAAGTAAGCAGCCTTTAAAAATACAGGCTTTCAAATATGATTAAAAGGCCAGGTAGTCTCTAAGCCAGAAGAGAATAATCTCTCTGTCTCTGTGAAGTCCCTTCCTTTCCAGCGGCTGTACTGGCTGTTGCGGCCAAGCCAGAATGAAAGATGCTTTGCATGACTTTCGGTATTTACTCTCACAGGAAGCACAGTATCCTGTCTGGCTGTTGGTATGCTCACCACCTGACTCCAGCATGCTCCAAACAGCGAAGTCTTTTTACCCAACTGGAATGTGCTGCAGTTCAAATGCCGGGAATAAAATAAGCAAGAAGGGCCGCTCTATTAACTGGGAGGTCAGCGCACTATTTGCTTAAGGGTTAGCATTGAATTGGGCTCTTTCTGTTGCAGCCAGGCAGAGAGGCATGCCACTGTATGTCTGTGCCCTTAGTGACTAACAAAACGGGGACTCCTGGACACCTAGTAGTACTGCTGATCCTCCATGCTACGGCCTTTAGCTGTTTGTGAAGGTGGCTAATAAAGAAAGGAGCCAGGTCCAGATTGTCAAAGGGAGGTACGATCTGCCTTACTCTGTAAGGCAACAGATGGTGAGCATGTCTCCAAAAATGGTCCTTCCAATCGACATTTCTGTGATTCTGTGGTGTAACATCATCACTAACAAAAAGTGATTCTACCATCCTTGCATTTGGTGCTGATGCATTTGGCAGTATGCAGTGCCTGGGCCTGGGTCCACCATTCACAGTATGTTGATAGACTGGAAAAGGTTCAGACAAGAGCCATGAGTTGAATTAAAAGGTTACAAAATAGGTTTCAAGCAGAAGCATCCAATACTGCAATTTATTCTTCTTGTTACGGAGTGATCTTGCATTCTGTTGAAGCAGCAATATGGGGAACAAAACTGACCATAGGCTTTTCATTCTGGCAGACAAAAGGTATAATGAGATTTGGTGGCTGGGGGTTGAAGTGAGAATTTAGAGTGGCAGTGAAGTGAAAACTTCTAACAACTGGAACAATTTACTAAGGTAGCAATCAACTCTTCACTACTGGCAACCTCTGAAGCAAGATTGGACTCCTTTCTCAAACACATATTCAGTTCAAAAGACATTGATCTGGAATTGATTTTCATTACTACAGTCTACATTATATGGAACATCGGAACTGATGAACTCATGGATTCCCTCTGTATGCTTCTAGAATACTATGAATCTTCCTAGAAATGTGGGAAACCTCTGCTTCCCCTTTTTACAGCTATTCATTGACTTTAAGATACATGTTACTAGCTCTGCCCAACTGACCTGAAACTTACTGCTTGATCACAAGTAATGCCTCCCAAGGAGGTGGCTCATTGCTGAACCCATGCAATTTTTTCCTCTTTAACTCAACTTGCATTTTCGGAGTTTAATAAACTTAGGGAAAGTTCACAGGGAACATGTGATCTGTAATTTCATACAATAGCTAGCTGTAAACCCTCTGTCTGTGTTGATTCAGAAACCAAGAAACCCCCAAGATACATTTCTTAAAAACCAATTAAAAACTCCTCCTAACAGCACACAAATGTACAATCTCAGGTTGCACATAACACAAAACCAACCCAGCATTTTACTTCCTAATAAGCATAGCAATGTAAACACAACTACAGACATTGTTTTCTAATTAGGAGAATGTACCATGGGATGTTTACAGACCCCTATGGAAATGTATGGACGTTTGGTTGCCTAGCAAATGAAGGAAATGGAAAGCACTCTCAGCTAGGACATTCATAATTAGGCTGGCAGAGGCAGAAATAAAAGCTCTAGGAGCAAACATAGGGAACAATCCCACATTAACCCAGGAAAGGCCAAGATAGCGCTAAGGGGAGGTACATAGAGGTATGCCTTACCAACGCTTTTTATTTGAATATTAGCTTACCACAACGCTCTGTGTGTGAACAGCTGAATTTGGACTGCCTGTAAGAAGGACTCGGTGGGAGTGCCCACACATGGAAGCTGCTGTGTGGCCTTGTCTCCATGGGACACGTTCTCGGTGTTTGATACTTGGCAGGGCCTAGGAACTTCTCTCCTTCAGGGCAGGATATTGCTGGGCAGACACTGCATGTATGAGAGACTAGAGTCCAGTCTGCTCCAGTGCGAGCCAGCAGCTCCTGTTTGTGCAAAAAATCAGCAAGAGAGGCTCATTTGACATGTGGAGGTAAGACCAAAGAGATACGCACGTGCCACAGCACCTACAAAATGTGCTTCCTGATGGCTGAGTAGCAAAATGCTTTGGCCAGCTGGATTTACAAGGCTGCACCATTTGTGACTGTGGCCTGGGTCTCTGAGAGTAGAACCTCCTGGGGTCTTGGGCGCAGCTGTGTCTGAGAACTAGTTCAAACCAATCCTTCAACCCTGCCTTTGCTGCGAGCCATGGAAAGCAAGTTCCTACACTTCTGGCTTTTGTGTTTCAATAAACAAAAGAATCTAAATGGACAATTTAATTTTTACTGCCATTGGGGCTAGCTCCAAACTATAAACTTCGTAGTTTTGATTTTGTTGGTGTCACAAGGAAACCGTCCACTTTGCACACAGTAAGCAGTTCTGCTTCCAAATTCTCACACCTTCATGCTGACACTGGCCTCATCCTGTTGGAAAGGGGAAATAACAAAGCCTGGTGCAAAGAAACAACATGTTTTCCTTTGGGTTAAATGGTTGAATAGATGTGGGAAAAGGTATCATGCACTTGCTTGTGAAAGAAACGGTTTTCTCAGGCATCATCCCCCATTGTGGTATTGGTTACCACAGAACAAACTTTTTTGATCCCAAATACTACCCATAGTTACATCAGACAAAGCTGCCGCCAGACTATGTTGTCTTCATACAACATTCCTTCTCCCTGGAAAAGCAGGAGAAAACCTACCTATACAACAAGAGTCAATAACACAGCACCAACGCAACCATTCCTGCCCTACTAGTTTCTCCTTCCATGCTCCTACAACTCAAAGATTTTACCTCATAGTGCCTGGGTTTGGAAGGGGAGAGGAGTATATAGTTGCTTTGATTTAAAGATTGCTCTGATTTACAATCTTAGTACCATGTTACGCGACTTAAACAAATATATGGATCCTGGATATAACTTGAAGAGAATTTGTTTTTAATCTGAAACCTTGAATTTTGTGTATGGGAAAAAGCCAAGCATTTTCAGGTTGTTTTTTATGATGGGATGGTGGGAAGGTAGGTGAAATTAACTCCAATCAGCCAGTTCTGCTCTTGGCCAAACAATTTCTACACCTAGTAAATGGTGTTTGCAGCACTTTTAATCCCTGTTTCAGAGATACTTCAGATTAGCAGTTTTCAAGCCTCCTGAAGTTTATTTTCCAGTGCAAATGCAAGGCTTTAAATTGTGAACTTTAACCTGCTGATACTATCTTTTTTTACCCCTCATGGACCCTCAGCAATAGTCCATCAACTTCTGTGCTTCTACAGAGCACGGGGATACAGCCACTGCTCAGATAACTGGCTATATTTGTGTCACTCAGCACCAGGATTTCTGCACAACTAGAAATTTTGCCTGCCTTTAATACACAGGAATACAAGGTGTGGTGGAGCAGGGGGAAGGGATGTTTGCAATGGCTCTAATCTGCAAAGATGGTTTCCAGCTGCATTTCACATATGATTTGGGGTTTGGATGAAGTTTTGACAGAATTTCTCCATGAATTATGCAAGAGGCTGCTGGAACGCTGCAAGTACACAGAGGCACAAAGAGACTTGTTCAGGCAGCCCTCAGACAACGCACTGCCATCTGACACACGAACCAAATCAAAGCCCACTCCAAAAGGCAGATAGTCTTACACTGGGGAGGGAAAGTGAGCAGTGGACCCCCAGTGCCGTGGGGTGCCGAGGTGGGGACATGCGGACTGCCTGCCGTGAGGTGCTGCAATGCAGCACTAGATGGTGCTGTATTTTAGAAATAACTTTGCCTTGTGGGTCTCTTTATATTGGATGCAGGCTCAAAGATGTGGCAAACACACACAGATGCTCCTTTTAAGACACGTTGCTGCTCTCTCCAAGGAAAGTATGGATTTTCCTTTCTGTCTGTTTATAAGCATAGGAGTTAATATGGATTTTGACTTTGTAACTGGTGAGTTGCCAGTTAAACTCTCCAAGTGCTGCTGGTTTCCTTTGGGTGTGTGATGGGAACTTCAGGGCACTGTAGAAAGAGTGTCAGAGAACAATGTCATGTCCATGTTTACCCTTCTCTGACTTACCCTATTCCTTCTGATTTAGACTGGTGGCAGTCTCCAAAAGCCCAGCAGCAAAACTGTACTCCCCCAACAGAGGCTCAGAGCCTCAGTGTTTTCAACTCTGCCAGCAAAGCTCTGGCCTGCATAGGAACACTGTCACACTGGGAAAGTGGGTGGCATTGGGCACATGACTGGTGCCAGGAAAGTCTTCAGTGGTGCTTTTAGAGCAGCATCCATCCTTGATTGTCACACTGCCACAGGCTGCATGATGTGAGGTGCTGGGACCCCATACCTCCCTGCTGTAAGCAACATCACTTGCTGGGGTAGGGCTGTTCAAAGGTGACAGAGAGGTGGGAGGTCATGGGCACCTAGGTGAAATGAGGGCAGAAACCTTTGAAATTAGTGGCCTAAAAAGTCACATGTGAAAGGAGATGGGCTGCCTCCAGGGTTTACTCCTACTGCTGTTTCTAATTGCGCTAGTGCTCGGTCTGTTTGGTGCATTTCTGAAGATGCTGGGCACAGATTCAAAGCTGGCCGATTACCCTCCCTCTCAGCCACTCCAGCAGGCATAGCAGGTGCTCAGCAGTTGGCAGATCCAGCCTAGGCTGCAATGGGCAAAGCCTTCTAGGAGCTCTCCCTAGGGTAGGAAGGGCTCAGAGACACCTGCTTATTCCAGTCAGCCATCCAAGGAAGCAGATGCTCTCTCTTCCCTCCTAACTCCAGAGCTTCCTTTGATTCCAGGCACAAGCGAGTTTGGTTTCCTGGCCACAAACAGGGCAGTCCAAGCCAGGAAAGGGTAATTAATGTCAGAAAAGATCAGGGATGCAGTGCAGCAGAGCTCACTTGGCAGGAACACAAAGGAGGGAGGGGGAGATGTCTTTTAGAGAGTCTGCAAGAGGCCAAACCAGCCAAATGAGCTCTACAGTGGGCTGGGCCAGGTTGTTTACCTAGCAGCCAGTCTCTTCAAGGGGTCATTCAACTTTCTCTACAGGGCATCAGCAGTCCAGACACAGCTTTTTGGAAGGGAAGGATGGGGCAAACATGGGTTTGCCTCTTCTTATAGGGAGAGGGTGTGGATGAAAGGATGAGGTAGTTCTAGAGGGGCAATATGAGCCTGTATGGAGGGCTGTGTAGGATGGAGATTGGCATAACCAGTGTCTCTGCAGGGATGCTCAATAGCTGAGTGAGAACAGGGCTATCTCTGGCTGTGTGCTGAGCCGCCTGTCCCATCATACAGCATGGCAAGGCTTAGCTTGGCAGCAGAGGTGGCATCTGGCTGCCAGAGCCTTGGAGGGGAGTCGGGAGCCAAGGAAGCACCATTCCAATGGGCTAATGCACTCATGCTCAGGGGGTTGGCTTTGCTAAGTGTCAGCAGTTAAACAGAGAACGACCGTTTGTGATCACATCTGCTTCATAGTCTGCACAAATGCACCATTTTCAGGGGGCCTAAAAGGATGGGGTCTCCCACCTCAGGCAAAACCCAGCTATGGGATGTGCTGTGCTCCAATGCCAAGGAAGGTTTGGTAGCTAAATTAAATGAAGCCAGTCCAGCCTAGGAGCCCTCCAAGATGCATCCTAGTGCTATGGGAATTAGCACTCTATAGCAGACGCCTGTGCTCTCAGCAAGAGTTACCTCCTCTTATCCCCAGGTCCCTGTGGCATCTCTAATATGACAAAGGACGCCAGTCCCAAGGGCTATGTATAAATTGGAGCAGGGATAAGCAGAAAGAAAGAGGAGACTGTCTGCAGCAGACAGCAGGGCAACAGAGTATGTCATGTCATACCTGAGGATGCTATTTTGAGAGCTCAAGACAGGTTGAAGGAAGCAGAGTTATTCAGCTCACTGGGGAAAGGCATTGGAAGGGGCTGGCACCTCTCCCAGACTGGAGAGAGAGGCACTGCAGACAGCCCAGGAAAACCAAAACATGCCTTCCCTTTTGTAAGGAAGAGCAGCCAAACTGGGACTCAGCCTTGGCTCATAGTCCACCTGCAAAGTATCTGCCACAGTCTGCTCTCACCATTGTGGGTCATGTGGGCAGAAGGACACTGTCAGTCAGAGCTTATGGCAACAGGACCAAATTCTTAAAACCTCTGCCTATCCTGTTCACAACTAATTCTGACAGGTAATAGGAATCAGAACCCTACAGCTCTCCAGTCTTTGTCCTCCCCTTACTCATCTGTCAAACAGGTAAACTGAGGTACACTGTGCCACAGTCTCTCTCACTCTCTTCATCCCAGGCCCACACCGTTCAGCCTAGTTCACCCAGCTCTCAGAATTTTGTCAGCTCAAGTTTTGTCTCCTTAGAGTTACTTTGGCTGTATCAGGCATAATATTTTTACATGGGATTCACTGCATTTCAGCACATTCTCTCTAGAAAAGGCCTGACTGTCTTCTATCTCTATTATGATTAATTCTGTGGCAAGGAGAGCAGATTCATAGAAATTCTCAACAGAAAATCTGTCATGGGGAGGCACTAGGGGCCTTTCCCACTGCAGATTACTGTGGGGAAAAAATGTTTACATTTGCTGCTGCAAGTTTCAATGCTGGAGGAAACAACTCCTGATGCTAAACTGCAATAGCCCACAACTGTGAGAGAGACTGATTGAGGCTGGGACTGCCACACTGAGGTACCTGATGTCTTGCTGGATTATCCCCTTAGAAACTCAAGCTAATACAGCCCACTGGCTGCCTGCACAGTGACTTTTAGATCTCATAGCAGAAAAGCCTGATGGCTAGGGGATACTTTTAAGCAGAACAGAGAGGTAAAAATCCTGCTTTCAATTAATTGCATCACCAGGGAACTGGAGGGCAATCTGGATTAAACTATTAAGGCTCTTTCAATCAGTTCCCAGGGGAAGAGCCGGCAGGAGCGGAGGATTCAGCCAGAAGTGGCAAATACGGGAGTGAGAGAAACATGGGAGGGTTATACTTCTGCCCTGCATAAAATGCTGGTTTCACACTCATCCGGACCCTGCCACTGCCAGCAGGGTGGGAATGTGGGGAGTTTGAGGCAGCTGACATGAAGCCTGTTGTGTACAGATGAGGGGGTCATCGTAGAGTGATCTATTGCTTGCTGGGGCAGAGGCTTATATGGCCCAGGCTGACCTGCCTGGAGATCCCTCAGCAAAAGAAAGAGAGCAGTGCCCTGCTACCCTCACATACCCAGTTTGTGTGTGGCCCAGTTTCTGACTACTCATAAAGTAGCCTCTGTTTTAGAGGATCCAACTTTTCAGTCTCTCCATGGGCAAAGCCAGGATTTTTCTGGGTTCGCGCCTGATGCTGTCTATGGGATCTGCCTTGCTGCTCCTTCTTGAATTAGAAAGTATGCACTACTGGCAGCTAGAAGCACAGTCTCCTCTCCCCACATAATGCCAAAGACTCATTTATTCTCTTCAAGTTCAAATAAAGCTCTACTGTTTTGAAGTGTTAGAAAGGGCTGGCCTTTGTTCTATAACTGATTAGATGGGATTGCTTGAGCTACCTCACAACTCCAGGCCATCAGGGCACTACTCAGCTCCTCTGCACCACACGGCCAGGCCAGCTCAAGGGAAGCATCTCTCTCACTCGCACCTGTATGCCCAGATAACCAGACCAAGTGATTCTCTGGACCCCCTGTTGTAAATCAGCCTAGAAACAGGGGGTGAGGTGAGTGCTTTTTCTGTCCCCAGCTCAAGTTCCCCCAGGTACATACCTGGCTCTGGATGTGATACAACAGCTTTTTCTGGCAGAAACGTGGAGGCTGGTGACTCAGGGAATGGCTCTAGAAGTGTCTCGAGGCCTTAAAGCAGCCATCCTGTGCAGAGAAAGCAAAGGCAGATGAACAGAGACAAAAAAATGTATTTTATGAAGCAAAGCTAGTTTGTTAGTGGTATATAATTAAACAAGTGGCCCAGTCCAGACTATATCCAGAGCTATGGCTAGGAGCAAGTAGAACAAATCTATCTGAGTTCAATTTACTAAAATAATATCCCCCCAAAAGTAGTTGGAAATCCTCTGTATCTGCATTTTAGTTGTGCCATTTCTCTGCCTTTAAAAGTCAATGAATGCCAGATGTCCCTGATTTTGCTTTCCAGCAAACAGGTATCTTGCCCAAACCATCTCTTTTAAATTAAACACAATTTTCTGCAAAGTTGGTTTTGTAGAAGTGAGAAGGGTCAGGGGGGAAGGGACAAGAAAAACCCAAGAACTGCCAGCACCTATCATGTGCAAAATGAGTCTGAAGGAAATGGGGGACATGCAGCTGTCATGGCAAACAGCAACAGATTGAGGCCATGGCATGAAGAGCATGGAGCTCTAATGAGCAGGAAGAGCAAAGCCAGAGCCACAATTTTATCCTGTGTTGATATTCTACAAGAAAAATGATCACAGAGAACATTTATTGCCCCCCTAACAAGATCAAGCTTAATAACAAAGCTACACATGTTATTTACTACAATGTTTGCCTATTGCATAAGCAGAAGTGCCTGTTGCCTGGATCCTTGCTGCCTGCTGAGGTCCCTTCTCTCAGGCTGGCTGTGTACTAGGGAGGTAGGTCTGGAAGACCCCAGACCGGYGTGCATGTGTGTGAGAAAGATACAGATGCTGATGGATGGCACACATACGTGGATTGCACTGGGCAGCAACTTAATTACAACAATATGGACAGACATGTTAAACAAACCCCAGTCCATCATGTTGCTCCCTTCCTTTGCCTACAGCCCCTGCACAGCACATATACCCTATGAAACACAGGTCTATAATTTGCATAAGGGAGCTTAACCCAAAGTGGCCTGCCATGCCCAGCAGGCTCAGTTTCATATTGGAGTGACTGTTGAGTATGTCCTCTTAAAGTCCCCTAAGGATTAATGTCCATAAGGCCTTCTGCATAGAGGCTGAATCCTATCCATGTAAATAGTAAGCCTCGATAGAAGAATATGTGCTTATAACACAGAGAAATAGAAGATACTGGGAAGAATGCAGAAAGATGTGAGATGCACAAAGAATGGCAGAGAGGACAGGGAGTATCTGGGCTGGATAACCAGATTCTAGAACTGCAGGGGAGTAGTAGTCTGAAGTCGTCAGCTCAGCCAGAAGAGACACACATAAAGGAGCAGTCACTGCTCCTATACTCAGAGGTTTCCTGCCCCCAGCACTTGAAGCAGCAGCATGTGCTCTTGTTATATGAGTTTCCCAGAGCGCTCTACCCCAGCACAAGGACACTCACGGGAAGCGGGACCTGTTCAGCAGTCTTGCTGTAGCGAGAACTCTCAAATGGGCTGGTTGTTGCCTGCTTGTTCACACCACCTGCGCCCTGCAACATGTCACCTGGGCCACTTCAGCTTAGGCCCTACTAGAACAAGAGTGCTGTGAGCCATTTCTCTCCCATTCTTCTTCCATGTTTATGAGTTTCTGTCGACTTTGACTACCTCTCTGCTCCAAAGAGGAACAGTAGGGAAAAAAATGATCCTAATATGTAATTTTTATAAGATGTATAGCATCTGCTTTTATCATATCCACTAGAATATGCCTGGGGGTCCAGGTGGGGAAACTGGCCCTGACACAGCAAAAGCAGGAGTTCAAAAAAATCCCCAAAACACAGCACAATAGAGAAGGAAGATACATCTTTATCTGTCATGCACTGTTTTACAGTTACACCCTGTGGGTGCACAAGATTAATCATCTGGGTATGTTTGCCACATGTGAAAGCATTCCAGGAGCAGTCAAACAGGAAGATGAAACTATTGTATTTTTATACTGATATAATTTCCTCCCTTTCCTTTTTACCTCTGAAAGACATTAAAAACCTGCAAGGAAACAGGGTGCAGGGTACATGGGCAAAGTGATAGAGGACACACATGGGCCAACTAACAGGAGAGGCCTCAGCAAACAGGAAAGTAGGAGAGCCCAGCAGGTACCAGCAGAAAGCAGGGATAGGAGGGTGCCAGGGGACATGGCAGCTTCCTGGCTTGGTGGGGAAAGCAATAGCTAATATTGCATCTGCTCCTGAGGTAATACC
Organism: Phoebastria nigripes; assembly: GCA_035582835.1. Classification (NCBI taxonomy): domain Eukaryota; kingdom Metazoa; phylum Chordata; class Aves; order Procellariiformes; family Diomedeidae; genus Phoebastria; species Phoebastria nigripes. Next base: position 607,741 of record JAYKAV010002966.1, read on the forward strand.
AACACCTGCTCTACTCTGGAGATGAGAAAGGAAGCGACACTCGTGAGAAGAAGCAAAAAAGAGGAGGAGAATGGGAGACCGTGCTTTGGAAGGATGAGGGGCTGTGGACAAGAGGCTCAGGGTTTTCTAGGAAATGTTGAGCCCTTTCAGCACTGCTGAGATGCACAGAAAAGGGAGACAAAAGCCAAGCAAGTGTCTTCACTCCATTGGCCCTGGCAGCAATCTGCACAGCCGTCCCTGCTCCTCCACCATGGCAAAAGCTCTCTGCTCCCTCTTACCTGGCTGGTGGCACTGGCTGAGCTGGAAGACTCGCAGTCTGGGCAGGGTTTTGGTCCAGATGCTGTCAGGTTAGTGTACCAGGGTGCTGCAGCGTCCAGCTCCAGCAGACAAGTCCACACTACGAAAACAAAGCCAAGTCTCCCCGAGCTGTTGATAAGAGAAAAGAGCTGGAAGAAAGGGAATTTCTTCAGCTTGAAAGCAAAGTGTCTAGGCAATTTCATCATGCTGTTTCAGGTCATGCCGCTGCCATGCGGTATCAGGCAACATGCCTTGCAACACTGCTGATGCAATGCAGAAGGAAGCAGGAGGAAATGAATTTCTGATATGCCAATTACCCACCAAAGGCTTGGAGCATCAAACAGGCTGTCAGTAGCCGTTTCACAGGGAGAAATGTTTGCATGGCCCTTGTATTGGTTGAGCTCCTGAACTTCTACTGAACCACTCTGTTAATGTGTTTCCAATATTGGTGCTGCCAGGAAAAGGTGGATGGATAATGCCACACAGACCCAGCTAGCGCTTGCCTGCCCTTGTTATCAGTTGGCTCAGGTTTTGGTGTTAACTCTGTGCCTAAAGAAAGCTGTATGCAATATAGCAGGGGTAACATCTGGCTGGGAGGTCTTTGGAACAAATGCATTCATCACATCCTTCAATACCACTGATGTACCGGCAGGTCTAGCTGCTATTAAGTTCAACAAGATAGATTCCCAGACCTGTCAGAGCCCTGAATTCAGTTCCTTTAATTCCAGGGTTCAAGCATGGCTCTGGGATTCTGAGCCTGCTTGGGCAACATGTAATCCCCATCCAATAAACCTCACAGTATTTCAGGGTACAGCTGCTGCTATGCAGTATGTGTAGTGATGACTTACATTTACAGATAAAACTGCTCTTGTAGTGATGAAGTTGAAGTCTGTAAACCTTGTCGTACAGCACAGATCTACTGTTTCCCTTCTCTCAAACAGTGGCTGGTAGAAATGCTTCAGTTCTCATCTCCTGCGACAGAGTTTATCAACTCAGAGTGCACCTGAACTACCATAGGAAAAGAGACATTTTGGTCTCTGTAGCCACATCAGAACCTTCACCCACAGGATCCCTGTCCAGGCAGAAGATCCACAAGAAAAATATTGGCAACATGTGTTGCTGCTTGGCAGAAATGAGGTAGAACCACCCCCGTTCCCAGGCTCTAAATGCAAAATCTCCCCATTTGCAGAGACTAAAGAGGCACAACTGATCTTTCATGTAGAAGGAGTCCTCCCCCTCAGCTTTCTCCTAGGTCACCACTACAAGGCAAAAGCAAATAAGAGATGCTGGCTTCCTCCCCAAGGAGTGAAAAAACAGGGAACAGGCATGACATAAAGAATTTGTTAAATACTACATTAAAGAGCCAGTTCTGCTCCTCACTGACCCATGTGTAACTCTCTTACAGCTAGCTGGGACACAGGCATGAAAATGAGGAAAGAATTTGGCATTTGGGCTTTGAAAAACATCTGAGAAAGCTCCTCCCTACTAGCATTAGTTTTTTAAATCCATCATGTTTTCCCTGGGACGGTAAATTACATTATCTTAATTTAACAGATGGAGGGATGGGAGCACTCAGAGCCCCAAGGTAACCCCACTTCAGTGGTGGAGCTGGGGAAAGACCTGCATCCCCCAGAAGAGTTTTCATTGCCAAACTATATTGCTTCAGCCCAAGCCTGATGTCCTGAATGCTTTCTCTACTGTCCCTTAGCTCTTTTTATTTCTCCCGCAAGCAGAACTGTGAGTGTACCAGCCACAGCATCTCCATTTCAAATGGTTTGGCTCTCCTTTCCACAACACTATTTCCTGACTCTTTTTCCAATCTGCAGCTTGCTGAGCAGAGGATTAGGATAAACTGAATCAGGCAGAAAAAGGTTTTCTCCAGGCTGGCCTGCATATACTACCTTTCCCCTCTAAGCTTAGGTACCCAGCAGCTCCCTGTTCCTGCCTTGTATTGGATACACAGAAACCTCCCTAAATTATGTGCATGTGCGCAAAGGGATTGTTTTGAAATCAAACCTTCTGAAGTGTGTCTTGAGCCCAGCTCAACTTTGGACACACTGTTGAAATTTGGATTTAATTAATTCCACTTGAGTTTTGAAATGGTGCGATACATTTTTCAGAGGTTTTTTCCCCCCATTTCCTGGATCAGAGCCTCAACCACATTCATGGAAACACTGAAGGGAAAAAAATCCCTAGCAATAATTCACCAAGTGGGAACTGAAAACATTTGCTGAAGAAGAAGGAACCTCTTGGTCTTTGGATGCTGGGAATAATTCAACCTCTTCTCCCAATTCCCTGAGGCTCAAACGGCCCTTTTTCCGGCAGAGCTGTGGTTATTTGAGCAAGCTGCCCTGGGGACAAGTGCATGTTACTTGTAGGATTTGGGCTGGAAAGATCAAGCACACGGATTTGTAGGCAAGAAGGGTTTTGTGTTTTAATAACTGCCAACAGCCCCACAGAAGAGCCCAAGCCTGCAGGATGAAAAGTCCTCCTTGGCAGAATTCAACTCCAATATCCTGGAAGCATGCAGGGAACTGCAGACATCTATGTCAGCATCATCTCTTTCAACAGTACATCTTGCATGCAACAAATGTACCAATCCAGGATTCATACAACCTCCACTTTGCACTTCTCTCCTACACTGCTGTTTTTTTGGAGATACTTCCCAGTATATCATGTGCCTAATCAATAAAGTTAATATTGCTCAATAAGCAGTAAGCCATCTGCCCTGCCTGTGCCATTTGCAGCTGTGCAAACAGTACCATGAAACACGGTACTAGAGTACTGCTGCCTCCAGAGACTGACATTGTAGGAGATTTCCAGGGCAATGAGGTGCCTGAATCTTTGAGAAGAGATGCCAAGGCAAAATGCAAACAAGGATGCTGCCATGGTGTCGCCCCAACCTCCCACAGGTGCAATGACTCTATAAGACCTACCTTGATTGCGATGAAAATGTCACGCTGGGGCACTGGAGGGTTCTAGTGTTTCCCTTCAACTTCTTTCTTCTCCTTAAAAGAACATGTCAAGTTTCTGGAAATGACTTTCTTCCTCTGGCTCCCAACAGAATCCCAGCAGCACCACAGGAGCCTGGAAGGAGGCTGAAGAGGGCAGAAGATCTCAACAGGGAATTTGGGAAAAAAATCTGTATCATTCTGCACTTCTCTGCTCTCAGCGAGTTGAATCCTCTCAAAACATCCAATGACCTATGGCCATTGTGGATGAAAAGGAGTCCCTCTTCACTTAGCCCCAGCTGTAATAGCCCATCTCTCTGTTGGGGCAATGGAGGTTCTCCTCATTTCCAGACAGAGGCCAAATACATCCTCTAGGGCTAGAAGAGTAAGTGGTTCCAGTTCCTGATGTTCAGCTATGCCAGTAACACACAGTAACCATTGCCCAAATTCTCCCTGACAAACACCAGACACACTCAGGACCTGAACTTCCTAGACTATTCTCATGTTGTTGACCAAAAATCAAAACCCAACCCTATTTACAAACAGAGCAGGAGAGCTTATATATACAAATGTGGTAGAAACTGGGTCTTGATCAGCAATGAGCATGTTTGCAAATGGTCTGCAGGGTGAAAATGGGTGACCAAAACTAATCTGGAACTAGGAGTTAGATTCTGAATACTAGCCTGCCTACTCAGACAGCAGATTTTGAAGTAATTGCTCCCTTCTTGAAAAGCACTCGGAGCAGCAGAAAGCGTTAATGCCTGGTCATCACCCAGCCTCCATTATTTAAGCTGCTAGCAGGTAAAARAACTGCCAACCTGCATGGAAAAAACCATCCATCTATTTCCCATCTGTCATGTTTTCTCAAATCCATTCCACATAAATCTAGAATACACACGAGACAAAGTATATACCATTGGCCTCAATTCCTCTTCAAAAATATACAGCATGACCAAAGACAAACCACAATCCCACAATTAAGCATACATTTCAGGACAGATGCACTATACARCTATACTTTCCTTCACTGCTAAAAAGAAATAATTTCACCAGTTTTGTACTCCTGTGTTTAGTGATAGCTAACTGGGTCTCACTCCAAGATTCTCATTGCCTTTAATGACTGCTGACCCTAGAGCAAACCAGCAAACAAAGACTGGATTGGATCCAAATCTACTGGACTGCAGACCAATAGTGTCCAGTCTACAGACTATGGTGTCTGTAGATTTTAGCCCTCTGAGTGCCATTTGGTGATGCAGACAGGAGACAGCAATGGGGTCTGACACCTCTGTTGAATGGCCACTGCCTCCCTCCAACCACTGCTAACCCAGGCACTGGGTAGTGGAGCGGGGGGTCTTTCTTCCTCAGCAATTGAACCCAATAGTTTAAGACGAAGAGTTGCCAGCTTTAATTTCTGTGAATTACTAGGGATGGGTAGAAACTTTAACAAAACATTTTGCCATCAGTAAAATGCTTGTTCATTGACAGAGAAAATATTTAGCTGAAAATTAGCACCTTGAAATGTAAGTGGAAGACAAATTACCTTCATTTTGATCAACTGGAAACAGAAATGATCCATTTTGGTTTGAAGGAACTTTAACTCAACAGTTAAAAAACAAAGTGAAGAAAAAATTAAAATGGAAATGAGTTGAGGCTTTTACTTGAACCAAGATGCCTCTTAAATGTCTTGGCATGAACAATGAATTTCCCAAATCTCTTTACACTGTTTATTTCTAAATACCGGATGTCTGGTTTGCTTGGAGTGTGTGTGTGTAAAGTATTTGCCTGGCTTGTCTGCCCCAATGTCACAATCATAGCACAGACTTCAAGAACTCCTGGCATAGGGAGAAAACACAGCAGACAAACAAAGGGCAGGATAGAGCATAGATTATGTTTGGAACTGCTTTTCCAGTAATGTGGACTAGGGTTCTCCTCCATAGCAATTTTGGGGAGTCTAAGTCACTTGCTATGGTGGTGTCACCTGGCACAGAGTGGCAGAAGGGAATCAGCATGGGTCATACAAGTGAAGACTCAGTTTTGCTCCTTAGAGAAGCCAATGGTTTTCATACACCCAGCTGGGTTTCTTCAGAAACTGTTCCTGTATTTCTGGGAGAGGCTTTGTAATTCAGAATAAAAGCTTACTTTCTGCGTGTAAGCCCTGTGGGACAAGACAGTGACTTCTCACAAAGGGTTTGCCCAGCATACTCCCTAGCAGGGCAAGGCTTGTAATAGCTAACACTGTGTAACCATGTGTGGCATCACGAGGCACGTTATTCCATCTTGGTCCTTCCAGCACCCTGACTGAAGAATCTATGCTAATTACCGGTAATCAATTCCAGACTTCGTTTACAAGGATCTAATCTTCAGCTTCATAGCAAAAACACTGCACCTAAGCTCAGCTAGAGAAAGATGCTGGTCATCTGCCATTCAAAAGGCAAGAGTTGGCTGGGCAGGGAACACCAAGCCTTTGTCTCCTTTCACATTTAAGAGAAAAGCAGTGTTCTTGCTGTTGGGCTGCTGCCAGAGCTATTTCTATCAAGTGAACCTACCGTGGACAGCAGACCTGTGCACTCAAGAATTTAACAAGCCAAAATGTCTCCCATGATATTTGGGCTACTAAAGACACACAGCCCAGCACAGCGGGTTTCCTCCAGCAGCTGAGCTGTCAGCCATGGATGCCCCTTGCTGTCTGTGCATACAGGCTGGGAGCACAAAGGGCCAGGCATGCTCTTGGACTTAACAAACCACAGAAAGACCAAGCCAGCATGACAGCAGACACAAACAAGAATGTAAATAGAGGTGGATTATAAATCTCTGGCTAGGTACCTGGAAACACTTGCATTGTGAGAGAAAGCAACAGCCTTGCTGATGGCATTTGGGCTTAATTTAGGTCATGATTACAGACAGGGTGCTCTGAGCTGGCAGGGGTCAGATGGCAAATCAAAAACAGGCTCCTATTTGTCTTGACTCCTGCTGCTAGCCTCACCTTTCTAGCCCCGCAGCCAAGACAGAAGCAAGCACTGTTCTCCCCTGGCCAGCTGGTGAGCAGCAAGTGTGGTGCAATTCATGCTTACTCTGCTTGCACTGTGCCTCTCCATGGAACAGGAAAAAAGACAACATAGTTGGGTTCTTTTGCTCTAAAGAGCATTTTTAAATCAAGAAAGCAGAGGAAATCTCCAAACCCAGCAAGGGGAGCATGCAGGTCAGTTCCTGTGTGGGGAATCTGAGTTGAAGGCATGGGCCCTGCATACCCTTATGTTCAGAGAACCCAGAGACAGACTTTTGAAAAGATCTCAGTGCAGCTCTGCACCTCCAGCTCACCACCCAGAATGTGTCACAGGGTAACACCCCAGAGCATGGCAGATCTAAGACCTTTACTGGCTCTCAGGTACATGCCAGTGAGTAGGAACTAGCAGTGGAACACTGTGAATTTAGAAACTCTCTGCCAGTCCCAGAACCACACCATGCCACTTGTATCTACAGCCAACAAGGGGCAAGCATGTGTGTCTGAGCAGTCTCACAGCCTTGACAGAGAGAGGAAGGAGCCATGACTCACCCCAAACTGGAGAGCACATACCTAGCAGAGTGGGTTAGAGRCTCCAGACCTCTGCATCCCACCACYGGATCCTGCTGTCTCTCCTAAAGCATTTCAGGACTGTTCTTCATCCTTGCTTGCGTAGGATTGAGAAGCCACGGTCTGACCAGTTCAGGAGGCAATCCTGTGAACAGAGTGTGGAAGGGACATCAACAGGAACATTAATAAATGAACTGACTTTTCAAAGGGCTGGATGGTGTTTGAAGTGTTAATGGCTGAAGGCTACTGTATGATTTAAAAGCTAGCTGGTGTGGACACTGGCTAGCTTTGTTTGAGGTCGTTTGCATTTCAGGCCCACCAGCTCTCATTCATCTCCAGAGAGGCATATTTAGCTGTCACTTGAACTGAACCCTGACTGACACTTCATGCTGATTTTCTCAGGAGTTTGGTGGCTGGTCAGTAAGTCCTGGCAGGAAAGCAACACAAAAGTAGCTGCAAAGGTTGGGATCTGGTCTAAAAATCCCTCTGAGTCCCTGCAAAACATTCCTCTGGTATCAGTAGGCTTTGGATGGGGGCCATCACAAACAAGACACGTGCTGGAGTACATCACAGTTATTTCTATCCAGGAGAGCAAAACAAGTTTCTGAGGGAAAACTAGCAGCTGGAGAAGGACGTGGGAGTCTGGTCCCCTGGGTTTTACCCCTAGCAATAGCTTGTGCCCCAGTGAGTGCTTTCCTGGGGAACCCTGCCTGCTCCACGGGCAGAGGGATCCTTAAAACAATTAGTTTTACTAGTAAAGCTTCACATAATCTTGTCCCAGCCCCTTTCCCTGCTATCAGGCCACAGTGAAGCACTGCTACTCAGACCAAATACACATGATCATCTCTACTAGTCAGAGCCACTGTGTCCCTGGCAGACGCGACTTTGCTGCAGAGCCCCATGGAGGCCATTTGATACCTGTGAGTTCACAGTTCCCTAAATAAATCACTGGTGCCAGAGGGCACATCTGCTCTATATGCACTCACCAGCAGACAGGTGAATTACTGTCTGAATAATCCAAAGACTTTTTTTGCTTGCTTTTTGGGGTTTTCTTCCTATAGCTCCATTTTCTGTGCTTGCCTGAAAGACATCAGGGCAGTGTGTGGAGGTGCAGAGCCTCTGAACATTGGGGGAAGAAAAAGATGACCTTTGGAGAAGTAAAGCACCAGGGAGAAAATAAGAGGAAACGATACACACTGCATTCTATGTGGGTGGTCATCCATTTGTTGTTTATTCCTTCCCAAATTCAAAACAGTCCTGTTATCTTGCAGGTCAACTGCCCACACAAACAAGTGTGTCTGTCCCCACCTCAAAGTATCCCTCTTTCCATGTGGCTGTGTACTTCGCTGGAGCCATGTTGGCCAAGGAAGGACAATGGTTCCCAGCTTTGCTATCCGAAGTTCACTCCTGGCCTCTTGGGCACATTTGGGGTTCTGCCAATAAGCCTGGAAATTTTTAAGTGCATAGGGGCTCCAGTTTCTCCTACGAGTTTGCAAATATCCTACCACCTGTAGCATTTTACTCCTTAACACCACACTATTCTGAATAGGGCTGTAAACTACAACAAGCAGCGCATCAGAAAGTAGGCAGCCCAGGTTTTCCTCCAGCAAAGCAAGGCAAAGAAAAGTTAATCAACTCTGCTCTTTGAAGCTCAAGATAAGTTCTCAAAAATAGGCAGCTCAAAATACAAAAAACTTCCATCAGAGCCCACACTTGCAACCTTTGAGAGACAGATGACTATTACTACAACTAAAGCTGTCCTGGGGCAGAGTGGGTCAAGCACAGCCATCTCAAAGCTCTTCCCCTGCCAGAGTGCAGTGTCAGATGCTTAAGGAAGAGTAGAATACCTTACTAGAGGGGTCTGTGTGCCCTTTCAGCAATTAACAGTTGGGGATCAAAGCTCTTTGTGCACACAGGCTGTAGGAGAGGACTTGTTTCTTAGTGCTGTTCTCCATGGCTCCATTCCCCATGGCTCTGTACTCAGCCAACTTGAAAAAGATGCTTCCTAAACCCAGTTACATTAGCACTCATGTGCCACAGCCAATTATTTCTCTGTCAGGTGGTGCCTAATTACAGGCAGTCACTTATTTAGTGCACAAGCCTTCCTGCTTGGCAAGGTAGGAGGCATACCTTGCCTCAGTGCTCTCAATGTCCAAGCAACTTGGGGCTGCTGGGAGGGGTCACAGACAAGAGATTACACTGGAGTCACAAGGGCATAGTATAAGTTGTCGGGCAGGAACCCAGCACACAAGCACATAATCCACCAAACATGGTCAATGGTGAGACCAACAGCATGTGTGAGCACACCCTTCAGCATACCCTGGATTTCAAAGAAACCTGGTTTAATCTGGATGGGGCCATGGCAATGCTGAAGCTGCAATCCAGTGTGCTATGATGGATTAGATTAAAAATATGCCTCTTTTCTGCCATTTATTGCTGTCTCAGAAGATGTGGCGGAACAACTCCACAGGTAGGACTTTACCTGGACAGTCCAGCAGTCAGCAGTTAGCTGACTTGAGGTTAACGTGGAACAGATCCCCCCCTAGATCAGACTGGGTTAGGGAGCGACCATACAGGTCATACTGGTCAGGCCAGTAGGTGGGAGGTAGCTGGGAATCTCCTCATTTCATTTAGCATGGGTGATGACAGCCTGACTATAACCTTGGATCTTCTTATAGAGAGAACTCCAGACAGTTTGTGAAAAATAGACTCATGACAGTAAATACCAGATGGTTTTTGGAAGGATGACACACTTGAGAGAATGACCCACTGATTAGTTATGAACAGAATATGACCATACACTCTTCCTGTCTGCAGCCACTCAGACCCTGTGGCAGCAGGCATGTTTTCAGCAAATGCAGCTTAAAGTATAATTTAAAGTTATTTAAAAGCTGACAAGCCTCAGTTTTTATCTGCCAGCAATTTTTGAATAACAAATTCAGGATAATCCTAAATTTTATTCACCCAATAACGATCAGTCTGCGGATCACTTACAAGCAATTGCATTGGTTTTGGGTATTCAAGTCCCAGGTGCTTTGCTGTGGGCATGTAAAGGACATCAGTTAGGTTTCTGAGAGAATCTTTGTGCTGTGATGACTTGCAAACCCACTCTAAAATATACAGAAAAGGTATTATTTTAGCCAATCTAGAAATGCACTAAAAGTACACGAGTAATCCAGTTACAGGAAGGAACAGGGCAGATGCCAAACCTGTCAGGGGAACAGGAGGAAAGCAGAGATAAATGCAACTTATGTGCTTTAAAAATAAATCAATAAATACAATCCTTGTTTTACTGTTTTTCCCCCCAACCTGCTAAAATATGCAATTAGCTCATTTACAAATCAAGCACTCATGGCTTACAGGCAAATTGCTCCTTGTTTGCTTCCCTTCACTTCTGAAAGTTGAAGTTAATGGAAAAATTACTAAGAAGTTTCTAGTTTGGTGTGTCTTCCAAAGTTACGTGAATTTCAGTAAAACCAAAATGTTTTCTGAGAAGTTTTCAATCCCCTCCAGCCCCTGCCGGCTCCCCACACCTCCCAAACAAATCTGTGAAAAAGGATATTCGTGGTAAAATTTCCATTTGGGTAAAGAACGTTTCATTAAGGAACAGAATGAGACATTAAATAAAAAGTTCAGACCAATTCTAGTCGAAACACTGGCTAGATATATTTTCAGAAATTGCTTTTCTTCATCTACTTCCTTATTATTTTTCTGCATTTTTTAAATGGAAAAAGATATTCCGATAAAAGGACTTGGAGGGTCCCAGTTTGAACCATACAGAGGTTTATAGCTCCTGGGCGCTTAGCAGATTTGGGCTCTGTTTGTTTTAAATATGCACTACATTTATTCCAAATAAACTCCATAAATCAATCTGTGTAATAGAAACCAGAAAAGTTTATGCAAAACAAATATAGAAAGTCATAAATACTGTGTTTAAGATGTCATTTTTGTGGCTGGTATATTTCTATGGTATGTTTTTACTGTTCGTGGGATAAATTTTTCAGAAACATTAAAATCTTTCCTCCCCTCCATTCTCTATAGGTTTATCCCAAAGAAATAATGAGGCTAGTTCTATAAACCAGCATTTATTAAATCCAAATGGGCACTTCATCTTACAGTAGCTTTCAATATAATCTATTTGATCTTTCAAAGTAGTTGGAAAATGATTTCAAGGGGAACTTTCACAGAACAAATTAACTTGAAAGAAGAGAACATTTTATACTCCAAAGAGGGAGGAAAGCAATTTCCTCAGTTTTTCTCTTTCTGGATTCCCCTTAGCCTGACTGCAGATACGCATATTTGAAGAGGCACTCTCTGTGGCTGCTATTGTATGATCTTAGCAGCGATGCCAGAAGCTCATGGAAAGCAGGGTCACAGACTCATGGGCCCACAAGGCTACAACCGTGACAAGTTCATCTTTGGTGAAACTCCAGATTGCTGAGGAGCTGGGAAGGAGCAGACTCATGGAAACTGAAAACAGTTTGTTCAAGCTGCAATTAAAAATCTACCTCTTAAAAGTTACCCTTCTGTATTTTTGGAGGGACTTTATTTCCTGCCTGCTACAGCTCTTCAGACTGCTTGTTAAATAAGTAGATAAAAATAGCACTGGGGCCATAACCCAATCAGCAGATCCAGGCACCCACCAATTTTAAGAATCCAAAGGTTAAGGCATTACAGGGACACAGCGAGAGGTTGAAGCCCCAGGGCAGATGGGGCGCCAGATGTTGGGGTTTTCCACCAAGTACTAAATCCATCAGTTGGGGAACATGCTGTTCCCATTCTCTCTCCAACAGCCCACTGTTTCCCTTTGGATTCATTCAACTCTTGCATGCATTAACAAGCCTTTCTGAGCAAGTTTCTTAAATAACCAGCAGGACATTAGGAATCTCCATCCAGTCTGAAAGCTCTGTATGAATCTTCTTCATCAGTCCAATTTATAAATGCTGATTTTCTCTGTCTCCATGCATGTGAAGGCTGCAGGAACCAAGCAGAGAATGGAGTTGAGAAGCACTAGGCATTTTGGGACATGGGGATGAGACAGAGCCAAAGGAAGAAAAGATAGAAGTTTTCTCTGTTTGAATGCCAGAGGATGCGGGAGCAGCCTGGCTGAGGCATTTCATCCTAGGCTTGGATTGCACCATTCCCTACAGCACACTGAACTGAAGATTTCCACCTCCAATGTCTGCTGTTCTACATTCTCTTGAAGGTTAACAAGTTTACCTGAGGAGTGCTGGCTTCATCTTCCTAAGCTGTATAAAATCCCAGGAAGAAAAACTTAAGATATTGAAGGGCTTTAGAAAAAGAGGATTTCCTTAATGTGTTCTTTCAGAGATCAGATATTTTTGTTTCATACTTTTGGTGAGGTTACAAATGGTACATGCTTAATGCTTTCTTTAAGTTGATTTCTTCTAYGGGGCTGAATTACTGTTAAAGGCATACAGTACTGTGAATTATAATGCAAGATCTGAACCAGTATCCACCAGGTTTTCCTCCATAGCTGTACTGTGTGGTAGGGAAGGGCTGAGGAACACTTCATCCTTATTTTAGAGGTGGGGAACCTGAGGCACAATGCGAGGACAAATACGTGATTTGGCCAACATCAGAAAATAGCCAATGGCAGGTCCCAAAAGCCTTTATTTTGGTACCGAAGCAATAAATACCTACCCCACTTTACTAATGATAGGGTGCCTTTGAGATCTCTGCCCTTTCAGTGCTGGATAAGGCTGTCTCTGCAGGCGAGCCTTTCTCTGCTCCTGATGAAAGCTTTATACCCTACCTAGCAATACAGAAACCCTTCTGGCAGATGCACATGCTGAAGACATCGTCAGCACCCAGGCACAAATGTAGGATCTGCCAAGAGCGCAAACTTTTATCACCTCTCACTGGACACCTACTTCCTCCAGCACCCAAAAACCTACCTAGAGCCAACAACAACCAAACTCCAGACAGGGGCTACCCACTGGCTCAGGGCTGTGAGAAACCTCAGTTCACCTTTAACCACCTTTCTCAGCACAAGCAATCTTTGTCCGAGCTAAGAGCCATGGCCTGGCACTTCCCTCTGGGCCAGCTACAAAGCTTCCCTGTACTCTCTGTAACCTTCCAAGAGGGACAAAATCATCTGCTGCTCCATGTTTAACACAGGCAGGTGGTTTTACTACATGCTGCTCAGTGGATGCTGTGTTCCACCCCAGAGGTGGCTGGATTTCACTTGTTTAAAATGGGAGTGGGGGACGGAGACTAGGGAAGGAAGCAATCCTTCTATGATGTGTTTCCTGAAGCAGTGTTGTGAAGCCTAACTCACATTAGAGAGTCTCTTGTTCTCCTCTCACAGTTAAAAAATAATTCCCCCCTTATTTGGAGATCTTTGACTAGTCTTTCCTAGGGGAAGCAGAAGGAGGTTGCAGAACTAACAAGGATACAAGAAGACCCATTCCAGGAGAAGGGACCCACTGAACAGGCTGCAGGCCACGTTATTAAGTTATAAAACTAGATGGCTGGAGCAGGCATGGGTCTTCAGGACATCAGACACCCCTGCCCCAGTCAGGGAGCTGCAGTCACGCTAAATCAAGTGCTCTGGGCATTTTCAAAGGGAGCTGTACAGTGACAGGGTCCCAAAGCTTTTGCTACAGCCAACTTTGAGAAAGGCTGTTGACAAGGAAGAGAGCTATAATAAATGGGTAACTCCCATGACAAGGCAAAAAACTATTTATAGCAACCTTGAACTCCACTGCTGGCTAAACCTACTGTGTTACTCTGCAGATGAAGAGAAACAAAACAAGACACCCCTCCTCTTCGGGTGGCTGGATAAATCAAGCAGAGCAGAAAGCATCCACCGGGAGCTTGACACTCCTGTATGTTGACCCAGGAAAGGGACAGTACAGCATCAAGCCCAGCAGAGCTTGGGGAAAGTCTCCCCTAAGAGCATCTCTAAACATTTGCCCTTTCCTATTCCAGTGAGGAAAAACAAGTGAAAGAAAAGCCATTTGGAGAGTCTTAGATGGATCAGAACTCCCTCAAAATGTCTGCATGTGGGCCAAGGTTTTGCAGAAAAGGCTGATGATGTTTTGGGATGGGAATGCAGAGACGTAGGGGTATATGTAATACACTGGAGATATGGGGCCAGGGTAACTGGCCAGCAGGCTGGGTGTAGATGTGGAGCAGGTCTGCTGTGCTGTTCAGCGAGTTGCCATGGAAGCAGAATTGCCATGTTATAGAGCACAGGCAAGATGTGTAGGAGCAGGGTCTCCCTCATGTAGCCTTTGGCAAGCTGTTGGAGGGAGGAAACATGCTCCTGCAGATGCAGAGGAGCTGTCGGGGGACAGAACGCTCCTCCCAGTTCTGGCAGAGACTTTGCAGATGCTCTAGCCAAGTCACGTTTTAACAGCCCCATGCCTCAGTTTCCCCAGCTGTAAACTATTATAGGGATGTTTTGTGGCTGAATACAGCCCCATACCCACAAAGCAAGCAGAGCTCTCTGGACAGATGATCCCAAGGAGTATAAAGCATTTACTTGAGATTTTTTTCCTGTGCTCCTCTCTGATCTTTGATGCTGTCACCTAAATAATTTACAATGTGAAGAAGGAAAGAAAAGACCAGAAGCAATCACACCAAAGCATCCAGCCTCCTCCAGGCATGGCCCAGAAGCTTTGGGGAAGGAAGGAATGTGCTCCCACCCCACCCCCTCATCAGACCTTCTGCATGATGACATGCAAGTGCTTGTTGATCAGTTTATGGATCTGGGGACTGACAGACTTTGAAGTCAGAGCTTGGCATCCCCAGTTATATGCTAGGACTTGAAAGGATCAAAGCTGCCAGCATTTTTTGAGGCCTCATGAATGAGCTGGGTTGGTAATGGGAGCTCAGAATTTGGGATTGGCTCCTAATCTCCCCAACAGCGTCATAAGCATGAGCATACGTTCTGCGGGCAATCTGGTGGCCTTTCCTTGTCTGCTTAACATGCTGTGAGCTGCAGACGTAGGGCACGCTACAGCACTGTGACACATTGCGTTACTTATCTCTGTTTTCTAGCATGAAGGATATATTCTGCATGCAATTCTAGTGCAGGATTTCCTACGTGAAATCCAGACCCTCAACAAAGAGGCACTAATGACAACAAAAATGTTAGTTCAGCTTTTAGATCCCAGCTGGAGCTTGCAGATGTGGCAGACAGGGATAAATACCCCCTGCTTTTTTCACTGCAGTGACTCTTAGATTTAGGGACTGCACTCTCTTCTGTTACGGGGTCGGATCCTGGACAAGGGCTGTTTGGTGTCCTAGTCCTTATTAAGTGACCAGATTTGGGCTGGAGAAGAGGAGAAAGAGGAAGAAGATATAGAGCAGTTCTGAGTTCGCAACCGCCTCTCGACAGGCTGAGAGTGACCCTCTTTCATGTGAGGCATCTGGGACACAGATACAAGCTGCTTCCAGTCTGATGTGGCTGGAAGGGGCAGAGGGCAGAATCYGTGTGAGAAGTTTTACAACTTGTAGCCTGAGCGTCAATCTACCACCCTACATAATCTGTGTCTAGTGCGCAGGTATAAATCAAACTCCTGAATATGAGTTTTCTTTGATTAACATGTCCAACAACTTCCTTGCATTCCTTGCAATGGTCTTTGAAATTTGAACAAGCAAAGCTCTGTCCCAGCAACCCCATTAACTGCTGTACAAGCAAATTGCCTGGTGGAGAGAGGAGCAGCAGGAATGCAGGCTGGTCAAATAGCCTTTTGATAGACCAGACTTGCTGAGCTCAGAAATGCTGTCTGAGTCTGAGTTCCAACTATGAGCCCAGGCTGCTCCAGTCTGCCCTCATCCTGAGGTCCTCTTTGGGAGGACTGCTCAATGTGACAGCAAAGCAGACCCTGGTCCTTCACTGAGTGGCTGCCCTTCAAAGTCCAGCCTTGCAGTTTTGTAGCATTTCATGCATACAGAGCCCCCAGGATCATAGCATCATCTACCACCAGGAAGATACTTGCATGTCAAGAGCCTAATTCTGCACCATGACAGTCCGTGTTACCCTCATGACCAAAACAGTCACGTGGCTTTTCTGGATTAATACGTGTTAACCAACAGCCGTGAATTCCCAGACTCCCCAAGCACTAATACAGCCTGTAAATGAGCCAGGTGGTATTCACTGCATTGCAGGGGACCACTGAGACATTACCAAGAATGCCTCTGGAGTTCACAGTACACCTCATGAGTATAGCTTATCAGTATCTGTCTTAACTAGGAAGCAGTTATAGGCTGTAAAATTCACATCACATATCCTGTTACTGAGATATTGTTCTTGGCCCAGAGGTTCAGTTCAAAGACACTCAAGTCTCACGCTTGAAATTCAAGACCACCTCTCTGTTTTCCCTCCACCCCATGGTGAGAGGATCAAATTCACCCTTTGCTGTGACTTACGTTTTTTTGACTGGAAAACCATTAAAGACTGACGTACCGTTCACAGACATGTCACAGCTCTGAACTCAGTCTGGTCTTGTGCAAAGAAGCCTAATACTTTATACTGGCCAACACAAGTCCAAAGTAGTCTGCTTGAGAAAACTGATTATAGTCAGACAATATTAAAACCAGGAAGACTGTATAATAATAATAATAATAATAATAATAATAATAAATAAAAGAAAATAATAAAATAAAAAGGTCTTCTGAGAGCATTCAAAGATCGCATTTAGTATGAAAGCAGAGCACATACCAGAAGCAGAATCTGCTCAGTCAGTTGTAGGGCTTAATACCTGGACACAGCAAATGGGAGAATGACCTACCCATTTGAGAGGGCCCTCAGTTTGACCCTGATATTATGACAGCTGTGGCTGAGTCTCCATCAGGCTGTTGTTACCCCATCATGCAATATATGCAAAGAAGAACTCAGATGCCTTCACAATTCCTCAGCTTCAGCCAAGTCTCCAATAGCAGTCAGACAAGGAACTTGGGTTCCCACTGCATTTGCCTCCTTTCTTCCCCATCTCACCCCTCCTGTCTCTTCTCCCCCTTTACACTAAGTACTCTGGTTTTACCATCCCAAAGTTCAYGTTTGCTTGGCCTTAAGCCTTCAAGGAAACACAGTCAAATTCCAGCAGCATCATCCCAGCCCTTCTTGATCGCTTCTTTTCTCTATTGAGACTATTTCAAGACACCATTGTCTTGAAAGCCATCTAAAGAACCCTTCAAAAGCTCTCTACAACTGGAATGGCATTAATGCTTACATTAAGAACCTTAACCTTCTCCATTTCACACTTTAGCTGCTTTGCGTACCTGTTCTGCTTCCTCAGATTAAAAAAGAAATGACAAATTCTCTCAGCAAGAGTCTCCTCAGGAGCAGAGACACACTCACCATGGAGCTCATTGCTTTTGCTTCCCTGGATGCCTCAGGCCCATAGAAACCGTGAGAAATCCCCACAGGTCCCAATGCACTCGGATCTAGACCTACCCCAGCTCTCAGCCAGCAAGTCTGCTGGTTTTTGAAATCGCAGCAACTCGCTCGTTTTTGCACTGCAGGCCCTCAGTTCAATGCCTTGAGCGCCAATGGAGACACAGGTGCACACGTATCTACAGTTCACTCATTCATGGACCTCCACTACTTCTGACTGGGGCACTGAGTGATAATTTTACACCTTTTAAGAATTCAACGAGGTATCAATAATCCAATAGTCCCAACTGGCACATACCCAGACTTGGGGACATAAGAATTTACACTGATGTGCAACATAGCTCCTCTCCCTTTCATCTGAGAGCTCCTTTAAATACACAGTTTGACTGGCAAAACCTTGAAGAATACCAGATTTTTGAGTCAGGACTGAAATCAGAACTGCTTTCATCAGGCACCATCAAATGAAAAAGGTCATTCAGAAGTCTTGTGTGATTTAATAAATATATATAATTTAACTGCTTGGGTTTCTTATTAGTGAACTTAATTGCTATATTTTAGTTTACTTGCCATTGCTTAACTAAAAGCATTCTTGTTCTTTATGAGGCAGTCAGCAGGTGTACACATAACTTTATGTCAACATGTGATTACTACTTATTGCTCATTTAACTCAGCAAAAAATAAAAATTGGACCATGTCTCAAGAAAAATAAATAAAAGGAGAATACTGTGGAGTTAGAGCAGAGAAGTTTTTTTAAAAATCAGGAGAGGTTTTTTTTGAATATTTTTTCCAAGCGCTGTTGTTATAGGTGTTTCCTGAGGAAGTGACGGACTTTTTTTTTCCTCCCCCATGACTCGCACCCTCTAGTTTTTAGGGTTTTTTTTTTCCTTTAAGCACAGAATCCGAGAGGTGCAAGCAAGCCATCACAGTGGACAGTTATTTCACTTTGCTGCTTGAATAAACTGATAGGAAGAGAACCAGACTTCTTTTTACTCCAATTCAGTAAAGCAAAGCAGGGCATAGAGGTAGTAGTGTGCTTAATTTTAGGCAGGTGCCTTGCTAAGCTACGGCCTCTACAAGCCACACAAAACCATCAGTGAAATTAAACACCATCTAGTTATTTTATGACCATGCTTCAGTGCAGTGCTCTTGCAACTGGAAGCCATCTGGCTGGGGATGGTTTTATGTTCTGCATTTTCACAGCACCCTGCCCAGCAGGGTCAGGGCCTACTCCACAGTGAGGACTCCTAGGACCTCTGCTCCTTCTTCATAGGAGCTGCTCCAGCAGCACGATCCTACCAGGGCACTGCTGAGGCCCTGGTTTCAGTCCTTCATTGCCATGAACAGCCAACACACCAGTCCTGTGGCGAGATGACCTCTGCACATGAGGTGAAATGTGGGCCCTCAAGCATGTACAAAGGCCAGCTAAGGGTAACTCTTTATAAATTGGCCACTGCCTATGGCCAGTAATAGTCCCGATTCTTGCTGCCACCACCCCAGGCTGGGGATCCCAACAACTTCACATCACCCTTAATAGGAGAAGGTGACAAGTTCTGCACCTGACCCACAAATCCCCCAGTTCAGGGTGAAGGGAACTGGATTCATACTGTTGCTTTAGCTCTTTTACAGAGAGGAGCAGCTTATAAAGGCAGAGCTTCAGGCATTTCAAAAGCTTTAGAGAAAGGCAGGTTCAGATCAGCAGTCAGCTCTAACCCATGTGTGCAGATATGTAGATTATCCTCTAAAATTAAAACCTAGGATGGTGCTGGTAGAGATTAAAAAAAAAAAAAAAAAAAAAGGAGAGAACCTTGTGTAGCTGTGCTGATGCAGCTGTTGGGATTTAATCACTAAAAAAAGAAGTTATTTGACCTCTCCTTGCATACATGGATTCAGCTCCACAGTACAGCACCTTCTCAGTGGAGCATGTCAGCTCAGAGACTCCACTGCATCTTACATGTTCAGCCAATGATAGCTTCTTTAGGAACGCAGGCTGATCCAGGGCACAAGCAAAATGCTCCTTTTAGGACTTCGTTGCTATGACATTCTCAGCAGTCATTGTAAATCTTTTGCTGTTTTCCCCACCTCATCCTCTTGCTCCTCAAAAACCAGTGTGGCCAATTAGCCCCTGGCCTTCACAAACACCTCTCCTAGCCATTTAAAGTGCAATATTTAGCAATGGGAAGTTGCTTCTCTGACTGACAAGTTTCCAAGCTGCTAAATGAGAATTGCTGCAGGAAGACGATGTTTTCTCCCACTGGGTTAATACCCTTCCACTCAACTGTGCACAGAGGGGCTGAAGCCAAGTCTTGATTCTTGGATAGCCTGAGTACTGAGAGCTCAGAGAAAAGCTATTGCAAGGCCCATGCTTTGGTTTTCATGCACAGAAGATTCCAGTTAAGCTCAATGCAGAGTATGTCCAGACTGGATCCTGCAGGATACAGGCCTTGGTGCCAGCTTTATGCATCTTTAGAGAGCAGCTGCCCATGGAACTGACCAAAAGGAAAGTGCCAACAGTGCACAGAAGCACTAAGCTGTAAATCAGGGTGGAAAGTCAGATCTTAACTTTCTGTGCAGACACATAAGTGGCTAGCGAAGTTGTCCTCTGGTTTTACATTGACACACCTGCTTTCAGTCCAGCATATTGACCCCAGATTTGCATCAGCACTGCTGAAAAAAAATCAAGCCAGCAACCCCTACCTCAGCTGAGGCTGCTAGTTAATCAGAACAGGGGCAGCACATTTTGGGCAACAGACTTCCATGGGCTTTTGCCATTGTTCCTTAGCCAGCATTGATCAGAAAACTAAAGAGGGTTGCCAAGTCCTCAAAAGATTTTAGTGTGAGCGATGCAGACCACATGTGCTGAATGGTAAACAGTTCTTGAGGATCAGAATAAAAAGGTCTTTATAGTCCGAGCAAACAAAAGTAAATGCCAGAATCTAAATGAAATAGAGCTTTCCAAAAGCCTGAGGCTACCAAGATTTCAGAGCTGAAAGTGTAGCCTTGTTTGTTTCTTAGAAAGTCCTAAAGAATGTCACACTATCAAGAGAGGTGACCCTGTCCTGTTCCCAGCAAAGCAGCAGTGTCCTTTGATTATCTTCTCATTTCAAAGCACCCCATCTGAGAGAAGTCAGTCCCCATCAGATTGCTTGAGCCTCCTATTAAAGCTAAGTGTAGTTGATTACTTTGTAAGTGGGTAGCCAGCAGAGAGAGGAATACTGCCAATGAAGCAAATACCATTTATTACTGAACAGAGTTATATGGAATACAGCAATCCAGTCTAAGCCACACCACCAGAAAGACAGTCCTAACAGAGAGAAAGCTTTGAAATACTTTGCTTTTCTGTTTTAAAGACATGTATGCAAAAATAGAGCTGAAAGAAGGGGGGTTGGTACATTTGGGGACAACAAATCTGAGGACCAAGTAAAAGCACATTAGTTGGAGAGGACTCTAATTTAGCCACTATAAAAGGACTAGTGCTGCTGTGTCCATGCTGGGTACGTAGAATCGTTCCACAAAGATCCTCGGTCCTGCTTCAAGCAGCATCAGAAGCAGATTCCTTCAGATCAGTGAGGCTTTGTGCAGAAGACTGCCTAGAATTTTAACCCAGTTGGGAACCAAGGGCTCCTGCAGGAATAAATCCTCAGGCAAAGGTCCCAGTTGGCCCCAGGACATACTGCTCTGTAGAGGCTGATGAATGCCTGCAGCTTTGAGGTTACACAGATTTGGTTTGTTTAAACTAAAGTTTTGGCTGCTGCAGCATAAACCTACTACTGCTCACGCACTCCTCACAGGCTGTGCAGGGCTGCTTCCCCCACTTCAGCACAACTGGTGTGGCTGCAGCTGCTCCGATTCCTCCAAGTGCTTTTACTCTCTGCAGCTCTGCTGATGGCTCTACAGCACCACTGGCATGGAGCAGAATGAAATGCAGCCTCCCTGCCTCCTCTCAGCCCAAGTCCCTCCTTTTATGGCCCACTGCTCTCAGCCTTTCCCCATCTCAATTGTTTTCCCAATGCATTAACCAGCACTACCTCACTGATTTCAGCGATGCTGCTCTCAGTTTACCCCAGTATGAAAGCACACATCCAATCAGTGCAGCAAGTCTCTACAGTCCTGGCAAAACAGGCCTCCATCTGTAGTGTCCATCTTCTCTGCCTTCATCTGTGGAGGAGCAGAGAAGTGACAATAAACGGGTGCAAAGGAGAACCAAAGGGCATCTGAATATCACCCCTTCTAGCTACCACAAGGGTCAGGTCAGTAGTCAACATGTATGCCCTGGCTTCTGTTTTTCTTTAGGTCATTCAGGAAATTCCCTGAGGAAGCACATCCAGTCTCTACCAGAGAACTTGCTTTATGTGGGCAGGGACAGCCCAAATCAGGCACAGGACATGGAAAAATGCAATGTCACTAGAAAGGCTGGAAAAGACAAGATGGTTCTCACAAGGGGAGAGATTTTAGGTCCTCTATCAGGGCTGGGGAGATGTTTTGAGATTAGAGATGCTTTAACACTTGAAGCTCATCCCACCTCATACAAACCACACTGGGACCATTTTGAGAATGCAGACAGAAGGCCCATGTCACATCCTCTGTCCCTTTCTCCCCAGATCCTTACCCAATACACAAACCAACTATGGCAGAGTCCACAAGTTCGGAAAGCTTGTAAAGCAGCACCAACCCTTTAGTTCTTTTATGGCCCTGTGGGTGAACAGAAAAAGAAGTATGGTTCACCTTGGGCCTCTTTTTCCAAAGAAATTCTTTCCAGTGCTGTTTTACAGGTTTGCACAGCCTTGCAATGAACAGAAACCCCATAGCAAAACAGGCATTTAAAAAACATGCTAAGCTACCGTGAAGTAAATTACTGACTTAACAGCCAGGCACCTACAGGTATAATTGGGTTTCATTTGAAGAACAAATTAAAGCAATGTGCATATTAGCCTCTGAGTCTGCAAGGGGCAGAAAAAGACAGAATCTGGAAGCTTTCCAAAGTGCACAAGATTAAAGAAGCCCTGCCAAATAGCTCACAGGAGACAGCAGTCACACCAAAGAAGGACCAGCTCCCAGGGAGAGCCAGACCCACACCTAGCTACATCTGCATGCAGACTTCCATCAGAAGGGCAGGGTGAGGGCTCCATTTGAGCCATAAACTGCAAAGCAGGGAAAGAGATGGGTCAACAGGAACATTGATGGAGCCTGATGGGGACACAAAAGGACAGGGCAGGGTGAGCAGTTAGATGGATATTGCAGTTATTGGCTCATAATGCTTCATACTCCACTGAACTGTGAAGTTAAGTGCCCTTTTCCTAAAGCCCAGAGGCAGCCATACGACTTCCCTCTCCTCTCCCAGTATCCAGTCTAGCACTTCAGTATATCTTAGGGCTTTACTGGTACCTATAACTTCTGTCAAATCCCAGTTCATGTGCTACCAAAGACTAAGGTGGGATAATACCCCTGAAAAACTGAAAAGAAAGAAAAAAAAAACCAACCCACTCACCAAAAGTTTCTCCCAGCAGGGTTCTCCACCACAGTCCACCACAGTGACAGCATGTCACAGGCCATAGTTTCCTCAGATATACAGCACTTGCCATTGCAGGAATGTTTGACTAGAGCAAGAGTCTCTTCAGGATGTCTCCACAAAGCAATGGGACCAGTTCCCTTACTCGCTTAGCCTCCTCCATCCACACCTCTTCTCCTGCTTGCCATCTCCTTCTCTTTGCTCCTGTCAAAGAAGAGAGCAAAGGATGAAAACAATTAGCCAGCTGAAAGGGAAAATAAATAACAGCCACTGAGGGCTTCAAAGTTAAGCAAGGAAGTAATTAGTGGAACAGCTGAAAGAGGAAGGCATCAAGAAAAGGCAAAATGTAAAAAAGTCAGATGAAAGAAGTAGGGAGAGATAATGAACAGTCTATTAGCAGCGTCAAGGCTGGTCTTGGATGTTATCCTCCAGTTACTTCTTCCCACCCTGTCCCTGGAGGAGTGGCTTTCCTTCAAACCTGTTTAATTTCTGAACTCTGTGCTGCTCCCTGTCCACAGACAGGGCCCAGATCTAACTGTTGCTTTCTCTCTTCTGACTGAGAAGGCCACTGAAAGTCTCAGCACTCGCCTTCCCCAGACAAAGCACCTGGATTTCAGCAGTGCAACCCAGTCCTAGTTAGGCAGGCAGTGACTGCAAGTCAATGTTTTTCTCTTGACAGCACTGTTCACAGTCCTGCCCTGCAGAGTCAAAGGACTCGGATGACTGTGCTGAAGGGCACAGTCAGACCTTTGGAGAAGGGGAACAACTTGACAT
Organism: Phoebastria nigripes; assembly: GCA_035582835.1. Classification (NCBI taxonomy): domain Eukaryota; kingdom Metazoa; phylum Chordata; class Aves; order Procellariiformes; family Diomedeidae; genus Phoebastria; species Phoebastria nigripes. Next base: position 631,209 of record JAYKAV010002966.1, read on the forward strand.
GAAATCCTGCTAAAGCAGTGCAGAGGGAGGCTTGGCTGGTGTCGATTCAGAACATGAGACTGTAATAATATTTGCCCTCGGTTCAACCTCATATACTGCGTACAAAGGCCTCTGTTCGAATAAAGGAATGGCCAGGGAGACATGAACTGAGAAGAGCCAAGACACTCAAAGCAAAGTCCCAATTCTTTTTGTCTGGAAATCTAACTGTTTTGGAAAGAAACAAAAACACACTGAAGGTAGACAAGGAAAGGGCAGGACAGATTTCTTGCTGAATTTTCTCAGTTTTCCTTGACATTATTTAAGAAGGAGGGAGCAAACGCATGCGTGTTCCACAGAAAGGGTTCAAAAAATGCATTTTTTTTCCTCATTCAGGGAACCAGTTTGGCTGTCGGAGCAGGCTTGGTTTCCTGGATAAATAAAATTGTAGTGTTTTTTTTAGAGCATGCAGGGTTGGAAGGAACAAACCAGGAGTCAGGCAATCTAGGCCTCACCCTGCCCCAATTTTGACCTAGGACAAGCCACTTGCTCACATGGCTCAGGAACAGTCATGAGGTGACACATGCCACTGCTTTTGTAGTCATCCAAACCACAATACCTTCAACATCTCCCTGACCTACCTTTGCCCCATAAGTTTTGAGAGGATTGCTGTGCAGCACATTGAATGCCAGGGCCTTTAATGATACCTGATCCTGGCACTCCAGAAAAAATATAAAAGCTGATTGTCAAGAGAAGGGTAAACCTGGTCTGTGGCCAGAGGGGTGTCAGGTTATAGTAAAGTATTTCTCCGTCCCTCACCTAGACATGTTACTTTCAGCACAGCATTCAGATAACTGCCTTGGCAGAAGTTGTTTTTGTAGCTGATGAGACAGACTGGTCCCTTGAGAGACATTTGAGCCCATACACACCACTAAATATATCAGACACTCAGTTTGATCATATGAATGCTGGTAACCAAGCTTTCTGGGCAAAAAAGACCAGTGCAGCAGTGCTGAGGCACCAATATTTAGGATATTCCAGTTGACTCTGTTTTTCCAAACATGTTTGAGAAGGTCCAGGCAGGCTTACCTGCCCCAGACACTACCTCTTTTCTCCTTGAGGTGTATTTAGCCAGGTGGCAGGTGGTTTATATTTAGAAAAACATTTGTTGAGTAGGAAAACATTTGTACAGGCAGGTTCACCTCTGAGGACTTATTTTCTTTCTCCCTCTTTTGTGGGAACAAAAAGCCTTGCACCAGACCCTGGAGCTACTCACTAGCTAACACTGTCTACATGTGAGACCATGTCGGGTGAGCCCTGGGCTGTACAGCCAGCTCCAGGGAGGCAACATGCCGGTGCACTTGGCACTGGTAGGCTGAGACAGGAGGGTGAGATTATGGATGCCTTGCCTGACAATCCAGATGTGACTTAGATATGCACACAAGAAGCAGCCCCATACTGTTGTAGCTGCTTGTATGATTTTTTTTTTTTTTTTTTTTTTTTAATGCTAAAAAATTGGTCCTCAGCCTTCTGGCCTCCTAATGGGCTGTGGAGGGCAGTTAAATCCAGGTCAAATGCAGCAGTCTAACAAACTCAGCAGTGTATCACTAACAGTCCCATGAAGCAACTCATTGAGTTGCTGGAGTGTGTCCAGAGAAGGGCAATGAAGCTGGTGAAGGGTCTGGAGAACAAGTCTTATGAGGAGCGGCTGAGGGAACTGGAACTGTTTAGTCTGGAGAGGAGGAGGCTCAGGGGAGACCTTATTGTGCTCTACAACTACCTGAAAGGAGGTTGGAGTGAGGTGGGTGTCTGTCTCTTCTCCTAAGTAACTAGCGATAGGACAAGAGGGAATGGCCTCAAGTTGCACCACGGGAGGTTTAGATTGGATATTAGGAAAAATTTCTTTACTGAAAGAGTGGTCAAGCATTGGAACAGACTGCCCAGGGAAGTGGTTGAGTCACCATCCCTGGAAGTATTTAAAAGACGCGTAGATGAGGCGCTTAAGGACATGGCTTAGTGGGCATGGTGGTGTTGGGTTGACAGTTGGACTTGATGATCTTAGAGGTCTTTTCCAACCTCAATGATTCTATGATTCTAAGCACCAGCTCTGCCAGACTCCTCCAGACACCTGCTGCTCCATTCAGACAGCAGCAAGAAAGGGCCAGTCTTGAAACAAGCAGAGCTGCAAGCAGATCTGGCCAGGAAAGCAAGTAAAGCCTGAGGGTGCTATGACCTAAAAGGCTAGTTACTCAAGATAGTTCCCTTGCTAACGGGGCATCTTCTGCATAAAGATTTGTCAGGGAGCAGGAAGGGCCAGCTGCTCCCTCCAGGACAGGGAGCCAAACATCAAGCATGGTAACAAGGCCAGCAGTGCCAGCCCCTTGCCAACCAGCACCCAGCCCCACAATACCTGAGTGAAGCAAGCAGGGCAGACATGGAGATAGCAGCCAACTTCAGCTGATCAGCTGAATCTAGGCCATCAGGCAAGTCCATGCCGATGGGGCAGGTCTGAGTTGAAGCTGGGAAGTCAGGTCAGGGTCAGACACAGTCCAACCATCACCAAGCAAGTCCATAGTGACAAGGCATATCCAAGGTCAAGACAAGAACAGAGTCAACAGGTCAGGGACCACATCAGCAAGGTCCATAGCCAGGCATTAGCATGGCTTGTTGGAGGTACTAGCATGCATTCCTATAACATAGCTCAAGGAGAGAGTAGAAGCTCAGGTCTGAACTTAAAATGGAGTCACGGGGCCCATAGGCAGAGAGAGTGGGTGGAGGCCCCAGGTGAGGCTGCTCAGGGCCATTAAGGCCTATTAATGCACTCAGGGCCAACTGACTGCCTGAAGCATGGCTGCATTGGGTAGAAGCAGGGATGGCAGCTTTACAAGAGAGAAAACACGTGAGGACAGATTTCAGCCCTCATGATTGCATTTTATGCTATAAACAACCAAAGAGGGTTTTGTTGTGTGAGGACCTCAGTAGGCTGAAACTCAGTAACTGGTTTTGCCATAATATCTCAATAAAAGGTACTGCTAACAGYATCTTCTATTGCTTCTGTCAGATACTGTGTTGTTCCTGTCCCTAAAACCACAGATATAGATCCCAAATCTTTCTGAATCCCAGTCGTAGCTCTTAGTCACATCACTGTCCTTGGGCACTTAAATTCCAGGCTAATCAACACTTTGAGATACCTTGACTAATGAGAGTTCATTTACCTCCATTTAATGCCAGCTCCTGAGCAAAGCCTGGTTTCTACTGCCTGCAGCCTTTCCCTCCACTAAATGCAGTTCCTCATTTGGCAGTTTCAAGGTGATCTCTCAGTGATGAGCTAGAGTGCCTTCAATTCAACGGGTGATCTTTTCCATGGTTACCAGCCCACGTGTTAGCAAGCTTAACGGAAAAGTGCTTATCTTTCCTTCCAAGTTACAGACCGCCCTGCAGGTGCAGCCTTTACTGACCCCAAAACCCAAGAGACAGCAGTGATAGAAAGATACCATGAACTTTCTCATCCAGGATACCAAGATACCATGAACTTTCTCATCAAAGCATCATTTGCAAGTGAACTTGGATTTTGCTGTTCACTACCGACACATACCACTAGATATACAGATAACACTGCAGTGTACCTTACTGCTGGGCACATGGATGAATTTCTGTAGTCAGTGTCAGCAGGGGTTTAGACTGGATGATCTAATGGTCTTTTCTGACCTTAAAAATCTATGGATTGTTTAACAGACACTTCAGAAATTAATGCATTATTCATTTATGCAAAGAGAAGTGAACCTCTATCCAGATGAGTTTGATCTGGCAGCATGGGAATGTGCCTTTAGGAGTGGTCAGGAAGAACTTTCTTCCACAGCTACAGAAGCACATGAGGATTTGCACTGTTTATGCAAGAAAGCCAGGTGTTGTGATTGAGCCAGACAATTACAGAGTGGAACAGACACTGAATACACGTGGGCTCAAAACAAGGCTTTCCCTTGCGGAAGGATGTTACTGGCCTATCCTACAGTTTTGCAGCTATTTTCTTGGTAAGTCTCATCGGTGCCTATCATTCCAGCACGTGCGCTTTTGTTCCATTATGCCATGCAACAGCCTATAACTTTCTGTACATGTCCCTGCAAATTACTGAGCAATTATATGCAACAGGTACAAAAACAAACTTCATGTAACTTGCCCTTGCTTTGAAAAAATAAATTATTTTTGAAGTTGCTACAGAGTGTCCAGGATTGATTTAATGCTGCTGCTGATCATGTTGCAAGTGATACTTTAATTAATCTGTACTGACATTCCTGTTTGGATCAAAAATTGCATTCTGGATCCACATGGGACTGCTTCAGCAGTCAAAAGTGGTTGGCTCTGGTCTTGCTATTCTTACCTGCGTGTTTACTGACTCGCTGGGCACTTCCTCATTCTGCTATAACACAGAAAGTGTAGAAGTCAAACAGTGTTATCACCTTGATCTCCAGCATGGCTGAAGTGGCCCTGCTTGTGTGTCCCGGCCCACCCTCTCGTATGAAAAGGAGGGACAGGGAAAATTAGGATGCAGGTGCTTTACTGCATTTAGATAAGCCACCACAGATCTAAAGACCAGCTTAACCTAGTTTCAACTCTGGCAAGCTGCATCCATTCACTAAAGAGAGAAAGTGAATTAATCCTGCTCACTACTGAGGTGTGCTGCAAAAGAGTAGTATGTCCTCTATTATACAACCGAAAAAAATGAGGCACAAAGAAGTTCCAGTGACCCAGCTAGTCCAGTCACCTGAGGGATCCCAGTCTAGTGCTCTGCTACATCACGTTGCCTTTAATTTTATTTACACACTGCTCTCCATCCTCATAAGTCAAGGTCTGGGACCTAAAATCCTCCTCCATGTTTGCTGGAGTTTGAAAACTGGATGCAAGCCCTGTTACTGCAACCTATTTCTAAATAGCCTCTTGTCTGTAGCTTTTTTCTTTTGATCTCCAGAGCTATTCACAGTTCAATTGCTTTCCAGAGATGACTTGCTGCAGTTTGCTTTGGTTTGAACTGGGCTTTGAAACTAGTGACCAGGATGCACCACACTTCTGCACAAGATCTTGAGGAAACAGCAGGGTAATTTATGAGACAAGCTACTAGTCTTCAAAGGATAACATCTTTTCAGCAGAAGTCCCTTTTCTTCAAAGGAAAATTTGCCTTTGCCTTGTGAACTTGCATTTTTATATATATACATATAAAAAATACTTATTTTACACCCACCATGTCTGGGGCATGGTGTGTGTATGTATAAAGGCCAAATGAAAGCAACTGCCCTCAAAGTGTTGGAAGAGATGTTGTCTGAAGATGACTGCTCCCAACCCCTCTGCAATTTAAAGAGGGATTGTAACATGCTCTATGGAAGCAACCAGCAAGGGCTGGCCTCTCACAGGCCAGCATTCGAGCAGGAGCAGACAGCATGCCAGCATCTGACAGAGGAATGGAACCTGTGGGGATGACTCCGGCAGCAAGGAGTCTCCAGGGAAAACAAGCCCAAGCAGATAATTAGAAAGGCAGGACTGTAGTGCTGGCCTGGGAAAGTTGTGGCTCTGCCCTGATGGCTGATGCTGGACAACTCATTTCACTGCCCCTCTTTTGCAGCTGGAGCTATCTGGAAAATACCAGAATGACCCTAATTTGCCCTCCACAAAACTCTTCAACGCTGTCCCCTGCTGTTAAACAGAGGGTTGAGGAATGGCCTTGGATACAGCCTCCAGGCTGATCTGTCTGCCTCCTTCCCGTAGCAAGGCTTTCCAGGCAGCAAACTGCTTGCCTGAGCAGGCCAAAGGGAGCGCAGGGGAGCCCGCTAACGTTGTGTGGTCTGGGCTTGCTCGGGCATTGCAGTACGCTGAAGGGTAGCCTCCAGCTGTCCCACAGCTGTGCTTCTGGTTCACAGCCTTGATGGGCAACAAACCTGGCCTTGGAGGCAGCCAAGAGGTGTCTCATGTGAGAGTGGCTGATACTGTCCTGACCCAACGAACTCTAAACCCTGCCCACACCAAATAACAGGACACAATTCTCAGAGGATGGAGTAAATGGATGTAGTCAATGATGTGAGGCAAATGGTGCTTTTGCTACACCAGGCAAAGATCAAGAATGCRTCTGCCCTGACCTCTACATGCTAAAGGACATGAACAGCCTGGGAATGGCCTGGATGTGCATTGCAATGATCCCAGCCCCATCTTTCCCTCCACATGTTCCCTGGAACAACTCCCTCTTTTCCTAAGGAAAGCTGCATCCTTACACAAAGTGCCGCCTTCTGAGTGCTAGGACAATGAAAACGGATCACAGGTCTTGCTGGAATTAGTCCTAAGATGTGGGGACTCAGCCATTCTGGAGCACAGATGGGGTCAGGTCAGGTTTTTCCCTACAAACAGGAGAAGCCATGTGGTTTTCGTATAGTTTGGAACGTTTTCTTACAGAATGAAGATTGATTAGATGCCTGGAGTTCCCCAGAAACAATGTTGATAGTGTTAGCAGCCTGCACACCACAAGAACCCATTCATAAAAAAAAAAAAATCCTCATTTTTAAATTTATTTTTTTTAACTTTATGTTCTTGGAAAAAGAAGCTTATTGGGTAACTATCAGAGTTCCTCTTTCATCACCTTGTCATAAATCCCACAGGCTCTGAATTCCTTTAACAATCTCCCAGTTAAATTGTGACCTGCCTATTCTAATAAATAAACCTTCCCCTCCCCCCCCCCAAAAAAAAAAAAAAAAGCTGGAAACAGCCAAGAAGTTGCTCCCCCTTGCCCTTGCTCCAAGTTCTGCTAATTGAGACATCAAAGCAGATGGAAAATCAAGGTTGTGCCTGTACAATCCCTGGGCATTAACCTCTCTCTCTAGACCATTTTCAAACAGGGCAATTAACTTTTGCCAACACAGATCCCCCTCTGAAGTTTCAGCTATACGTTATATTCTTCTATCACTATTTATGTGAATGATGAAATGGCTGCTGTCTTTCACCCTGAGGTGGCTGTACCTCGGGGGCAGGTGATGTGTTCCTGGGTATATTTCGTGCACACTCTTGACAGTCAGGCAAACTGACATCCCAACCCAGTTCCAAAACAAAGCCATGCTGTCGCTATAAGGAGTGAAGGCTTTTCCATCTTCACAAGAGCACTGACAGGTAAATCTGATACTGCAAGCTGTGAAAGACACTCTAGAACCAGGTCGGAGTTGTTATTGCTGTAAAGGGTAAATTAATGAAGAAACTGCCTAAAATTCATAGACCATGAGGGTGCACTTGAAAAACTGCCCCTGGGCAGATAGGAAGCAGTGTCACCTTAACTACATTGGATCAGTGCTTTGCTCCCTTATGCAGACCTGCAGGGTTAAAGAATTGCAGGACTGCTTTATGCAAAGACACCAAGATACTAGTCCAGGTAACCAGCTCAGCCCTCCAGGCCTTGTTACCTCTTCATGTTAGCTGCTGGGCTGCCAGGCCTCCACAGCTAATGTCCCCTGGGCTAGCTAAATCCCCTACAACCAGCATGCTTGTCATCTACATTGGCAACATACCCTGAGGCATCCAGGCAAAAATGGTCACGACAGCAGCCATTGTAGTTGCTCTGACCACTGTGAGACCACTGTGTAGCTGATCATTGTTGGCTGAGAAAACAGATGGGAAGAGCTGCACTGTAGGTTTAGCTGCCTTCCTCGCTTGCATCTACAGTGGGGAAACAAGAGAGCAAGTCCACAGGAGGTTTGGTTTAGGAGGTGAGAGAAGTGTGCAGTTTCAGTAGGGAAAGAATATTGTGTGTTCTTCCCCATGACGCCAAACTTGACAGGGAAACAATTACAGGGGTTTCCCTGCCCCAAAGGCAGAAACAGATCTGCCATGGTGGAGAGGAGAAAGAAGGGAAGGGGTGAATGATGTCCCTTCCTTCATACTGCCTGTTGTGAGAGGTGTGCTGTGGATTACATGACAGGTAGCCATGGGAGCACCCCCTCCCCATTATTCCCCCAATATGAATGATGCAGCTGCTCCCCAGATTTACCCAGATCATTTAAACATTGCAAAGAAACACATTTGCCCCGTCCTAAACAGAAAGCTCCACCATGGAGCAATGTCTAATTCATACTGAGCCCCATGGAGATAAACATTTCACTTACATCCCAAGAAAAAATAGTGCCAGGCCTCCCAGGGGCCACAAAGGGTCCGCAGCATTTTTGTAGCTGGTTCGACAGGGTTAACATATGTGTACCCATGTTATACAGAGCAAACAGGATGCATAAATTAATGTTGCCCTTGGGCAAGAACAGATCAGGTGGTGCTTGTTTTCTCCCTAATTTGCTGGCATAGTTGTTCTGCTGGTGAATAACCCCGGTGAAGCCCCCTGGCACATTTTCACTCATATTTAGCTCATGCCTCTGAACACTGAACATTCAGGACAGAGACTGAAATGGGACCAGGCTTCATTGAAAAGTTGGCCCCTAACACACACACACATTTAACTGCTCTATGCACTGAACACATTGCGCCTAGACAATATGCTGCTCCCAAAAACGGTTTGCAGGTTTCCTTGTAAAGGGGATGGTGGCAAAGTGCCAGCGACAGACACAGCTCATAAGCCCCATTCCTCCACAGCTTCTGCCTCCTCCTGTCAGATAGGACAGTCCCACTAAGGCAGACGCAAAATACAGCCTTAGAATAACTGTATGTAACCTCTCCCTGATTTAGAAGACCTGGGTTGAACACTGCAGGTTCAGGACATATCAGTGGTAAAGGGCAGAAATCTGCAGCTTTCCCTCTTGAGGTATCTGTATGAGTTACTTCACATCCCTGCACAATGCATAGTGGAGATGTGACATGCCCCCAGCTCTGAATGTGTCCCTACTGCCCTTCAGCAGTGGTAATTCACAGTAAGCCACAGGACAACTGAGCAGAGGTCCTGATTCAGCCAAGCACATTTGGCGCGTGCTTCAGTTCTTCAGTGATGGGGTACCAGTGTGTGATGTTCCCTGCAATGTATGACAACATGAGCATCTGGCACCCTGGCTCCTAATTTTAGAATTAGCCTGTTTGTCCAATGGATGATTAGAAGTGACCCTCACTTCTGGCAGGAGGAGTCCCTCAAAAACACACACTGGCAGGACCCCATTTTTTCTCCTTCTCCACCCCAGGTGCTGGGGGGGTTGGCTCACCTTCAACCTACACTGACCCACACCTACTGCTGCGACCCAGGTGTCCAAGTCCTGGAGAAAGAGCCCAGCCATCCATATTCAGCTTGGGAGGCACAGACGAGCACCAGAGCTTCTCTCCAAAGCTTCCTGGCAGGCTCTGACTTGGAGGAGAGGGAGGGAAAGAAGAAATTTGAAAACACCCTTTCCCCTTTCAGAGAAGTGTGCTGGAAATAGGTCTGCCTGCCAGCTCTTGCGGTGTAGTTGCCAGGCAGTAGTACTGCTTTGCAGTCCAGGATCAACAAACTACAGATTTGTATTCTCACCAGGGCCAGCATTATTACTGCCACAACTTAACACCCTTAAACAGAGACTGCTGCAGCTGAGAGCGCTGTCTTGGGAATCAGGACAATCGTAGCAACCAGTTGATGAAGGACCCACAGAAAAGAAGAGTGGCTGCTATAAACCTCGTGGATGAGGCAAACTCTTTCCTCTTGTGGGTAGAAAACAAAATRTCTGGTACCCAGATGGATGGAAAAAGATGTGTAGGAAGGAAATGGACCAACCAACTGAAGATGGAGCCCTTTGGATGGACTGCCTGGTGGCTTGACCACAGCCAACAACATTGCTCCAGCAGGATGCTGTCACTAGGACTGTGGGAATTAGGACTGGCATCCACCACAATCTGTTGGCATAAGCAAGCCCCCCCCCCCACCTGACCAAGTGTCTAACTTTCTCCATCTCTCCTCATCACCCTGCCTCTCTCTCTCTGTCTTCATATCCCRACATGGTACAACCACCTATTCTTCACTGTATCCTACCAGATCTCCTATGCCGAGCAYGGTCCTTCTCCATTGCAATTGCCTTTTTCAGAAGAGCAACCCCACAGAGACTTACTGACCCTGGGAAGGGTCCATAGAACCAAAATCCCTGTAATTTTCTGCGCACCCAGTTTCCCAATTGAGTCAAAGATGCATTAGACCATGAAAATTAGCATAAATTTGACTACATCTACTACATGTGGACTACTAAATATACATCTTGCAAATGAGAATTATTGTTTGTTTTGAATCTAAACAATGTTGCAGAAAATGTGGCCATTCATACAACCTCAGCAACAGCAAGTGACCAGTTACTTGTGTTCAGCTCTAATGATTCATCAGCCAGCAAGCAGTAACAGACACAATTAAACTCTTGTGGCAGTAGAAATAAAATTGAGATGCTGGAAACGCTTTGCTTTTTCCRCACACAGATCTGACTCAGGTCATTGCAGAGAGTTGGAGCAGGCTCCAGGTGGAAGGGTTTAGGCATGGTAATTACAGCATGAGATTCACTGTCAGTATTTGCAGAGCAATCCCTTCGTGGTGCATAGCAAGAGGAGTGGGCAGGGTGAACAAGAGGATAATGATTCATTGTGACCAAGGGTTTTCGTCTCACTCTGATTCCTGTGAACCTCTCAGAACATGGACAGGATACAAATAAGAAAAAGTGCAAATTCTGTGCTTTGACTAGTTGTTCTTCTCTTCTGGGACAGCACCTTTTGCTGGCCCCCAAAACTTCTGTTGCAGACAAACTGCATCATGGAGGGACCTCTCCATTTCCTAAGACTGAGGATGACAGTGCTACATATTCCAGGAGCTACTACTGCTGCAAAACTTCTTGAAGAGAAAACCAGATCATCTCTCAAGACAACATCTTCCATCTGAACCTTCTGGGGCTGATGCTTCACAGGGAAATTATTCATCAAGAGCTCTTAAAATTGAGCTTGTAGAATGCTATCTTCCCCCTTGTTTCTTTCAACAAACAGCAAAAGATACTCTGGCCACAGAGGTGGCCAAATCACCTCATCACCTTCTCTCTGACAAGCTCATACCTATGTACCATCACGGTTGCTGAAAAGCTGTGGATGGCTCCAAATCAGGATTTATTTTTAGGTTTCCAGACTGTGTATGCTTGTGCCAAAAAAGCCTGATCCAAAGTTTATTCAAGTCCACGATAAAAATGTCTAATGGCGTGAATGACCTCTGGATCAGCTCCAAAGACTGTGCACTGATATTAGCACTGGGGCTGGCTGAGGATTCCCTTTGGGAAGGCTGCCCAGTAAAGAGGCGGTTTTCACAAAATTGAAATTTTCAGGGAGAAAATCATCCTGATTTTGAACCCTCTTTCCTTTCAGAATAAAGAAATAAAAATACACTTTTTTCAATTAAGAAAAGTCAAGAAGCAATATTTTCTTCAGGGCCAGTTGGAACAAAATCAGAAAACTATGTTTTGGTTTAAACGTGTTCAATAAACCATTAAAACCTCACTTCCCTATAAGTACACTGCCTCACTGGGGCTGTGGTTTAGATGTCTCATCCTTCCTGCAGGCTGTTTCCTAGAGGGCTACATCCACCGTGATGCAGAGTGGAGCCTAAGGTCTGTGAGACATGATAGCAGCTATGCACTGTCCCCTGAAAAATATGAGTATTAAGTTCCTGGATGAGAGCTGCCAGGAGGAAATACAATTCAAGGCTGACGTTCAGGGTTGAACGGAGTTAAAGCAAAGCTTTTTGGGTTAATTGAACAAACTAAAGTGAAGCATGTCAATTTGGAGCATGCCAAAACATTTACTTTTGATCAAAAAATGTCAGAGTAAAACTTATTTCCCTCTGCAAACCAAGATGTTTTGAAATTTTATTCCATGAAAAATTTGGAAACATCAGTGTTTCTTCACAGCCAGAGAGAGAAACAAAGGTTTCAAGGGTGCAAACCTCCCTTTCACAGCACTGCAATTAGTAAGAAAGCAAGAAAGGTGAGGAARAAAGGAGATGTGAGAAGCTTACTGCTCTGTAGCTGAAAAGCCCTGCAGAAATGAGCACCAAACATCCACCCTCTCTCAGCAGCTGTCTGCCTTGTATTTCCAGGATCCTTTCCCAGGGTAACAGGCAATCCCCCAGCCTGGAGAGATTAAAGAATTGCCAGCTGATGAGAGATAGTTTTGAGTAACCACTTCCCTGGATGCCCCAGCTCACCATGGCAAGAACACCTCTCTAGGGCTTTGTAGGCTCTCAGATCTAATTTGACCTTGATTGCACCATTGTCCTCCCTGGAGTTATTAATGGTTCAACTAAGGGAGGCCAGAGTTCATTCCTGTCCCACATACTCGCCACCCAGTTGACAGGCAGTGTGAAAGTAAAGTGGCATGTGGAGCAAGCACTGGGAAAAATCACCTTTTGATCTCATTGAAGGTGGTCTTCAAACCAGGTCATGCTTGAGAGAACTGGCAGGGAGAATGAGGAGAGGCTGGGCTGCAGCTGTCTGTGTTGGGGCGGTCTCCAGTTCAGAAGAATATTTGCCTTTCTCTCGCTGCCAATTTTGGAGCCTTTATAAATACCACACCTAAATAAAATGGAATAAAATAAACGATCCTCTTCAGGCACCCCACGCCCTTCCATCACCCTCCCTAAGAACATCTCGACATCCAAGGGCTGCAGGGATGCATGGGGGAGGGAATTATTGTTAAAAATAATCAGTCTAGGGAGGAAAACAATTTATGCTGGGTCTGGGGCAAGGATGAGGTTCCATTTCCTTCTGAGAATCAAAGTGAACAATGTCATCCCAGAGCCTGCTGTGCAGTCATCAGTGACTTCCGCAGCACAGCTTGTAACCTGCAGCAGCACAGACGGAGTCAGGACACGGTGTGGGGGAGCAGCCAGCCCCTTCCCTGTCACTTGTCCAGTGACAATACTTCACAAGCATCCCATCCCGTCCTCACTGGTAAGTCTGTCCCTTGATGTGAAAGGTTCTGTTTTGCCGTGAAGCACAAAACTTAATTTGTTAACTGTTTGGCAAGACGCCTTTGTCCTGTGAATGCTCCTGGGCCCCAGCACAGATTGAGGGCTATTCCCTGGGGGTCTTATGCTCACAGACAGATATTCGCCAATTCCCAGCAGGTAATAAGAGCTCTAGATATTTAGCCACTTTTTCTGAAGAAGGTGCTTGACCAGAGATGAGACGGAAGGTAGATGCAGCACTAATTAGCTCTGAATCAAATGTGGTTCAAAACACAGCTCTTAGGTGAGTGGCATTATCCTCTCCTTCGAACTGGACCATGCGATCTGTAAATGTCAGCTCTGGAATACACACTACAGTGTGGTATTTACAGTGCCCTTTTATTATTGCTATTATTATTGTTATTATTTTCCTTTTTACCTGGGGACTGAATGTTTGGGGACTGTGGCAGGAGAGGTCTGTACATCTGGAAAGCGTCAGATTTAACGCCCGAAGTCATCAGCCCAGGTCAGCTAAAAGTACATGTTTGCTTCCAGCAGCAGCTGTGCAAACTCCTGTTGCCTCGGTTGTGCAGGGCTTATGTAAAGATTCCTCAAAGACAGTGCCCTCTTTGTGAGCCCATAGCTCTGCTGATCCCTGGCAATTCCAACCCCAGTTTCAAAAGAAATGGGCCTAAAATGGCACTCCCACCGCAAACAGATGTATTTCAGCCTCTGTCTAAGGCAGCATTCATTTAATCATGAAAAGGAAAACATCATAATTTAGGGTCACACGTCTCCTGCCTGTCAGTCAGGCACTGCCAGCTATTTTTACAGCATCCCAGGGTGTTGTGGCAGTCTAGAGAACAAGTGATACACCTTTCCAAACGCTGCTCAGAACGATACCACTCAGTGAGAAGCTCTGAGCTCCAAGCTTTGGGTTTGCCCCTGGTTTTGTTTTTCTGAGCAGGCTTGAAATAAAATATTTCTGTGTGTATTGCACACTTTTTTCTATTGTGCACTGATTTTCTTTGCTTCCCGTTGCTTCATGGACTTGCCCTTCCCACTGCAAATTCTGTATTGCAGGTTCAGTGTTAGAACTTTTCTCATGGTGCTGTAGCATGTGGGTGGACCAGATGTACCATGAGAACAAGCTCTCTCACACCAGCGGCCAACAGCTGAACAAAACTATACATATTGTAAGAGAAGCCAAATTTCACTCACTGACTTCAGTAGCTTTCAGTTGCTTCTGTTTTACATTGAGATTGAATCTGGCCAATTTATTTAACCCAATAAACAAAATTATAATTATAAACAATCCAGTAAAACTACTGGGCATCTGAAAGAGGCACAGAGACCATACAGAAAACAATCCCAGGTATCTCTGCCTTGTAGCCAAATATTGTATCTGCAATGCAAACAAAACACCTCCATATTTACAGTTCGGTGGGAGTTTTGATTATGTAATAGCTTTAGGGTTCAAACCACTGCTCATTAAAGTCAACAAGAGTCTTTGCCTTGACTTTAATGAGCTCTGAGTCAAGACTGGAACATACAGCATTTTACCAAGAATTCAAAGTGGAAAAAAACCAACTCTGGTAAAGCTCTTACCTTGGTCTTTCTGAAAGTTGAATGCGTGAAGGGACCATGCTCCTCTTGCTGTGCAGTTTCAGCCTCCACGGGTAAAAAGCCCTGCTGAGCCCCTCCTGACGGTGCCAGAGTTCCTCACACTGAAAAGTCCGCTAGCAGATTTCATTACAATAATTGCGTGACAGTTAATACTACATTGTAGTGAAAGTGAGCAAGAAAACGCAAGGGAGCAAAATCCAGATGATCAATCATCCTTTTCACTGACACTGTCTCTACGTGGGTTGTTTTCACCGGAAATATACACCTAATAATTGCCCTGATTCCTTGTTTTTTCAACATCATTTCTCTGGCAAATGCCATTAGTTACTGTGCCATGGTGATTTAAAGCTGAAAACCTACTGTGACCTGAACTAAAAGATAGATTAACTTATCTGCTTTAACAAGGAGTTGCTTGAAGTCTTATAGGAAATACTGTATGAACTTACATTTCATATGGCCAGTAATTGCTTTTCCTGTTATTTTTCTATTAAAGAAATACAAAAGGAAATGGGAGCTGTGTGCATGATGGGGACTGGGTTGTAGTGCTTTAAATCTGCAGGTCATCAATTCAAGGTAATTTAGCTGATGACTCCAGTGGTCTCAGCCCAGCTGTCAGGGGACAGGTTACCACACCTGGCCATCCACCAATGCTAAAACCTTGATGGCAATTCAGTAAATACAGAGAGCTTTGACTGACCAGCCTAGCCCAAAACTTGAATCCCATGCCTGGGGGTATTGTTTCAGACCCATCTGTTAAGCAGCTGGATACAGCACGGTCAGACACTGATGAGAGGTACCTAGGTCAGTCCCTCTGAGCACCACATACAGAGAGGTCAGTCTCTCTCTGTCTCTGATTATTACAGAAATCAGAAAAGGCTGAGTAGATTCCCAGTGATACAGGGTTAATCCTGGATAGCCACGGGGGAGGGCTGTGTGTGAGGGATCTGCTAAGAGCCTGCTGATAAGGATAAAGAAGAAGGAAACCGGATTTTCAGCAAAATGACCAATAACAACGAATTTACTGAGTTCCAGCACCTATGGACTGATATCCTTCAAGAAGGCTCAATTCTCAGCTCCCGTTCTTTCATTAGGAGAGATGCTGAGATCATGAAGCAACTGGTTTTCTGTGGGATATTAACTTAGACATGGGAACCAAAGACTTTTAACTTGAAAAGGTCCCTAGGACAGTGAGTCCTGACTGGTTTTTTCCATTTGTGGACTCTCAGCAGTGATGCAGCTCCTGTACAGTGAATTTAAGCTGACTAGAATTGCTTTTCTTGGTTTCCTTCCACAAGTGACAGGTTGACAGCTACTGCTCTTGGAAGAAGATGGCCTTCCAATCCTCAGGTCACCATATGGTGCATAAATAATTTCTTTCATGTCACACCTGAATTAGAGCTGTAGGAAATAGAGCTAAGAGACCAGTGAAGCCATCTCCCCCATTGTCCATCACGTGTCACTGTGTCATGCCCTATTTTCAACATGCCACATCTCAACAGGCAATTTGAGAGCTGTGGTTGTCCTTCCAAGCTTTATAAATGTGCTAAATGGGGTGGATACCTGGAGAAGAAATGTGCCATTAACTGTTAGACATTACAGGAGGGAATAATGTGTCATAAATCAAAGAGACACAACACTATCACAACAGGCTAGCCAAGAATATGAAGTATAAGAGTCCTTATAATGACACCTATTTGTTGAGTCAAGAATTTCATCTGTAAGCTGTTCAGTGAGGCTTTACACCTCTCCTCTGGTCCTGCATTCTAAATGATAACTTAAAAAAAAATCTGAAAAAAATGTTTTGTTTTTTTCTTGGGGAGGGTTATCCTCACTGTTATCCATGCTTCTTCCATTTTTTAAAAAACTCCAGAAAATCTTAAGCTGTGAAACACTTGCTTTTTTGAAAGATTTTTTAATTCTTCAGAGTAGTTTTTGGTGTGTTCTTGGTTTTCTTTAACCATGCTTAGAACAGAAGCGTCCTTCCCACTGCAGTATTTTCCCTTGCTTGTCACAAAACTAAGCAGGCTAGAAAAACAGAAGTAAGAAACACAATGTATGTCTAGAAATCAGGGAGTGTAAACATACCAGCAGAGAGCCACCTAGTTCCCACTCTCAATGGAAGAGTAACTGAAGGAAAGCACATTAGAATCATAGAATCATAGAATCATTTATGTTGAAAAAGACCTTTAAGATCATCAAGTCCAACTGTTAACCTAGCAGTGCCAAGTCCACCACTAAACCATGTCCCTAAGCACCACATCTACATATCTTTTAAATACCTCCAGGGATGGTGACTCAACCACTTCCCTGGGCAGCCTGTTCCAATGCTTGACAACCCTTTCAGTGAAGACATTTTTCCTACTATCCAATCTAAACCTCCCCTGGCGCAACTTGAGGCCATTTCCTCTTGTCCTATTGCTTGTTACTTGGGAGAAGAGACCAACATCCACCTCGCTACAGCCTCCTTTCAGGTAGTTGTAGAGAGCAATAAGGTGTCCCCTCAGCCTCCTTTTCTCCAGGCTAAACAACCCCAGTTCCCTCAGCTGGTCCTCATAAGACTTGTGCTCTAGACCCTTCACCAGCTTYGTTGCCCTTCTTTGGACACGCTCCCCCCTTCTTGTAGTGAGGGGCCCAAAACTGAACACAGTATTCGAGGTGCGGCCTCACCAGTGCCGAGTACAGGGGGACAATCACTTCCCTACTCCTGCTGGCCACACTATTTCTGATACAAGCCAGGATGCTATTGGCCTTCTTGGCCACCTGGGCACACTGCTGGCTCATATTCAGCCAGCTGTCGACCAACACCCCCAGGTCCTTTTCCGCCGGGCAGCTTTCCAGCCACTCTTCCCCAAGAGTTCCCTGTAGGGTTGCATGGGGTTGTTGTGACCAAAGTGCAGGACCCGACACTGAGCCTTGTTGAACCTCATACAATTGGCCTCAGCCCATCGATTCAGCCTGTCCAGATCCCTCTGTAGAGCCTTCTTAGCCTCAAGCAGATCAACACTCCCGCCCAACTTGGTGTCACCTGCAAACTTACTTACTCGATCCCCTCGTCCAGATCGTTGATAAAGTTATTAAAGAGAACTGGCCCCAATACTGAGCCCTGGGGAACACAACTTGTGACCGGTCGCCAACTGGATGTAACTTCATTCACCACAACTCTCTGGGCCCGGCCATCCAGCCAGTTTTTTACCCAGCGAAGAGTACGCCCGTCCAAGCCATGAACAGCCAGTTTCTCCAGGAGTATGCTGTGGGAAACAGTGTCAAAGGCTTTACTAAAGTCTAGGTAGACAACATCCACAGCCTTTTCCTCATCCACTAAGCGGGTCACCTTGTCATAGAAGGAGATCAGGTTAGTCAAGCAGGACCTGCCTTTCATAAACCCATGCTGACTGGGCCTGATCACCTGGTTGTCCCACGTGATGGCACTCAGGATGATCTGCTCCATAACCTTCCACGACACTGAGGTCAGACTGACAGGCCTGTATTTCCCTGCATCCTCCTTCCGGCCCTTCTTGCAGATGGGCGTCACATTTGCTATCTTCCAGTCAACTGGGACCTCCCCGGTTAGCCAGGACTGCTGGTAAATGATTGAAAGTGGCTTGCTGAGCACTTCCACCGGCTCCTTCAGTACCCTTGGGTGGATACCATCTGGCCCCATAGACTTGTGTGTTTCTAAGTGGTGTAGCAGGTTGCTAACCATTTCCCCTTGGATTATGGGGGCTTCATTCTGCTCCCTGTCCCTGTCTTCCAGCTCAGGGGGCTGGGTACCYBGAGAACAACTGGTCTTACTATTAAAGACTGAGGCAAAGAAGGCATTAAGTACCTCAGCCTTTTCCTCATCCTTTGTCACTATGTTTCCCCCCGAATCCAATAAAGGATGGAGATTCTCCTTAGCCCTGCTTTTGTTGCTAATGTATTTATAGAAACATTTTTATTAGATGTCTTAGCAGATTGTATTCCTCCACATGGTGTTTCTTCTCCAGCTCCCATTGCATCTTCTTCAGGCTTTCATTCCTCCAGCTCTGCTCCTTTGCAGGATTTCATCACCAGGCTTTATGAGTTATATTTTCTCATTGTAAGGAGTGATGCTTCCTTTGCAAACAAAGAACCAAATCCTTCCATGAAGAAGGATTTGATTTTGACATTTTTTTCTTCAATTAAAAAAATGATTCCTTCAGGCTCCACAACCTCAGGTAGCTTAACTGAGCTAACTAATCCACTGTTTTTAATTTAATAAGCCAGCTCTAAATACATGCAGTTATCAGACTTTTTTCTTTTAAATGGACTGTTTATCTATCTCTCTTGGAGGCCCTGATAATGAGAAAGTGAGAATGCCCCATGCAAGGTTGGCACTAAATCCTCTACAGATCAGAAGATACATCCCTCCAGTTCTCAAGCTCTTCGTGGTTCAAGTTACCTGTTACCACAGTGGCATCAGTGCTACACACCCTTGGAAGCCTTACCACTAGACTTGTAGTGCTAAGCAAGCCCTAGCAGTCCACCAGTGATTCTGAAAATGGTTAGGTCTGAGCAAGTGCATTCATCTTTGACCAGTAATGTCATTATTAGCTCTTCTGCTCTGCCCTGTGGATGGAAATGGAGGCAGCTACAGTCAGACCTTACTCTGAGTAATCAAATAGAACTCGTTAGCGTTAGTAGGAAACCATGCTGTAAATGTTTGTTATCCCAGAGTTTCATTGAACAGTCAGAGTCCATTTCCAGCTGGGCTGTTTGGGGACAGCCATGAGCATGAGTCTGGAGCCTGTCTGGGACTCACTCTTCTCAACCTGAAGACAGATGCTGCRAGCACTGCTGGTCATCATCCACAGCAGGGAGGGCAAGAACTACAAAGAGACACTCTCCCTCCTTTCTTCCTAGTATAGTGCTTAGTCCAAATGAACAAAGCAAGACAAGACTCAGTTTGGATCAGAGAGAGATCACCTACCCTTCAGGTGGGGTGTTAATCCAGCCCTGCATTCACTTTTTGGCAACAGACTTCACGATACCCTTACAGCCTTAAACACCATGAGGTGCAAGTACAGATAATCTCCAAATGCTTTACTTGCACCATAAAACAAGGCACCGGTCTTATTCCCATTCTGCAGTTGGACCCAGAGGCATGGTGGACTTGAGCCAAGAGGGGTCTGGTTCTCTGGAACGTCCTGCCACTGACTCCCAAACAGGCAGCCCATTTGGCCTCTGCTAGCACTGGGCAAAGCTTTAGTTCTTCGTTTTTGATGCCTTATTCAAATCCCACCGCAGTCCCTCCACACGCCAGTTCAGTGCGAGAACAGGCCCATTGGGGTTGCAGAGAGTTCCCTGCAAGTGGGCAGAAGGGCCATGTAAAAATCAAATCCACATGACTGTATTTACAGGCAACCAAAGAGAGGGCTGCTCTTCCAAGAAAAACTTTTCCATGTAAAAGAATTCTTAATCTCCCCTTTGACTGTCATTGTTGAAATGATGGCTTTGCAGGCTTGAAATTTAAGACCCTATCGGCGTCTTTTCTGTTAGCTGTGATTTATGAATGGTTTCGCTGTTGATTATCCTCCAAGATTACAGCACAGCAGCCCTGACAGACAAGCAGAGGAAATTTCACAGGATAACGGGCATGTCCTTTGCCAGGGCAGTGAGGCAGGGAGGTGTGTTTTGACTCAAGTATGTAACAATATCAGCAAATGCCAACTGGACTCCACAGGTAATCGAATAGTCTGCATGTAGCACCCTACTCAAAGGCAAGCAGAGTCAGCGGAAGTCTTTATGATGATTTCTCTGTGCTTCAGATCCTTTGCTCATTCTGTAATACAGCATTCAGTTATTTTTTTGCCTTGATTGTGGCACAAACTGTACAAACTGCAGTCAAATGTGAGAAGGCAACATATGCATATAACCCTATGCATGTTCTTCAAAGATCACCCTTCTTTACTGCAGTTGCAAAATCTGCTGTCTTGTCTGAAAGATGCACTGGCTTTATGTCAAGCCCAGAATATTCAAAGGAAATTTGCTTCCTCTGATTTATTGCCAAGAACAGGCACTCCTGACCCCAGAAAAGGAGTTTTTGTGGCTTTTGTTCCCATTTCCTGCTAGACAGTTTGTTCCAAGTCACTGCTAGGAGGGACTGTTTATCTGGTGAGGGTAAGAGGGCCACGGCAGGTGCAGCCATGACTTGAGGGAGCTGCATAGCATTCYGGTTGCTCCCACAGTGCAGGACTGACACAGTGCTAATAGGAGATAGGAACAAGCTACAAGCCCTTGTAGTGACTTGGCAAAGCCATACTTGAGGATGCTGCAAGGAGACCAGGTATCTCCTGAGAGAAGCTCTCAGAAGCAACTGCCTATGTTAGTTTGTTTCCTTCTGGGCTGCGGCCTTCACTGGACCAGACAGCCAAGACTCAAGAGTCCAGGTCGAAAAAATTTCTGATGTAGGGGCTACCTAAAAATAAATGAGCAGACCTCTCAGGAGGTGATTTTATCTCTTGATAAATGGCCTCCGCTTTTCAGGCAGAAAGGTTCCTTTGATTTGAACTCTGCCATGCTGCCCTGCAAAACGAATCATTATTGGCATGTGGTTTCCAGCACTATGGATGTGCTTCCTGCTCTTTGTATCATCATCTGGACCTGTGCAGCGAGCAGCAGTATGCCACCCTCGTGCTTTGGATCATTTTGGGCTGAGGTGAACAACTCCACGAGGTGCCAGGCAAGGGTGATCTGGGCCTGATGTACCTGGGTCATGCTCTGTGGTCATATTCCCCTCGTGATGCTGCTGCTTCGGTGCCTTTCAACACTATTGTCAGGAACACACTGCAGAGAGGAAAGGCTGCACCTCTTTGGAGGGAACCAAAGAGAATAGTTACATCCAACTGTGGCCCAAGCCATTCTTACTGGGACTAGTTATGCTGTGGGTGTTCTGAAGGATCAGGTTCGACAGTGAACCAGAATGGACATTCCTAGCATTCTTCCCATTTTGCCACCCAGCCTGCTTCAGAAAAAGTCCTGATGTAGGTGTTTGTATCCTGTCTCTTTCTTCCCTCACTGTATTTGTCTTTCAAGCCTGGCAGCAGTGGAAGGAAACTTAGCACGTGATGCTGACATTCTGCCATGTCTGTGGGACGGCAGATTCCTAAAGTACTCAAATCTAGCTAAGAGAATAGCTAGGAAAACAGGAGGCAGAGGACTCATTAAAGCATGGAGAGGCTTGAATCCCAGTGGATTCAAGGAGGGATACCGGCTTTTATCCAGAAGCTGGGCTGCTCACACCAGGAAGGCTGTCTGGGTTCCTGCCCACGCAGTCCCTCTCTCATGACTTCCCACCTGTGCTGCATCATTTTGTGCTAGTGATCTGACTGTTCATTATATATCTTACTAGTGGGATATTCATGGCCATAAAGGGCTGCTGGATGTTGTAGCACAGTTGTGCTGGATACAGAAGCCCAGCCAGAACCTGGACATAAGGAAGCAGGGCAGAGAAAAGGTCGGGGTTGTAGAGAGGCTGCAAGGGGATCCCAGGAATACCACCAGTGAGAGGAGTGCCAGAGGTGAGTCCCATGGTACTTGGCAAGGCAGCCAGTAGCAAAGAGGAACAAACATCCAAGCATGTGGACAAAGTCCCAGCACTTAACTGAGGCATCTGTGAAGACCACACAGCCCTCAGCAGATTTTGGTTTGTAAAGCCTCACCTGGAAACCTCAGACAACTGAATGCAGCCCAGTGAGCCAAGGTGCAGATCACATTGTATCCCTGATGCTCTGCTCATTACCTGAGAAGAGCTGTCAATGCCACGTGCGGTATCACCAGCCTGGCACACAGCAGGTCTCTGGTCCTGAGCAGCATTGAGCCCCTGCAGCTCCCAGCAAAGCACAAGGGTTTCTTCACATGTGTTTCTTCACCCATTTCGGGACTGGGCCTAGGGGTTGCATTTTATAACAAAATAGACCAATGAAAAAAAAGTTGGAGAAGCTCTGAGAAATGTGTGCTTCATAAAGCCCTCTTTAATCGATGTTGTCAGAAATACACCTCTGTCTAAGAGTGAATCTTAACAGATACAGTCCTGCTGGGTTTTTCCCTAGTTTTCTGCTACTTGACTCCCCACTCCTTATTTATTGTTGTTTTACACTCTAATTCCCAGCGAGGCAGGGTTATTCCTTCAGAGTTAGTGCTGGTAGTGGAGGCCACTGTCCCACAGCCAATGCCTTCACACACTGTTGCCCTTGTACCACTGCGTTTGCACCTGTTTGTCTACACTCAGCTGCTTCAGAAAACTTCCCTCCAGACTTTTCCTTCCTCCTTGTCCCACCATACACACAAGGGCCCAGTTTCCCTGTTCCCAAGCCAAGACACAGGAATGTACCAGTCCCTAGTGATTACTTCCAGCAAATTAAGAATTGCTGAACTAAGGAGGGTTTCAGTAGAGCAACATGGCCTCGACTGAAAATCCCCCACTTGTTGTTTTTCTCCTTTGGTAGGGCACTGTGCAATATTTATGTCCTGTTTCAACAGGTCTAATTCTACTACCCCATACATACATCTGTGTCCTTCACTGAGTTTCCATTCAGGCAAATTTTCACTGGCCAAGAGCTGGATACTGTGGCTCCAGGAGGACTTCTGACCAAAGAGCGCATCATTTCCATGACAGCTGTCAGGACAGGAGCATTTTTTGCCACCTGCCCACCCTGTGCTTTACACAAGAGAGCTCCATCTTGGGTGAGCGACCCACTACTAACTTTAAATAGAATAATAATAATAATAACAACAACAACAACAACAACAATAATAATACCACCATCATATGTTCACGCACATGCCCTGCAGAACAACAACAACAATAATAACAACACCACCACCATAATACGTGCACACACATGCCCTGCAAAACCCAGCAGCACTTTAGCCAGTCATAAGTGAAGTCAATACCCCTGCAAATGCTTGGGGATGCTCAACAGTGCCTAGCGTTTC
Organism: Phoebastria nigripes; assembly: GCA_035582835.1. NCBI lineage: Eukaryota > Metazoa > Chordata > Aves > Procellariiformes > Diomedeidae > Phoebastria > Phoebastria nigripes. The sequence goes on from JAYKAV010002966.1 coordinate 654,658, forward strand.
AACTGTTTAATGCTCAGCAAACCCTAAACCACGAACACCCACTTCTGTGCTGAACACGTGTTGTACTGAAATTTACCTTTAAAAATATACGTTATTTAGCTCCAGGAAAAATTGGATTGTAGTTTCTCAAAACAAGAATCAGAAAAACAGTCTCCCCCCAGCTGCTCCCCAAGCTAAAATATACCTCTCTAGGAGTAAAGGATAGCGCACTCACCCCTGTCCAGTGTCCCTTTGTCCTGCTCCTTTTTTCTCCTTGGAGGAAAGCAGCTCTGAAGACACTCCTTCCCCTTGCACATATGGTCTCGCCAGTTCAGGAGAGGGGCAGGGGAACAGGGCTGCAGGGGAACTGCTGGGCTGAATGCCTGTAGTTCACAGCGTTAACTGGCCGGAGAATTCTATTACGTGATAGGTAGCAAGCCAGGGCCTAATTTATGGAAATTTTGACCTTTGGTCCCCTTTGACATTTTCAGATCAGCTGTAGCCTGTGTGAGACATTAGAGCCCTTACAGTAAGGGGCTCTAAATCAGCCTGTGCGGCTGCTGGAGCCGACGAGCGGGTCAGAGGTAAGAATTCACTGAGGTTCGTGTGTGGGCTGCTCGGTGCCTGTTTGACATTTATAAATCAGTGACATTCCTCTGCACAGCTCAGTGCATACAGATCACTTCAGTCACCCCGAGGAGGGCCCCTCATTTCAGTCAAGGGTGGATTTGGGCATCCTTGGCCTTTCCTTTTGACTTGAGCAAGAATAAGCCTAAACAAATCCAGCTTTATTAGCTGGTGAGTTCACCTACCACCATACAGTGTGACCCACTCCCTCAGGAGGATGGAGCGCAGGCCCTTTTAGGATCAAACCCAACCTCTGAGGACTTTTTGTCATCTTGAGGGCTTCCATCTTGAGGGCTTGGGTGTGAAAGCCTTCATCCCTAGGTGCAATACCAGATCCCTCACATTTTCATCAGCTGCCAAAACAAATACTGAATTTGTTGGTTTTGTAGCACAAACAGCCATGGTCCTGTTCTGCTGGGTGCTGGGCCAACAGCTTGGACCAAGAGGAGGCAGCCAGTTGGATTTCAACAGTTTCCCATGGAAACCTCTTTGCCATGAATAAAGCTCCGCCGGGCTGAGCCGTATGAGTGGGCCTGCCCCAAATTTCTCACAGTCTGGACTCTACGTAGAGAGAAAACATAATGAAAAAAACATAACCAGGGCTGTGGACAAGGTAACATTAATGACAGCCAGTTATTGTGCAATAAATGTCCGTATCGGCTTCAGCAAGCCCGACCTGTTTAACCGCTGCTTGCTTCTCCAAAACCTGAGGGTTGATATGCACTCTCTGTTCCCCTCAGTGCTGGCAGTGACTGTGGCACACGCCGCTTCTCCCGGCCAGCAGCTGTGCTGAGATCTGGGATGCCCTCCCATTGCATTTATGGTGGCTCCGAACACACGACGGCCGGGATGGGGAGGCCAGCTCCTCCGGGGTTGTGGACCAGCAGCTATGGAGCCAGTCAAAGAGAGAGATGTTTGTGTTTCAGGCAGTGCTAAGCGGGAGACATGAAGGACTGTCATGAGGGCACGGCCACCAGCATGGGGCCTATGGTGGGCTCGTACACCCCAGTAGCCAACACTGCCATGGTCACCCACTGCCTCGGTGAAGCCACCCCAGCCACCTCAGAGTGAAGAGAGCTCTTCCTTCATGCCCACACACCTTGACACTGACGGAAAAAGCTGCTTTGGGGAGTGAGGGGGTGAAAGAGGGAAGAAAGTCAGAACCGAGGGAAAAATCAGACAGAAGTGAGGGAAATCAGTGGAGGGAAACCACAGCTCGGTGATGGCAGGCGGGTGGGTGGGGAGGCCCCTCTCCCGAAGGCCGGGGGGTACCGCCGTGTGAGGGGGTTGCCTCAGGTCTCCTCGGGGGTCGACGCCGGAGGGGAGAGGGCGAGCGGGCGGCGCCAAACGCGCTCCCCGCCTGGGAAGTGCCTGAAAATGTGCGGCCGGGGCAGAGCTGGGGGGCCGGGGGAAGGGGAGGGCGCTCCCCGGCTCCCCTCCCACCCTCTCCGGATAAATGGGCCGCCGGGAGGCGGCGGCCGGGCGGGCGGACGGCGGCAGCCTGTGGACGAGCGCGGCCCGCCCGGCCCCGTCCCCCGCCGCGCCCAGCGCTCCCTGCCGGCGGGGCCGCCCTGGGCTCCGCCGCACGTAAACGGCCGCATCCCCCGTGGGGCTGGGGCGGGGGGATCGGGCCTTTCTTCCCTTCCCTGGGGGCCGCCTGACGGGCGGGGGGCGGCCGGGCGGGCAGGGCGCGGGCGCCGGGTGGAGGGAAGACGGCCGGGACAGCCCGGTCCGGCTGATGCTGGCTCTCCCTCCCCGTAGCAGGCTCAGCCCGGGCTCCGGCAGGCTGGTGGCAGCGATCGGGACTCAGGGGGGGCCCCCCGGGCTCCTTTCTCCGTCCCTCCCTCTGCGGCGGGCTGCGCTGGAGGATTTTCTCCCGCTGCGGCCCCCTCGCTGCCCCCCAGACATGGTAGGTCACCTACAGCTGCAAGGGATGGACGAGAGCCTGAAGGAGAAGAGCCGGGAAGGCTTGCTGGACAGCCCGGACTCGGGGCTGCCCCCCAGCCCCAGCCCCCCTTTCTACTCCCTCTCACCCGGCGAGGGCCGAGCTGGGGGCAGCAGCGGTGCGGACCCCCCAGCCCCGGGGCACCGGCGAGAGGCCAAGGACGGCAAAGTGGTAAGAGCCAAACCCTGGGCACTGGGCTCTGTCCTCTCTGGACCCCAGGGGGGAGAAGGGCCAGCCAAGCCCCGGCATAGGGGACAGCGAGGAAAGGGCCCGTGCCCACTGACTGGGGCACGCCTGGGCTGTGTCCCCCTTCAGTGCCCGGCCGCCCGCACTGGTGGATGAGGGCTCTCCTGGGCTGCTTGTGCCCCATCGCAGCTGCAGTCCAGCGTTGGCACCGCCGCTGGTGTGCCCAGGCAGGGGGTTGGCCCAATGGTGGCTCGGGGTTTTCTGATACGCTCACAGAAGTGTTGGCAGTTTGGCTGGGTAAACTCTAGTAACGGCATGGGAGTGAAACCCAGGTCTGAAACAGGCTCCCCTGCCTACCTTAAGAACAGAAAGGTGTAATTGCTTCTCAGTGACGCTGTCCTGCCTGGTAGATAGAGGTTGGAGCTGCATCCCTCTGGACCGAGGCAGGAGAGCCTGGCTCCCAGCCGTCCTTACGCTCCAGCATCCCACATTTGCTTTGTCAGGAACGTGGAGCTATGTTTGCTGGGGCCCTGGCTGAAAGAAAGACAAAACTGTCCATTAACTTGGGGCAGGGTACAGATGTCTGTCCGGGGAGTTGGTATGGAGACAYGGTCTGGGGAAGGTTGTGTGCTGCTGCCCTTTGCTGGAGTGGGGTTTTGTGGCATGAGTCTGCGTGGAAGGTTTCTGCGCTGCATGGCCGAGCGGGGCAGGGTTAGTGGTTTGTAAACTCAGACAGCTGGCAATAGCACTATAGATTTCGGTTAGCCTGATGCAGTGCCAGTGAAGTGGTTGACTGTGGAGTAGGATTTGGATAGATTTATTATGACTATTATTCTGCTTTATTTTGTTTATTTCTATCCCTTAGCTATAAAAACTGTTTTAAAACACAAAGTTCAGAGCATGAGCAATGGTGATGGAGGTTTTTAAAGGATGATGAAGGTTTTTCCCCAGGGACCTTTCAAATTTTTTTTAATGTATATAGAAGACATTTGTAGGTGTATTCAACGCAGTTAATTGGCTTCTATACGGAATAAAAACTGCAGCACAAATCTTTCCATGGGAAAAATTTATCTACCTATGGATTAGTGACAGTTCAAAGACTTCTTCCCGGTAGAGACATTCTGCAATGACTTCTCACACCCTCATTTACTTTCTCAAGTTCTAAGGCTATTTTAGCATATTATTGAGAACTGCCTTTTACTCCCGAACATGCCAAAACCTTCCCCATGAACAATGACTCCTTCCCACCAGACTATGGTGGGTAGGGTGTGAGGTGTTAATTATGAAAATCAAATCTCAAACCTGCTAACRCTGCGGTTCCAAATATGGAGCCTTACCTGCAGATGCCTGGGCGTGCGTGCCATCTTGATGRGACTGTTCACGTACAAAGAGTTACCCACATGCCTCTGATTTGGCAGGATCAGGCTGTTGCTATGTATTTGTAAAATAAAATGTGGAAGGAAGATGAACGAAGGCTTGCTGGACCAGAAAACAGCTGGAGTGAAGGTGTCTACAAAGCTCTGTAATGGGGATATGACAGCCTCCATTCCAATAGTATGACAGTTGGCCACCACTCCTCCCAAGAAAGCCCTTAGATATCGAAGATGAAAGAGCATGAGAAAAACCTATTTCAGCTCTTGGGCTGTTAGGACTGAGAGTTTTAGTGCTTGACTCCTACAGAAAAAAAGTTATTCCTGTGATCTGTGTAAGGCAAAATTAAGACTTCCAGTTATTTTTTTATTTTGATCGTAAATGAACATTTTACACATTTCAGAGGAACTCACACTGTAGATGTTTCCAAATTTTGTATCACATTGCAACAGCATGGGTAGCCCTGGGCTCCTGCTGTTAGAGTATGGGTTTCATACATTGTGTATATTTCCATGCCCTTAGTAGGTCCAGAAGGTTGCAGAGATCCTAACACTGAAACCAGTTTGACTGTATTATTTGGAGTGGTGCAGGACTGTGCTCTTTAACTCTGACTGTTTGGTACACTGCAAAATAATGAAATAAATAGGAACTTTCACTCTATTTGACTGTACAGGGAGTTTCACTTCTTCTCATTTCCACCCTGCAAATACTGTACTTGCAGCTGTTCTTAAGAAAGCAGGAAAAATATGGAGAGCGTTACTTGCTTCATACTTCTAAATTTCAGTGTCTAATTAGCTTTAATCTTGCCATTTAACAAGGACTTGCAGATCTATGAGCAATTACGCAATCCATGAATGTGCTTCTGTTTAACTCTRCTACTCTGCTGTTCATCAGAACATGCAGAATTGGCAAATCAATATTGCAGCTATTTGCACACCAAGGCATGCTTTTTTTAATAGCCTATTATATTAGTGTTTGTTTTGCTTATAAACGTGACAGAGCCAGGAATGCAGCCTGCACTCTTTGTGTTGTAATACTATAAAACCATATATAAGCTCAGTCACTAATGGCCAAAATTCTAGTATGTACGGTTACAATAAATTGCTGTCAGGTGAAGAAAACAACATTCCAGAACTGTGGGAAGTATTTCGTGCTATTCCTTGCTCCAGACCTATCAAAACCACCGCTCTGAACCCAGTTGCGTTCTTTTGCACTCAGCTATTTTGCTCCAACTTCACAAATATGTTGAAGAATTTTTCTGCTCTAGGACAGCTCTTCTCATACAGACTAAAATGAGATTGCATGCCCTTATCGAAGACTTTCTTGTGTGTAAAATCCATGCTCTCCCTGCTTTGTGTTACTAACTGTGACTCTGAAAAAGTAAACTCTCTTCTCTTTAATAAGCACGACTTTGTTTCAAAGACAATGCACCATTTATTCACATTTAACCAGCCAATTTGGCTACAGCTTTGGGATCCAAGAAAATATGAAAGGCAGTTTAGGGCCAGAGTCATAAATACCACAAGTTCAACACCATTTAGGGACTTTTTCTTTTTTTTTTTTTTTTTTTTTGCATTTTACTTGCAGTGCAGGAGAAATTGACTTTTGTTTCTTCAAATAAAGTCCATGTAGGGAATTTGTCAATTTTTTTGTGCTTAAGTGCAAATATCCTAATGAAAATAGAAGGTGACTTTTACCTAGTTCTGCCTTTTAAATCTGAAACATGATTAAATTGATTCTTAGGACTTGGGTTACTGAATTCCCTGGACTTTGTGTGTAATGCTGGGCCAAAAGAAACATAAATACAATGAAATAAATCTCTTAATAATATGCACAAAGAAGCGTATCTCTGGAAGGACAGGGAATGAAATGACATCAAGGTAGCCAGATCTGCTTAGCGTTTTCCCTGTTGTTGTTGCCCTGGGATATAGTTTCAGACTAGAAGAACTGCTTTTGGGCTGTGCTGAAATAAACGCTTTGCATTCAATAGTGTAACTCCTCATGGATATCAGGGGAGATCAGGATAACATTCATCTGCAGAACTATCTGTTGTGCCTTCTTGAAGGAGCAGACTTCTTGTCCTTTCCCAACACTGTTGCCACTGCAACAAGTTCCTTTTTATTTGAAAGACTTAAGTATTTGTGCATTTAACCTGCCTCACTGAGCACTGACTTCTGTAGGACTATATCCCAGTAGATCAGCTGTCAGATGAATGCCCCTGCATAGGGAATTTCTACTTACATTCAGGAGCTGTGTTGGACAACAGTGCGGTGCCAGAATCAGTCTTGTGTGGTGGGAGGAGATTCCCAGCTTCATCTCAAGTGCAGAGGAGGAGGAGACCTTGCCCCTTGGCACAGCCTTCACAGGCATGGTCCCAACAATGGGGTCCAGGTCAGCATGTGTGCCAACCCTGTTGGATTTATGGCTGATATTAAAAAAAAAAAACCAAAACCAAAACACTTCTTCCTGACATGCTGCATTTTGAAGAGCCCTTGGGCCACAGAGCCAGCATCTCATCCTACACAGAAAGYGCTCCAGGAAGGGGGACTCTCTTATGGGTATTGGGTGGGGAACATGGTCATCAAAGGGTTTCCGGGCAATATGTAACTTCCAGACCTGCCAACGCCTACAGTGAAAACACATGTGAGAGAAAGGCCCAGCACCTCTAACTGAGCCAGCTTGCAGCCCGCACATGAAGCAGGTGACATGACTCTCCAAGCCCATGTGGGTCCCAGCAGCTCTGGGGAAAGCCTCAGGCTTGTGCAAGGAGCGAGGCACCCATCTGGCACAGCAGCACAGGGCTTGCCTCAGGGGTTGGCGTTTGCAGCCCGGCATCCTGACCCACTTCTGAACCGCTCCCACGGGTCGGGATCCTTGCAGGAATTCCCCCCGGCAGGGGTTGGTGGTGGTTTCAGTTTCACACCTACATCCGCTGCCTGGCAAAGGCTAACCCCACCTGGCTGTCCCCTGTCCCTCAGCCCCGTCCAGTTCTGAACACGCACCCATTCCTCTTCCTCCTTGGTTCAACTCCAGCAGTGAAGGAAGGGGAATGGCTCTGGGCCTCACCTAATCTGCAAACCGTGACAGACATCCCTTCTGGGCAGATCAGGGAAACAGTCCTAGCGGTCTCATCATCTACTCTAAAAAATGTGGCTGTATCTAGGGCGGTGTCTTCTAGCTGTTTAATTTCCATTGCGTCCCTGCGTAAGGCTGTGAGCAATAAGCAAAGCAGCACACATTTCCCACTTGAAATAGAAGAGGGAGATGGGCAGGAAGAATGTAATTCTTTGAAATAATAAAGCCCTGCTTTCTACCTGAGGTCTGCATTTACTGTTATCACCTCTGAATAAAATCTCATCTGGCTCTAGTATAAATTACTCGTAACATGCAATATGTGAAGAAAATAAATAGTCTGTTAAACAAATATTGCTTATCAGCTAGAGTGGAGAATGTAGATGTGTGTCAAATAACTCAGCCAGATCTTTCATTATAGCTGTAAATAACAGCTGAGTAAAGTGACATTTTCATGGACCTGATATGTTACCGTAGTGGGAAAATGTGGTGAGAGATTTGCTTATGCCCTGGCTAAGTTAGGAGCTGGGAATTTGGGAAGCTGCATCCTGTATGTAGCCCTGACGCTTAGAAAACCGTTTCCCCTTACAGACCCTAGAGATCTAATGCCACATCTTAGTGCCTTCCACATAATGACCGTAGCAAAAGGAGTCGGTCAGTTCTGGTCCTTCTTGCTCTCTGGGGAAAAGGTTTTTAGGGGGTTTATTTATTTATAGTCACGTTAATTTCCTTTCCTTTTTCTTGCTTTGCTGCCTGGAATTTGGAAGCCACAGGAACAGTCAGTATATTTCAGGCCAGTTTCATGGCACTTTTTTCCTCATCTTTGCTTACTATTTGATAACTCTGCTTCCATTCTTGTAAGTTACCCCAAATGAAAAGAGCCTACTGTCTCTAAATAATTATTAGGGGTAAAATAGCATTATTCTGCCCACTATTTTATTTTTGCTGTTGTTCAGAACTCTGAGGAACCTGTCCCTGAGACAGCACTCATGGCAGGTATGAAACAATGACATGGAGCTGAAGGACGTGCATCTGTCCTAAAGCGAGAGCGCCCCATAATACTTGTGCCACCATAAAGGAAGTGCTGTTGGTTAGCTGTAGATTGAATTCTGTTCAGCAATTGATTTTATCTGTGTTTATCTATGTGCTACTTGAAAAAAGCAGAGTGTAGCTGCCCAGGCCGTTACATGCCTGAAAGGCATCGGAATTAAGACAGAGGGAAAAATGCAGCCAAACAAGAACTCACTTCAACTTTTTAATAATACCGTAACCCTTTGCTGGTTGAAACAAATTGTGTACCAAAAAGGAAATAAAAATGATAGCACATTTACTGCTTAATTTTCACCTTGGCTCTGTTTTGAGGGCATAACGTGTACGTGTGGGTCTCACGTTTTGCTCTCTCCAGTATTTTCCCTTTCACCTCCTCAACCTTCCTGAACTACCAGACTCCTCCTTTCATAAAGATTACAGGGTTGTGGTGGCTTTTGCAGAGCTGCATCTGATAAGTAGCAGCACAGCTCCAATTACTGGGGACAGATTAATCAGGTCCCAGCTGTAGCCTTCCAGCACAGCAACCCTAGGGTTTGTTCTTTGGATAGACAGACCTCGACTGTGGATCACTTGTGGACAGCCTGGTCTAAAGACATGTGGGTTTCTCCACGTCACCATCAGTGATCCCCAGTAGTGTGCAACAAGCTCTGCTCCCCACCAGCCCATCTGTGGTGCAGGGCTGTAAAGAAACTCACCTTATTTGTGAAGTGTCCAGAGATCGCTGAGTGATTGCCAGAAATGAGCCAACGATCATCATTTTCTCAAGGGAGCTCAGCAGTCCAGTGTTCCTCTTCTTTCAACCATTCCTGTGCAGAAGGAAAAAGAATTGAGTCAGTATTTTTTTTGACAGGCAGAACATTTTTGTTTTGTTTTTACCTTAAAACAGATTGGAARGAGCTGGAGTCAAACTCTTGCCAAAAAGCCAGCTTTTGACATGTGCCAAGCATATAACATTTCAGCCCCAAAGACAAATCTTTTGGAAAGCTCATATCCCCTGTTCCTTGCGTCCCAACTCCAGGTGAGATGCAGGAGCAGTTATTTCAGAACAACACTGGAGGTGAAACAAAATGTCATCTGAAATGCCTTTCAGTTGCTGCTATGTAAAACCTGTGCTTACTGTTTAGTGACCCTTTCACTCCGTGCAAGCTATTCAGTTGCTTGTTTGGTGAGCAGACTGCAGGGTCTTACAGATGATCTCTATTTTTAGACCGTGCTTTGTAAGTTATTTACGTCTTCCATGTGCAGACTTCCAGGTGACTTCAAGGTTTCTGACCTGCAGCAGCTCACGGTACTACTCATGGTAGATAAGTGTGAATCTGTTACAGTCTCTGATGGGTGGTAGAAGTTGCTGGCTTTGGCTTGCCAATGTCTGCAATTGTTCCAGCTTTCTAAATTAATCAAGCCAAGCCTGCAGGTCTGAAGTTGATGCTGGTTTACAGCATTTGAAATGCATTATGAAATGCCTTTTGTCACCCTTTCCTGCCCAGAGCAAGGTAAACTATAACCCACAATGGAAATAGTCTCATCACCACTCCATCCAGAACTAACCTGGAGAAGACTTAATCCTGCTTTCACTAAATTCAGTGGCAACTTTTTGACTCTGATTGATTTCAGTCATGCATGACAGAGCCTCCGTTTCTCCATGGTATTGTTTCTGCAGCATGTTCTTGTTTCCTGTTCCCTGCTGTGGGACTTGTGATTTCAACAGACGGCGTTTGTGCCTCTGTGCCCACGCTCTGACTGAGCAGCACCCCGGCACACAGCGGGCTGTGAAGCCTATTCCCGTACAAATGCTGGGGGCCAGATGCTCCAGTAACGTTCCTGCTAAGCCACAGGAAGGACCTTGCCTCCTGCATCCTTGTCTCTAGGGATGTTTAGAGCACACTTAGCGTCAGCATATGTTAGCAAGAAGTGTGAAGGTTTGTTTGCCTGGAAGCACTGAAATGGCTTCTTTAAAACTGCTTCTTTAAAGCTGCACTTTACAGATGACCTTTGCAGAACTGTTAAGAGATCTGGATTTCTCCTGCGTTAATCTAGTGAAGAAGCTCATGGTTACCATCCATCCGAGTTTGTTATTTGGCATTCTAGCAAGCTAGTCTGGATCTGAAAAGCAGCTTAATTCACAACTGCTCCATTTTACCCAATCTTCACTTCTCCCTGGCCAGTAGAAGTAAAGAAGATACTCCCATAGGCTAAACTCACAGTAAGACAACATTGGGATGCCTATGCAGCTCAGACCACTGCCTCCCAACCTTTTTTTGTGTTAGATCTAAGTTTGCAATCAGTTTTGGCAGCATGGCCTGAAAACGTCTGTTGTTTAGAAGCTGGGACAGAAGAGCCTTCCCAGTTCTGTTCTGCCTCTCCACTTTTTGGGGGATTGGTACCAGTGTGTGAAACTGTCTTTGGTGGCTGTGACTTATTTTACCTGTTACAGGAGACAGCAAACCGCCAACTTGCTGGTTACACTCAAAGAGAACTATTGCCCCTCCCCAGCCAAGGTGAGCATCGCAAAGGCTCCCCAAAGGCAGTGCATGGAAGAGAGCAGGGTGCACAGAGCACTCCAGATGCACTTTGTCAGGCTGTCGGATCACACAAAGGAGGGTGGGGCTGGGCATGGACTTGGGTGGATGCCCTCTGAAAAAATCTGGGTGGTACTGGAGGAGGCAGTGGTAGTTCAAGGGCCAGGGGCTTTCCCTTCAGAGCCTGTTGCAAACCTGTACCCTGGTCAGCAGCGTTGTCTTCAGGATGGGATATAAAAGCCCAAACCACTTACAAGTAAGTCAGCATCGTTTTGTGCTGAGAGTCATGGTTCATGGTAAAAATAGGACATTCAAAGTTTTCCAGTAAGAGGTATTCATACCTTTAGGTCTGCTCTTCACGTTACATGACAAGGTCCACCTTTCTGCCCTGTGCAAATTCAGTGTTTCATCTGGGAAGCTGGAAACACCTTTTGCTGAGCTGAGCTTTTCAAAGGAAGCAGGAAGGATGATAATTTTCTCACCTCATCTGCAAGCAGAGACGAGTATGGGGCCTTTTGGACAAGACCTCTCCTTAAGTGGGCACAGTGTAAACAGAGGGCACGTTCTCAGCTGGAGTTTTGCCAATGTCAGGTATGGTCACAAGAGTATAAAGAGAAAGAGAACAGTCTCCTGAAGGAGGGACAGGTATCCCCAGCTGGTATCCTTCTTCCTTCACCAGTTAAAGCAATCTGCATCTCTTTGCAGGTGAACCCCGAGAAGGCCAGCTTGCCTGCTGTTCGCAGAGCCTGTGAATGCATGTGCACGTGGTGTTTGACCCCTGCACCCAAATGAACCTCTCCTCACGTACAAGATATCTTTAGAAAGAGCTCTGGCCATGTGCAGACTGTTAAAAGCTGGAGATCTGCACCCTTGTGAACTAAGGCTTGTCTGATCTAAACAATTCACATTTCAGAAGCAAAGAGCTTTATTTACGACCAGAAAGGCTGCCCTTGCCCTCCCCTGTCAAGAGTGTTGAAAGCAATCCAGGAATGAACTTTGCCTTTTGGCCAGTGTTTGGTAGTGAGGGTGAACATACCTTTTTTTTTTTTTTCCTTTTTTTCCCCCCAATACCTATGCAAATATTGTCCTTTTTTGACAATGGAACAGAAATACTCAATCAAAAAGAGGGGTTGACCATTTTACTTTACAGTTTAACACAGTAGTAAAGTGCAGGGATATTTCAGTATGGAAAGAGTAAACAGCTTTGTGGCTTTGGGACACAGAACTGAGGGGCTTGGCAAATTCAGATGAAGCAATGACATTTTTTGCCTTAGCCTAAGGCAGAAAGCCCAAGCCACTAGAGAAAACTGGACCTCAGCTAGTGGGAGCTGATGCTGTTGAGCGGACTCAACAGAGTTTTGCCAGTTAACACCAACTTGAGGGATAACCTGGCGAGTATTTGGGGACCTGCATGTTGTACAGGGTAGGGCACAAGCTGCAGTACCTCTTACCCAGCACTGCCAGTAGGAACCAGGTCACAGCTCCAGTGTTCCCTCCTGTACCACCCAACCAGAAGATGCTGGGGAAGGTGGAAAGGAGTGGCATGGGAAGAGCAAGCCAATGCAAGAGCTGTATCCTCAGCTACCGTCAGTGGATTCTGTGAGTCCTGAGATGATCTTACTGACCAGAGATTGATGAAATACGGCTATGATTCTAGCACATACGGGCTATGCATGGTGGAAAGTGGAAAAACTCCATGAGCTTTTCAGCTATCTAGAGACCTTTCAACCCTGCACAGAGGCTGCCAGCCATCTCCTTTAAAGAGATCCTGTGTCCCTGCGTGTCTTAAATCGCTGCTGACAGAAAAGTGGTGGCAGGGACCAGAACCCACAATGACGTTTTTCCAGGAGGGCAGTATTAGGCTTAATTAGCTGCTGGGCTTGGTCCAGACACCAGACACAGGATCCCTGTATGTGGGAACTGATGTTTAAGGGCACTCCAGTATAGAGAAATGGGATTACTCATTTTTGTGGTGGGCAGAGGAGCCTAGGCTGGCTGTGACAATTTGTCAGAATAAGTAACTTCAGGGTGTAATTAGTCTTAAAAATCCAGTTTTCGGTGTCATGAATTGGAGCAGCTCCATTCATTAAGAAGTCCTGGCTTGAAACTGGTTTCCTGTATTGCAGAGGCCACAAGGTGCCCCAGTGTCTCACCCCACGCTCAGTTGTGCATGGTTAACTAGAACRTCCCTTGGAGCATGACAGCCATTTTTGGCATGGAGACTTCAGTAATAGCAAGTCTACCACTTCCCCCAGTGGATTGTTGCAAGGGATACATTATTTTCAGCACAGAGAGAGATAGATATGTATATATATAAAAATATATATACACATCTCACTTAAGTAGATCTACATCCTTTAAGCCAGCAGACTTAGGCCCTATCTCTGTGTTACATCAGACTTAGGGCACTTCTCCATGCTGGTGCGCTTTGAGTTTTTGTAAGACTTGTTAATTCATAACAGTGAAGGCAACATCAGGGCTAAAGAAAACCCCCAAACAATGGCAATTCCGATGAGAAACAAGAAAGGAAGAGGAAAGGAAGGGCTAAATTTCAGTTAACAGGTACTGCAGCATGGACTGCCAGAGATCTGGCACTTACCTGGGTGATGTGCTGGGCAGAGGGAGGTGGAGAGGGTGGTATTGGTGGGTGGAGGGCAGCCCGCTGTGTCGCATCAGCCCTGGGAGCTGGAAGTCAGCCTGTAAATTGATACAGCCACAGGTGGCAGATCAGAAAGTCAAGGCATCTGAAATACAAGACCTGTACAAGGCTTGTCTGTGCCGAGGATGGGGGTTAATGGTCCCGTTCTCTGCCAGCCACCTTAAGGCTGTTTTTTGGCAACTTAACAATGGTCCTCCCCTTTGAGCATGGAGAAGAGTGCCTTCCTCGGTGTGATGAACACTCCGCTAACCTGGAGGCCTGCTACAAACCTGGGAAAGACAGGGACTGCGAGGGGGAGCTGAATGATGCTGAGAGTGCAAGCAGGGTGAGCTTAGCTTGCGTGAAACAAAGTTGGTCCTGATGCTGCCACAGTCACCTGTTCTCATTGCCAAAGAGCCTCTCACCTGCAGTGTCTCCCACGGGACTCTGAGGAGAYGGAGTTCAGCAAGGTTGGAGGCACTGGTGTCTCCTGCTGGTGCTGAACGTGCTGCTGCTGGCTGCTCAGCCTTATGAACATTATGAACCGTGCCAGCCTCATCTGTTGTGTCCCAGCACTTGCTGTGCTCTTCTTCCCTGCAGATGCCTTACCTGCTCCTGAACCCAACCATGCCAGAGATGAGGCCTCGAATGTACCCTGTGTTTTTTGGAGAAAGCATTGAGGTCAGCCCTGAGCCCGTGCAGGAAATCAGGTACAGACCGGATTGGGTGGGTAGGTGAAGATTTCTGTCTTTTTCCTGGTGCATTTCCTTCTGCAAAAAACTAAACTGTGTTTACAAATGGGAGTCATGGTTATTTTGATGGGAAGGGAGGGACAGGCAGGAGAGTAATGCCTGAATTAAAAAGACACTGACAGCAGCAGAGGGGAGGAGGCAAGAACTGGAGGGAGGTTGTAAGAGAAGAGGGCTTTCCTTCCAAGGCCAGCTCAAATCCAAGGCTATGAGAGAAAACCATTACCATCTGTAGGCTTGATGGCCTCCACTAAGTAACCTGATGGTCTTCATCCTGTTCCCTGCTGACTTGTATCCTCAGAAGCAACACCCTTATAATTGGCACCTGTTTTTTTAGCCATTGCAGCAGAGAAACCAACATTAGACTAGCCCACAGAGACAGAATGAGCTCCTCCTCACGAGGAGATGGTCCCTCAAGCCAGTGATGGAGGTGTTCTGACCTCCTGTGGGGGGCTGGTGCTGCAGCCGATGGATAAACATTGGTCTCTGCTCTTCTTTYGCTCTTTTGCTGGTGTGGAATGTACTCTGCAAACAGCATGGAGCAGTTACACACAGCTTGGAGCAGGGATGGTGGGAGGACTGTAAACCCAATTCCCACCCCCCTCAACCTATGCAAACGTCTCTCTGGAAATGTACCCCAGTAAATCTCTGCTTGCTGAGGAACTGCCAGCGGGCATGTTTTTATGGTGATTACATCGGAGTCTTGTTTTATGTGTGCTGAATGACTTGCTTACACCCTAGCTGTGCAAAATACATTACAGCAGCTCGGATTACATGCAGTGCACAATCAGTCAACCCCCCTCTGGGTGGAGGTAATGACAAGCACACACCCAGCTTTTAATCTTTTTTACGTGGAGCTGCACATTCCTTGGCTGCTGATTGTGGGAGGAGCGTTTGGGGAGTGGGGAAAACAAGTGAAAGTCCTGCTGCTCCCCATGGCCAGGGATTCTAGGAAAAGCCCTTTACGTGGCCTGGTGTCCATATATCCCTTCTGGAGGCCTGCAGAAAACAGGCAGGGCAGGGACATCCCACGTTTTGTGGGTTCTTCATCTGATGACTATTAACATGGCCACTTCCTTAGAGACCGATGGCTTGGATATTGGACAGCCATAGCCCACAACATCTGTTTGTTCCACCTGCTATTTGACCATTGCTTGCATTTTCTGTAGGCCCCAACAAGCAACCTCACCCCTCATCTCCCAGCACCCTGATTTTGGTTAGCTTGGGTGTCTCTGTGTTCTGATGGCAGGGCAATATAAAGAAAAAAAGACAAACACACAGCCTTGTCAGCTCAACAAGTGTCTGTTACACAATGCTTCTGCCATCTATAAAAACCTTATTTATAGCATTATTTTCCTGACAAGCCAGAGCTTGCATGGACAACAGGGCCTGTGAAAGCAGCAGCAGGCATGCTGTGTTGGGAAGTAGGTTCCCTCTGACCCCAATGTGACATCCCATGCCCATGGCCCACCAGCAGCACCTATTCTGCCTGGTCACTGGGGCAGTGACACCCCCCAAGCCTAGCACTAAGAGTAGGGAGTGTGGTGAGACCTATCGTGAGTCGATCATCAGGGGACCTTTGTTCCACAGGGGCCCACAGCATTTCAAGTTGATGCTGCATGGCTGTGCTTGTTAAAAATGCTTGGGAAAAGGCTAGATCAAGAATTTTCCTGGGATTTCAAGCTTTTCCTGCACAGTCCATGGATGAATGTCCATTCCTCAGCCTCTGACCTACCCCAGCTGAGGGATTTCACCACCTCTTGATGTCCTTTGCTAACAGGGTGTTTGCCTCCAGTGTAGCTCTCAGGACTGAGCTGAAGCCCCAGTGGGGCTCATGGAGGAAACCAGAGGAAGAAGCAGGCTGCTTGGAGCCTGTGCAACGAGGTCCTTTCTGCCCTGGCATGACCAGGCAGGCTTGGTCCTCTGTGGACATGCACTGCAGAAATGCTGAGATGATTCACAGCAAGGTGGGGTTCCACCAAGATGCACCAGCAGGACAGAGTCCTCTTGGCCCTCCACTTTGGGTTGTAGGGTTTGCATCTGTCCCAGTGCTGTAAGACATCATGAAAGTTCCCAGCTCCGAAGGGTTAGAGAAGAGTCCTGCCTGTCTTCTCTCTGCTGCCTGGGCTGTGTTTCTGATACCTTGCTGTCCTCTGGTAGGTGCAATTCTGAGGTGAAGTATGACTCCGAGAAGCATTATCGGGATGACATCTTCTACGGCCCTATCCCCACCGTCACCACCTACAGTGAGACAGTCATTGCTGCTCCCAATTGCACCTGGCGGAATTACAAGTCCCAGCTGATCTTTGAGCCCCGCCAGAAGCCACTGAGGTTTCAGAGCACGACCATCATTTTTCCTAAGTGTGCCAAGAACATTTACCGGACCACCCTCAACTACAGCTTGGGTTGTGCCAAGCGTTGGTTTGCTTCCAGCGTGCAGCTGGAACTCTGTGAGGAAACCAGCCCGTGCGTCATCTACAGCGAGACCCTCTGATCCGCCCTGCCGCTGGCAACCTTGTGACCTCAAGGAGGCTGTGGCCTTTGCTGGGTCTCTGGCTGGGCCTTCATTGATGGCGACTGAATATTAATGGCTGGAGAACACGTCGTCTTGGGTGAGACTGAACTGGCTGGGAGGAGGCTTGCAGGGCACGGGATGGTTTTGATCAGTGAAAGGCTGGCTTGTATTTTGCGACGTTCCTGGCATTCATGATCTGGATTTTATTTTTGTTTTTTTTCTAAGCATATCTATTTTTGACTTGTGTTCAGATGAAATCAAGATGACAAAGGACCCTATTACCCATAGCAGAGTGCTGCCTTGTGAGCTCTGTAGGTCTTGTCTAGCACATAGGTGAGACTCACTGTAACCTTCAGAGCTATTTTGATCTCTGCAAGGGGAAGACCAACTGCAGAGTCAGCGTCCAGCCTGCCCAGCATACACCAAGCCAGGTCACTTAAGAGTTTAAATGCAGAGGAGGTGGATATTTGTGCCAATGCATCACATCTTGCTCCAACAGCTCATCTGGGAGATAGCTACAATATTACACCACTGCAGAAACCTCAGGCCTAACTTACTGGGAGGAGTGGGGACTGTCACCAAGAAAGAGAGGAAGAAAACAGGCGCACRGTGCTCTTGCTAGCAGCTAGATGTTTACATACCATAACAAGGCACAGCACAACCAGGAGATGGGAGAAAGGCCTACCCTGATGCATGGCCACCTCTTCTGTGAGCCCAGCCAAGAGTATGCAGGGGAGACCGAGGAAACTGAATAGCTGAAGGGCTATTTTCTAAAAGTGTCCAAGTGATTTAGGAGCCCAGTGGCCTTTTTCAAAAGTACTGTCAGTCCAAGCGTGCCATGCTATGTGTTGTCTTGAACACCCAGTTTACAGGCATCTTTACGCGCTTGCAACCCTTTTGAGTTTCAGGGTATGGCTGTATTGCAGAGAGGAGTGTAGTACAGGAAGATGCTATCTAGCTTCAGAGAAGCCAGTGCAGGGTTAACTCATGAGCAAGGTTGCTCACCCTCTCAATAGTTTCCATACCTGTGGCATGGACAGCTTCGCTGACTGTGGAGGAACAGCCGAACTTTCTCAGTGTAGAGCTTGAACTATTGAAGAGCCCAAATCCGTCCAGGTTTTCCTTAATCAGCCAGGCTATAGCAATTCAACAGGTACTTCACAAACAGCTGAGCTCTGCAAAAGGTTCAAGAAACACCAAGAGAGCAGGAGTCACTACAGCCATCCTAAGCTAAACCATTCCCCACTCATGAATCACATCTCCCAGTATCTCTTCACTTTGGTAGCTCATTGTAAATCTGCAAGAGCCTGGATTCCCACAAACATATAACCTTTGAAAATGGCATGGAATCGTCTCCAAAAATCTTACCAAGAATTTTTGCATGCTGCTCAGAAGAGCCCAGACTTAGAAAATAACCACACAGCTCTGGAAATTAATTTCCAGCTTTCCTTCTTCTAAACTTTCCATTTTATTCCTGACTTGCTGCAAGTCTGATCAAGTTATTTCAGAACACAACTGAGCAGCCAAGTCAGAAGACCTATTAACAATATCAACAAGACATAGCTGATTGCCCAGAACAGTTGATGCACAAATCCACAGAGATTGAAAAAAAAAAAAAAAACAAACCTGAAACACTTAAAAAATAATAAAATTAAATAGTGACTTATAAAGATACTTTTTTCAATCAGTTTCAAAAGGCAATTGGTAGATGTAACCAGAACCGTGACCTTTATGAAACAGAGTTCTCTTGTTTAAAATGAAGCACAATTTTTCCACCAGAGGTAAATATAGGGTCTTTACATACAAACTTAAATCCTGACAGTTGAAGCATCATTAGTACTGAAAGATGTGTGCTATGGCAGTGATGAACTCTGTCTCTCTATTTGGGAGTTAGGATTTGGTAGGGAGAAATCTCTCAAAGGATTTCCAAGGCTTCCACCTACTGTTGAATTCTTTTCAGCAACACAGAAACAAGGATTATGTTTGTTATTGGTCAGATTTTGCTGTTGCTGACTGTCAGCATCAAAGCCTGGAAAAGCAACATCTGCCTCCAAAGGGATTATTATGCCTGAAGCAACCCTTCTCCGCAGAGTTCCAGCAAACATGAGTGCTGCAGAGTTAGCTTAGACAGCAGGGCAGCTGAAGCTAGGATGAATGTGCTCCCAGTGCGATGCAAGTTAGTGATGCACTTACTTGCTAGCTCATCTTGAGGTCTATCCCGTTTTGCCAAGTGCTGGTGAGCAAGCCTTGTGACCAGTGGAAATACTCATCCGCCTTCCTGGGTACATCATGAAGGCTCTGGAGGGCTCTTTCCATGCACCTGTGAGAGTGTAGGAAAGGGGTTAGGTTTCCAAGCTGAGTAACAGTGTAATCCAGGTTCAAAAGCAGGGCCAATACTCATACCCAGGAGATCCCTGCATGATGACAGATTAGATTGCAGGCACCTCCACTGAGCAAGCATGGAGACAGGCTGAGCTCCGAGCTGAAGGGATGCCAGAGACTCCCTATTCTGACCATACATCAGGCTTTTCTCCTGTTAATGGTTGGATTATTCCCATGCTCCAAGCACAAAGCTGCAGTTTTTGATCACGCTGTTCTTTGAGCAGGACAGATTTTCCCCAGAAAATCTCTTTTATCATGGCCAGCTGAAGGCTTCTGCCCACTTTGTTCACTGTTAGTTCTGCTTCCTAAACATTGGCCACAACAGAAAAAAAGAACTTAAAAAAAGCCAGAAAACTAGTGTGCAAATACAAATCCAGAGGAGAGACCTGAACCACAGCCTGGGCTTTCACCACGCAGGGACAGGGGCTGCTAAGGCAAAGTCTCACAGGTCAATGTGACCCCTGGGAGGGTGCGATGGAGGGCTGCATCCTTGGCACTGTAGGGTCCCCACACTCCAGGCCAGGCCTCTTTGAAGCTTCGTGCTTTGTTGTCTCTGCAAATAGACTAGAAATGACGTAACATGCTCCTGCTCCATTGAGCTTAAGCAGCTTTTCTGGTTTTGCCATGTCAGGAAAAAAAAGCCAGCCAGCAGCTTGGGTTTCTCGGCTGCTGAATGCACTTTGAGCTGTGTAGCCATGGACAGGCCATGGTGGGCTACCACCCTGGATCACATCCAAGCTGTGACATTGCCAAGTGCCTGAGATCTGTAGAAATTTTTGAAAAATACCTTCTTATATGATGTCTCCCATGGGCCCATCACAAGCTGCTTTTCTTCTCGGTGAAAGCTGGTGTTGGAAAGGGACTTTGTTCTTCCTGAGCACAGAGGGTCAGCTCTTCACCCTTATGTGGGCACAGATCCCACCCTACCTGCCCACCCTCTGTCCCTATTGCTCCTATCCCTGTGGCTGGGTTAGGCGGTGGTAGAAGAGCCAAAGTTCATCTTGCTCACGACTGGGAAAAGCAATGACTTTTTTTGTTTTGCTTAAACACCAGAAACTGAATTTTGTGTTTGTGTGTTGCCAATTAAGAATCGCTCCCAGCAGCCAAGAAGCGCCTTACCTGTAGTATGTTTGTACATCTAAAAGGAATGATTAGTCCCACTAGAGAGGTGTTTTTCTTTTAAATGGAGCATTATTCATCTCAACCAACAGATCTTTGTTCATGTATATTTTCTCAAAGGTACAAATGATAAATTTAGACCATGGAAATGCTGCTTAGAAAGGTGAGTTTCCTCGAGCAGCYGGGACTGTAGCTACACGATTTCTCCCCAGGATCTTAATGTGCCTGTTGCCCACAGTCCTGTAAGCCTGATAGGTAAAGTCAGACTCTACCTTCAGGAGTTATTTTCCATCAATAGTTATTTTTAAGATCAGAAACTTTCTCAGAAGGCATCTGTTTTGGGGAGGGGAAGGTTGTTTTTTTCAATATGGAAAGTCACTATCTCTCTCAAAGGTGTGGGGTTTGCCCTTCATCCCTGTGATTGTTTTGCCCCTGAATGCAACAGAGCATGCTTGTGTCTGGTCTGCCTGCATTGCTGTCATTGCATTTGGGGCCAGAAAGAGGGAACCCTAACTAAATATTGACCTTTCAGAATCTGCGGAATACTTTGCACAAAATGCAGAGAGCAACTTCAACCAGTTTACTGCTTCCTTCATCTTTAATTTTTTCTTTTTCTTCCCCCCCNCCCCCCCCCAAGCCACCTCTACTTTTCTCAATGTGAAATACAGGCAGATTCGCACCCTAGGTGCATACTTTCTGGGAATGATGAAATGAGGTTTGGGTGTTGATAGCAGTGTTTGAGTGAGCTGCTGGTCAGAGAAGTGAATGCTATTTACTATTTATGTTGAGTGAGTCTTAAAAAAAAAGGGAAAGGTCACTAGAAGGCTAATGAGCAAAAGACTTTGTAGAGCAAACTGAGGACTAAAAGTGCTGCGTGAATCTGATCTAGAGGTGAATGGTTCTGTGTGCGAACACTTGTGAGCTGGGATATTTAGCCATTGTAGTTTTAACCTGCCTTTTTTCCTGCAGGGAGGAGCATCCTTGCTTTCTTTAGAGCTGAAACAAAATGAGATCCATCCTCGTGTCACAGTCATTCAGTCCCACTGAAGTCTGTGAGTGTCAGCGTTCCCCAGGCTTGTGGGGGACTCTGTGTATCATGCACAGATACACAGAGCTGTCCCTGTGTGGAGATGGGGGAACACTTCATAGGGAATGATGGATCTTGTCGTGGGATATTCACATTTTTACTGCCAGATAAACTCTGCTCCCTGAGGATCACCCCATCTCTCACAAATGAATCTGTTCTGAACATCTCCCCTAAAGCTCTCCGATAACCATTGTATTTTATAAGTCTTGGGAGGCACTAATTCCTTTTCAGATACTGTGATGGCCATCAAAATGAGCAAAGTATCCTACCATGTGAATCGTGACCTGAAGATGGGGCTGAAAGGTGTTTGAAGGTTAGAGAAGGAAGAAAAGAACCTATTACTGGTGGAAATGCATAAGGATGTGTCATATTTTTATTTTTGTAAGTCTGATTCTCTAAGTGCTTGTAAAGTACTTTACTGTTGTATATGTGGTGATGCAGTAGTTCACAATATCCTTTTATTTTTGTATATTCCCCCCTCCACAATAATTCCTTCCTGTTCAACTCATAGAGAGTAATTTAAGAAGACAAAATTTATATATCGTAATAAAATGCTCAAACTGTCATGCTGATGTATCCGGAGTTTCCTTCCTCTTCCTTATCCATTTACTTGGTCCCTAATGCCCCTTTCTCATCCAGAGGGAATGTTTTTGGTGTCTCCCTCCCTTGCCCGTGGGATTCAGCCCAGCTCCCCATGGTCAGGAGGCTGTGGTTTCAGACGTGTAAAACCTGCTCTGTCACGTATGCCCAGGGAAAGTTGAAATAGCTCAAGCAAAGGGCACAAAACTCACTCTTCCTACAGAGGCAKTTTTACCATTTCTTCACCCTAAATTTCCCTCTTCCTGCTCGATCTTGTTCTACCCAGCTATGAAGCCCTGGTGTTCAATCTAGATAATTCCTCTCCCAGCTTTTCCATGGCCTTGAAGGGCAGGAAGAACCGACATAATGCTTATTTCATATCCAGGTATCCACATCCTAGTATAGTAGGACCCCTGCTACGTCCTGGCTTTCCGAATCGTGAAGGCAGATGGGTTGCATCAGGGCTAAAACCCTGCCTAGCCATGAAGTGTGTTTTAAAGCCATTTCTGTAAATGCCTCAGGCTCACCAGCCAGCTATTAGTAGAGCTCTCAGCTGTCTTCCAAGACCTAAGATGTCTGCAGGGAGAATCTGACACTAATCCTTATGGAAAAATCATATTGGATTTATAGGGATGAAGTCAATAGGCTTGGACGAGAACGGCTGTTAAACTCTAAGGAATGGAAAGGAGAAGGAAAGCCATGTTACGCAAGAGGCTTCAGGTGCACGGGAAGTGCCCGTGTGCTCATCCCAAGCTTTTTGACACAAATCATGGCTGAACTGCTCCTAGGATGACGGATGGGTGACACACTCATGCTTAAGCACCTGAGGAAACGCAACAACGTGGAGAAGGCAGGGGATGTACGGACTGGGCGAGTTCAATGGTTGAAACCCAAATGCCAGATGAAGGACATGTGCATCTACTCCTGTTATTTAAATAAAACCATAAAACGTGAATGCCGTCCAATGAAGATTCCTGAGGTGGCAGCTAAATCCGCAGCAGCAAAAGCAGTATTAGATGCAGGATATGTGTTTTGGCAAGTGTGCTCAGATGAGCTAACCCCTAAGCTAGTGGCTTTTACTGTGCCATTTGGATGTTGTAAATTTAAGCAGATGATGCTTGGTATTAGTTTTGCTCCTGGGATATTTCAGAGAGTAATTGCACATATCTCTGAGGGATTACAAGGTGCTGAAGTTATAATGGATGGACTTTGAATTTAGACTAGACGCCTTTATGAACAGAAGGAAAGGTTTAGGCTGGTTTTACAGACAGCAAGAATGCTGAGTGTAAAATGCCAAAAGCCTCACCTAAAAGAAGTTGCTGATAATAGGCAGCTACAAATTAAATAATAATAAAACCCCACATGCTGGGATCCCCATTCCACTCAACAAAGCAGAGCTGTAAGGGAACAACAGATGCCTTTATCAAATTTCATTCCACAGCTATGTACAGTCAACAAACAACAGAGGGATTTGCCAGAGAAAGAACCTTACCCGATACTGGAGCAGTAAAAACTTCCCCCTGCTGCCAAGCCATCAGCTTGAAACTACCACGTGCAAGACCTTGGGCTTGGTCTCTGCTCCTTATGCTCAGCAGATGGGAATGTCGCAGCCTGGACCTGCAGAAGTGTCGTCGGAAGTTCTAGGCAATGCCAAGCAGCAGGAAAGTTCTATTGTCCTCAAAAATGTCACAAATCTGTGCCCATGTGAAGGAACCACCAGCAGCAGGCCTGGACTGATGCA
Source organism: Phoebastria nigripes (assembly GCA_035582835.1). NCBI lineage: Eukaryota > Metazoa > Chordata > Aves > Procellariiformes > Diomedeidae > Phoebastria > Phoebastria nigripes. Next base: position 678,217 of record JAYKAV010002966.1, read on the forward strand.
TATCATGGCCACCTGCATGAACTGCGTCTCCACTGTCACTTAGGCCATCTCTGTGGGAAGCAGACGTGGGATGGGAGTCTGTCATGGCAGTTATGCCTCGAGGTCCCTCTGTCCCCAGAGCAGCTGACCCTGCGGCTCCACAACTACCTCCCAGAGCAGCAGTCCCAGGATGACTGAACCCACCTGAGATGCTGTAGATGCAGCTCCGCGAYCTCCTCTTGTCCCGTGATGCAGGTTCAGTGCCTCAGGGGGCACCTTAGTTTCAGCAAGTGAGACCCCAGGGTGGCTGCATGGGCCTCTGGAAGCTTGGGATGGTGGCTTCCCTGGCTGGTACTCCCGACTGCTCTCTGCCGTGTCTGCCCAGCCATGGTGAGAAGCGTATCTAGTGCTGATTTTCAGCCCGTTGCTTGGGGGAGCGATTCCCACCACAGATGCAGCCTCTGTGGTTACTCCGTGGCCTGGAAGGAACGTGGCTTGGCCACGTGGGTTTGCCACCACGTTAACCATCCCCAGCTCTCCTGCCTGGTTCTAAATCCCCTGGTCTGGTTACACAGGAGAGGAGCAAGGACGTGCCCCAGGGCTGCACAGCTTCTGCCGAAGCACTGAGTCCCCTTCCCCTGGCAATGTGCCCAGCCACAGCAGGGAAATTAATGCAGGAATGGCTTGTTCGCGAGTAGGATAGAGGGTCCTGGAATTGCTTTTTTGGGGCGTAAGAAGGGAGTTTTATGAGCTCTGTTTTCTGCTTCTAATAATGATACTGGATCTAAACAGTTCCACGCCTTGGAGTCCAAGACAGACAGGGAGTTCACATCTACGAGGATGAAAATGTTCATCCTGCCAAGCTTTTGATTCTCATCGTATCCTTCCTACTCTGCAAACAGGCGGACAGCACATTTCTAGCTTAAAAATATCCTCCTTTCCAGCTAACCACCTCCAGATTCCCTTCCTGAGCCTGTTCTGGGCCCGGTGATTAGACATTTCTATATACATAAACATTCAAATCATCTCCCCGGGGCTCTTCCTGTCTCAGAAGCAAATCCTGAGACCAGCGGTTATTTGCAGCTCCTTGAAATACAAATGGGATCAGGGCTTCTTCCAAGCTGACTGCTGCGGTCGGGGCCCTCCGTGCACCTCTCCAGAGCACCTGGCTCGCACCCCGGCCATGCAGCCTCCCATCACGGGCCACCGAGACACCCATCACCTCCTGCATTGGCGAGCAAACTGCTCCAAACACCCCGTGCATGGCTGCGGGTGACGATGCCAAGGGGCTGCACGGACCGGGAGACCTGCGTCGGCACTGGGATGCGCTGTGGGAGCGCGTGGGGATATGCACGCTTGCAGAGGGAGGGTGCAAAAACACGCGAAGTGCAAAGCAGTGGAGGAATGAGCCCCACGCGCACGCACACACACGCGAGTGCAAACTGCATTCACTTTGATGGAGGATTGTATAAACATGACCTTCCCCTGGGGCTTTACAGTGAAATAACCTGATTATTCATAAACCAGCTAGAACCATCAATCCCTCATTTATCGTTTTCAACATAAATAATAAGGGCAAGAGAGGAACACACCAGCAATAAACTAGTTATAGATGTAGTGTTGAAATCTGCCCATTTCCTTTAAATATGCCCCACTTACTGATAATAAACAGTGATCCAACCGATTCCTCGTCTGAGTCCTTGAGCATTGGATTACAAAGGACACAAGCCAACACCCTGCTTTATGCTAGTGAAAGTCCGTTTGGCGTTTGCGTGGGAGGCCAGCTAGGAAAACGCAGCAAATTTAAAAAAACCACATTTGTCTTGCTGACAAATGCCTCAGGAAATAAAAGCCTTTGTATTCTTCTTTGACCTCTTCGACTCACAGATGGGTTTTTGCTGTGCTTCCGACAGGGGTTTTTTTTTTAGCGCCTGCACTTCCAGGACATTCATTTTAGCTGCTGAAGAGCACGGCTCGGCAGCCCAACGCAGGGGATGGTTTTAAAGCGCAGGCATCCCCAGCGCCTGTGGCTRGCTAGGTGATGATGCACATCGTGTTATGGACCTACCGACCTGTTGTGGCCAAGTAGGATGGCCTTGGAGGTGCAGAGCTGGGCTTTTAGCTTCAGGTCCAGCTTCCAGTGAGGTATTATGGGCTGGCAGCAGCTCAAGCCTCTTAGAGCATCCTTGGCTGGTTGAGCAGGGGCTTTACCCTGGAATGTAGATTGAACCAGAGGAGATAGCACCCAGAGCCACGCAGATCCCTAACTAGTATCTGGGAGAGGAGCTGAGCATCCTTACAGCTCTAGCCCGAGCCTGTTACCAAAGTGAAGTGAAGGTGGAGTGGAGCAGGGAACGGCGGAGCAGCACTTGAGGCTTGGGGTACTTTGCTAAGCACGGCACTGCTCTGCCTCCGGGTCTGCCCTTGAACTTTGCAGCTTGGGCCCTTTCCGAGTCCTCCGGGACTTGTAAATGTTTTGGCAGCGCCAGCCCTCTGTGCGAGCCCCAGCCGTAGCTGAAGCGCACTGTTAATGAGCCACGTGTTTTGAAGCCCTCCAGGCTTGGCACCGGATCACGGGGACCCATTGGAGCCCAGCTCCGTTAGCCAGCCGCGTGATGCTGTGCTGCAGCCCAGCCCAGCCGGCTGCAAAGTGCCCAGCTCAGCACTTTCTGGAAAAGCTTCATTTGTGGAGGAGCGGCTGATTTGGGGGAAAGTCCTGCTGCCCTCCCCCACCGAGCCCCTCCCCTGCCGCTCACCCCTCCAAAGGTCTCTCCTCTATATGCACTCAGAAAGGGGGAGGAAAAAAAAAAAATCACATATATTTTTAAACACTGCCTAATGGTGAAGAAGAACATCTGGAGAACAGCCTTGCCCCTCACACAGAGTCCTCCATCTCCACAGCTCGATACAAAACCCTACAGGAAATCGGCCCAGAAGGGACCCGTCAGCTCAGTGATGGGGATGACTCTCCCTGCAGGTGCCATCAGCCTGGGGACAGCGGCCACCGACCGGGGGACAGCAGGGACCCAAGAGCCCTGGAGAAGCGGATGGCTGGGTAAAGCCATACTCACTGTTGGGAGATTTTTGGAGAGCGAAGGGAAGAGGGCTGCTCAGCAGCAGGGCAACCCCTYGCCCATGCCTGTGCCTCCTGTGCTGGCCCATCTCCCCCAGGCCCCCAGGAAATGGGGGCGCAGGAGAAACCCCGCTTCCTTCGAGCCTGTTTCCAACGAGGCTCTTCCAGCCAACATTAACACGCTTTGCTTTACTTCCCAGCATGGCCCAGGGCAGAAAGCAACATCTGGACCTAATAAAAAAGCTGCCCTTCCCCACAAAGAGACCCAAGAGCAACCTCCGCTGTTTGGTTTCCAACCTCTGCTGCTTGGTTTCTCCTTCACCAGTGGACGGAGGAGGCAGCTCCAGCTCAGGGGTTGTTGCTGGTCTGAAGGGGAGCAGGATGCTCCAGCAACCCACGGGGACTGAATTTATCCTGGTAGCTTAAAAATGGGTCCAGTGGGGTGAAGTTAGACGGGTTTCACTTCTAAGGAGCCTGCAATGCTTGAACTGGTTGCGACTTCTCATCAGGGTATAGAGATGGGGTATAAGGATTTATTCTTCCCTTGAACAGAATGGTGCTCCTTTTCGGTTCCAAAAACACGAAAGCTGGAGATGGCTCAAAGCCAAGGCCCAGGATTAACATCCCCATGGGGAAAAGCTCTGCTTCGGTCCAACTGGAATGCAGATCCAGACCTGGCACCCATCTTCAGGCACGCACCGACCAGGCTCCTTGCATCTGACCTCTGGCAGCTGCTTCGCTTTCTGGAAAGGGCTCAGGACGAAACCGCAGCAGAAAATACTCCTGGATCTTGGGCAGAGCTCAATCAGGATTGCATATCTACACTCCGGCCTTTTGCAAACAAACACCCAAGTGGAGTCCAAACCTCGTCAGAGTCCGCGTCTCACCAGAGCTGATTCAGGGCCCATCACGCCGCACCCACTGACAGCTGCTCTGAGCAGAGTTTGAAGAACGTGTTGAATGAGGATGCGGTGTCTTCAAGAGCAACCTTCTGGACGGTGTTGCTCTGCTTTTTGCTCTTCATGAAGCCTTCTCTTCCCCCTGTGCCACCGGAGGCAGGACAGGAGCCCCAGCAGCCCACGGAGATGCCCCTCTCTTGCAGGCACAGCATTTTCTGCAAATACTGACCTGCAACGTGCGGAGCAATTGATTTTGGCTGGCTCGACCGGGGCTGCATGCCCGTGGGTGAGACCTCAGACCACCCCCCCCCCAGGGCTTCTGCTTCCTCCATGGGTTTCCTCAGCCTCTGCTCGGGAGCACTGGGGGCTGCCGTGGCAATTAATAATGACAACTCGAAATACACCATTGTTCGCATGGCCGGACCTTGCAGCTAGTGCCATCGGTGTTTCCTATCCCCTGGCATTGCCTCGGCAAATACTGCAACAGGGTTTTCTCCGAGCTGAACATGCATCTAGTCATCAAAGAGATTGCAAATGACTAATAAATATGAAAAGAAGTCAGGGGGGCAGCAAACATTTCTGGACCAAGATCAATCTTCACTGATAATTACTGCTTTTTCTAAGCGACAGTACCCTGCAGAGTTTAAAACAGCGTCCGACTTCAGAGCGCTCTCCAGATGGAGTTCACCACCATTCCTAACACCCTGCGCTTCGTCAGGTTACATGCATTTACAGCGAGAGACATTCGGATTATTCCCAAAGAAGGGAAACACACTGGCCTCTTCAAAAATACAGACTCGAAACGATGCTCTCCACTCTGCGATGTAGGTGGCAGAATGGATCTCTGGGCAGTTATTTCTCCCTGTTCTCCATTTACAAGGGCCAACAAGAGGAAAGTCTCACCCGTCAGTGGTTACACCTGGGTTGCTCTGCCTGCAGCCGAGATGAGCATGGTCCCTCCTCGGGTGGGATCCAGACACCCTCCCGCGCCCCCCGGCACAGCATCACTGCCGCGCCGGCGGGCGTGAGCCCATGACACCAGCAAGGCCAGGAGGGCAGAGCTCAACGAAGCCTGACTTGCACTAGAGCTCCGCTCTGGAAAGCAAGACCCAGAAAGCGGCGTCTTTGCAGCACAAGGATTTTGCCGTTCAACCCGGCTTCTGCAGGTTTTCAGCCCAGGGCGCGCAGGATGCATTTCACAGCAGCCTGTGCATTTCACAGCAGCCTTTTTAGACACCCTGGTGCCACCACGGGAAGGGACCTGCAGCCCCGCAGGGTCCGGCAGCATCCCACACGCTGGGGGCTGCCAAGGCTTTCCCTGCCCCAAGTCCCCCTGCATCCCCGTTAGGTGATTCCTCCTCCCAACAGCTAAGGCAACCGCGGCTCCAGGCTGGAGAACTGTGCGTCCAGGGATTTTATTTCAGGAGCATTTCTGCAAAGCTGTTTCGGGTTTTTTTTGTTTGTTTTTTTGTTTGTGCACCAGCCCACCAGCTCCTCTGACAGCACTCGCACTTCACTAAAGCCGACACTGATCTCAGCTCGCTCAGACACAACTGCTCCAACCTGCCGTCGGTGGCGAGTGATTTATTACCACTCCGCTGCCTGGAGTCCTGACAAATACTCATTTTAGTAATTACAGGAGGCCAAAAATGAGAGGATAAATAAACCTGACAATTCATTCAGCTGTTACCCACCCACACAGTGATGCTTGTTCCCAAGTTTCTTACGAACCCARCTCTTCCCAGAGGGGTACCCAAGCCAGGTAGAGCTCAGCCAGCCAAAACACCCCTGCCCCTCCCCAGTGCCCTTCAGTGTCCCAACACTGATAAGATCCAGGCAGCCCATCAAAAGCCGCTCTATTTTCCTCCAAGTTACTCGCCAGCCTAAAACTTCTCATCTCCTGCCAAGATCAGCTCTTTAGCTCTCTGCATCATTATCAGAGAGCATATATAATTTCATGGCAAATCACAAGAACTGATGAATGACTATTTGGATTGCAATTGTCGGGAGAGTATAAAATGCTTCCTGCTGTAAGGAGCCCAGGAATGGTTACTGGCTTTGCTGGCCAAAGGCACGTCTGACCCATTCAGCCGCTCGGTTGAAGAGCCCCTGCTCTGCTGGGGTCTGGTGTGTAGGGACCTCAAGCTGCCTTTCTGGGGAGGACATGGGGCTGGGTGCCACCTGCACATGGGTTTTGTATTCTGGTGTGTTTTGTACCCTTTTTTTTTTTTTTTTAATCTTACCCTGCTCATTGCTGGGTACCACAGCTACATCCCTCTCCCCTCCCCGGCACCCGCGGGGCACCCGCAGCCTGCGGGGAGGGTGCTGAAGCCCAATGCACAGTGTCCTGGTTCGCGCAGCAAGGACAACCTCGGTCTCGTGCCCTTTCCTCCCTGTTCTTCTAACTCAGCCTGGCCTAGCTAAATAATCTTCCTCTTGCTTTAATTCTTTCAAAAAAAAAAAAAAAAAAAAAAAAGAAAAAAAAAATTCCCCATAATCCTAACTAAACACCAATTCATCACCAGGAGAAGGTCGCAACGCTCCTGCGCCTTCTCATGGCCTCTGTCCAGGGCAAAGGCATCAGGGACCATCTTTTGTCTTCCCTCTCCCCTTCAGACACCCCCATCTATCTGCCACCCACTCAAAACAGGAGTGAGTCTGGACTTCTGACATTTGCTTTTATTGCTGGTTTTCGAAGCCATCTGCTTTTGTCCCATTTCCTTTTCATCTCCTTATGCAAGAGCTTTTCAAGTAGACCTAAAGTTTTCCATCGTTAAATCATAAGTGTTGGCCTTGAATTTAGAGTTTTCCCACCTTCTGTTTCTTCAGCATCAGTGTGAATTATTGACCAGGGCTACTGCTCTCAGCCCTCGTCAGCGTTTAAACCCTGATGCGAGAGGCTGAACAGCTTGGCTTCTGTTTGTACTATTTATTAACTTATTCTAATTGCCTTCAGAGCAGCAAAAGCCTTTCCAAGAAGGATTTCAACAAAATCTCTGGTCTCAGAGATCTTTAGACTGATTTTTAAGAGCCAGCAAATATCTACCTAGTGCATCGCCATGGGAGCTGGTCGCTGCAGGAGCACGCGGAGACTGGAGAGGTTTGGTCGGTGCGGGTACGTACCTGGAGGGATTTCAAATGGTGTCTGGGTGATACAAAGGACCCAGGGCGATCCTTCACCAGCACAGAGACAGGAGCCGTTTAGACATCCCCTGGACAGACAAACCAGTCACGCAGGATTGGGGAGCCTTCCTCCAGGACTTGCAGCAGCTYGGATCGGGGTGACCACCTGAAAACGCTGAGCCGGCAGGAGGTACGGGTACGCCCTGGCAGAAATGCTCATTGCTGCTCTCAGGAAAACGTCTTTTGTGTAAAATCCATTTCTGAGCCCCAAGAAAGGCAGCAAAAGGCCCCCAAGGGCAAAACCAACTAACAGCCCTTCAATGGATTAAATTCCATATAATCGTCCCATTTGTCCTCACGCAGAGCCATACCCCTCGGCTCGCCATCCCCTCATTCATCACTTGCCCTGTAAAATGCCACCGCATGCACCCCCCAGGGCAGCGGTAAGAGCTCCCGAGCCCCGTGGCATCGGCCCCGCAGGTGCAGATGCGGCAGGGGGACTTGGGGACCGACAGCTCCCAGCCGCAACCAAAGTCAACTGCACCCCGTGGGACGGATGTCAGAGGTAAAGCAATTTAGACCTGCAAATAGATACCAGGGCTTCTGTTTCAGTTGTTAATTAGGTAGCGGCTAATTAGCCTCCCCAATAACTTCCTACAGGGTTTGTGAGGGATTATCCATTACCAGAATATCTATCTTTTAATTTTTTTTTTTTAAATTCAATTTAAATTCAATTTTTAAATTCAATCACAGTTGAACAATGTTTTCCTTGGCTGCTGGCCAAAGAGCAACGAAGCCAAGGTGTCCTCCAGCACCCCCCCTGCTCGATGCTGGCAGGTATCGCTTGTTTGGGGGCATTTAGCTAAGAGGGGACACGGTCCCACAGCCACCCTTGGGTGCCACCAGCTTCCCTTGGTGACTGCAGTCCCTGGGACCTGGGGAGCGGGGGCCGGGGTACCCCAGCCCCCGGCCCCCCCTCCCCGCTCCCCGGGTCCAGACAAAGCACCCAAAGAGCTGCAAGAAGCCGTTTTGGGAGGGTTCAAAGGGTTTTCACGTTTCCGCTATGAGAAGCCAAGAAAAACAGTCCGGGCGCAGGGATGCGGGAAGAAGCCTCGGTGGCGAGATGCGGCTGGATGGTGTTAGTGCTGCCAGGAAAGAACGGGGAGGGTTTGATTTCTGGGGAGCTGCGGCAGGAGGGAGCTTGGCCATGTTAAAATGAAATAATAATGATGATGATGATGATAGTATCATAAAAATTAAAAATAAAAATAAGAAAAGTAAAAAATATATTAATATATATAAAATATATATAAAAATAAAAATATATAGAAAAATAAAAATCATAAAAAAATAAAACCAAAAATAAAAATAGATGGGAGAGGAGAAATCACTCCTCYGAGAGCTACTGTGCAGGACACTTCATGCCGATGGGATGCATTAATGGGGAAGGAGAGGCATATGCATCCCAAAGGGGACGTGGAGGGGGCGGATGGGGTGATGCATGGCCCTGTTCGGGTTTGGAGATGCTGCCCCAGGTGCTGTGAGGCCTTTTCAGGTCCATACGAAGGAGGATACTCCCAGCTCAGCAATAACAACATCGTGCTTAAGCAGCTYTTGGCCATCGGTTGGTTAAAAAGCAACGCAGGGGTGCGAGCCCTGCCTGCAGATGGGGAAACTGAGGCAAGGGGGTGGGGGGCTGCAACTTGGCCGAGCTTTAGGGTGGGATGTCCTGTCGTGCTTCAACCAGCAAACTCATCTCTCACCCAGCAAACTCAGCCCTTGCCAAGGTCCTTCCAGCAGCCCCGTCCGCATCGCCGGCGGTGCCACGGCGCAGCCAGCGGCCGTGCAGACCCCGCCACCTAGACCAGCCCGGCAGCGACGCCGGGGGCCGTATCGGCCTGCACACCTTGGGGCACTGCTGCCACTGGCCCTTCCCCCCCCGCTCTCAGCCCATTTTACCGCAGGCACCCCCATCAGTGCCCGCCAGCGTAAGGGTCCCCAACCCACCCCGCACCCCCCTCGCCGTGATCCATCCCACTCCCAATTCAGCTGCCCCGCGAGCAGCTCACCCTGCCTGGGCTCACGCACACAAACAGGCAGGAGAGCGCTGTATTTTGCTGCCAAATAAGCTTTTTTTTTTTTTTTTTTTTTTTTTTTGTTGGTTTTTTTTTTTTTTTTTTATTTAACCAGTAAGGCAGTGTTCAGACACTGCTACCCGCACCGCTTGCTGGTGGGCACGCCGAGCAAAATAACAGTGAACAAACCCCTTCACCTTTAGTAGAAGAAACCCACCCCTCTAGAGCAAGCTGCGGAAATATTTACACCTGGTGGTTTCTCTGTACAGCCCCGGCTATCATACAACTCACTTCAAAACAGCTATGCACAGTTCGGTTGTACAAAAGATAGATATTTCCCCCGGTACAGTTCAAGCAATAAATTGTCCAATAATTTGTTTGCCTGTTTGTACAAGTTACAAAATTGGCGAACGTTAACTTTAAACTTGGGGTTTTTTAATAGTTTAATGTGACTTTCTCCTGGATTGCACAACCACAGCCGGCAGCACAAGGAGGTGCCGGCTGGAACCTGTCACGAGGTTTTGGGGTGCTCGGGGATGCCTCGGTCCCCGGCCGGGGGGTGGGCAAGGGGGAACCCCCGGCAGGGGGGAGTGCGAGGGGCAGAGCKGGGCAGGATGGGGGGAGCATCATGACCTGCAGGAGCAGCAGCTCCTCCTTTCCCAAAACCATGTTCCCCCAGCCCATGCGTGAGCAGGGAAATGGGGGGGCCACGCCRCAGCAGCCCCCCGGGGCCGGGCACATCCCCATTGAGCGGCTGCAGGCCTCCCACCCGGCACGCTGCCACCTCATTGATTTGACCCAAATTAATTAATCTGCAGCAGGAGGATGCTCCCTGCTCCGGCACCCCGGCAAGGGTGGCTCAGAGCTCCCCGACGGGAGCTGCCGCTGCCCTGTGTGTCCCCTCAGTGTCCCCCTGTGCCCTCTCCCTGTCCCTGCTGCTGCGGGGACGCGCTGGGGGACAGGCGTCTGCAGGAGGGTCTGTGCGGGGATGGGGCACGCATGGGGAGACCAGACAATGGAGCCGCAGCAAGACAGAAAGTGCCGAAACCGAGCCGTGCCGTGGCCAGCCACGGGGCTGAGCTCTCTGCAAGGGGGATTCCCCAAGTGTAGGATCATGCTGGAGCAAAACCCACGCGTGCCCCTGCCATGGCCGGTCTCACGCACCCCCAGGCTGCTCCCCTCCCACGGCTCCCAGCCCAGGGCAGGCTGTCCTGGCGTGATGGGGACATGCGGCACAGCCGGGGCCCGAGCTCTTGCACAGAGCCGGGAACATGAGCGACGCATCCTGCTCCCTGCTCCAGAAACGATCCCAAAGGATCCCACTGAGCAGGGGCGTGAGGCTGCCGGAGCCCCACAGCAGCTGGGGGTCACCGGCACCTCCCCGTCCTCCCAGCCCTGCAGCACTATCCACAAACACCGCGCTGCCTAGAAGATGGTGGATAACATCTGCCCAACCATCCATCCACCAGCACTGAGCCACAAACCCCGAAAAGACTAAAAAAACCTCATAAACATCTGAAAACTCTTCTGACATCCTCACAGCACAGCCCTGGGCATCAGCTGTGCTTTGGGGCTCCTGGCCAGCCCCACCAGCTCCGACCCCCTGCCCCACACACACGAAAGACACGGTGGAAACGAGAGGAAAAGAGAAACACTGCTACAGGGTTAGCACCGAAGGGTGGGACAAGCTCTTCACCCTCCAAGCCCATGGCTTCAGGTGCTGGCTATGGCGCGGGCAAATGCTGCTTGGGGTTAATGGAGGGGACAACCCAACCCCGCTCCGGCCGCGGCGGCGAGAAGGCGGCTCTGCAGCTCCTGGCTGGAGTCCGTGGCCCTTCCCGATGTCCCGACACCCGGCCGTGCTCAGCCCGTGGGGTCAGCACGGGACACGCACACGGCGAGGAACCCAAATGCCGCCCCAGCGCCTCCATCCCCGGCACGCTGCGGGCAGCACCGGAGAGAGCGAGCCACGGCGAAAGCCCAGGCTCGGTGCGGCCGCCCCGAGGGCAGCAGCTCAGTTCAGGGGCTTCTCTCACCCCTCTCTCCGCGACTCAACCCACGCCGGGGTCCCTGCGCGGCGAGAGCTGCTGGCGGCAGGGTCGGCGATGCCGGTCAGCGGGGCTGCGAGCACCGCAGCCGCCTTCCACCAGCAACAGGCACCTTCCTGGACTTCTGGAGACACCAAAGCAGCACACAGTATTGCTACTGTGCCAAGTGGGAATTTTATTCTTTGTTGTGGTTTTTTTTTTTTTTTTTTTTTTTTTTTTTTTTTTTTTTTTTTTTTTTTTTTT